>SJYV01014911.1:712088-784039 GCA_006410875.1 Neotragus pygmaeus
AGAAGACTCTTGAGAGTCCCTTGGACTGCAAGGAGATCCAACCAGTCCATCCTAAAGGAGATCAGTCCTGGGTGTTCATTGGAAGGACTGATGCTGAGGCTGAAACTCCAGTACTTTGGCCACCTCATGTGAAGAGCTAACTTATTGGAAAAGACCCTGATGCTGGGAGAGACTGGGGGCAGGAGGAGAAGGGGATGACAGACGATAAGATGGCTGGATGGCATCCCTGACTTGATGCACGTGAGTTGGGGTGAACTCCGGGAGTTGGTGATGGACAGGGAGGCCTGGCGTGCTGCGATTCATGAGGTTGCAAAGAGTCAGACACAACTGAGCGACTGAACTGAACTGAACTGATTCCTCATCCTGGCCTCTTTTACATACTTCCTTTAGGTCTGAAATATCAAACTTTCTCTTTCCTCTTCCAACTATTTATTCAAACTTTCAAACATCCAGAAAAATTGAGAGTTGACTGGGTCATGATGAAAGTCCTGGTCTTGCTTCCAACCAATTCTGTGTCTTCAGGAATGCCACAATCTTCCTAAATCTCCCTCATAAAAATAATTTTTTAAAAAGGGTAAGGAGGACAATAATCCTATCACAAATGGTTGGAAGAAACGATGTTATGTAATCTATCTCTTAGCCCCAAAGAAGCACCCAGTAAATGGCCTGGGAAGCAGTGAAGGCCGAACACACAGGTGGGCCTGCTCAGTCACGTGGCACTGCTCTCACTGCTGCCTGGAGGGGCAGTTCAAACTACCTACCTTGGCATTCAAAGTTCCCTAAATGTGAAGGATGGGAATTCATCCTTTTCCAGCCATATTGCCTCTACTAAGTTATACACATATTCATATCAGCCTAAATCATGCCAGCAAGCATTAGCTGTGCATTCACTAAATACCAGGGGCTGCACTAAGCACTGGGACAAAGACCTGAACAGGCTGTTGCTCTCAAGGAGCTTGCAGTCTAATGAAGAGAAATGTAGAAAATAAAACTTACAATATGAATAGACACGAGCTCCAGCAGAGGCTCATGCAGGGGCTGGAGCTGGGAGGAGAACAGAGTATCTGCCAGGGACAGTTGGAGAGTTGCCTGAGTAAAACCTCCTCTGTGAGCTGTCATCATGAGGCTGATACCAGTGTGATTGACAGAAAGATGCTGCCGGACACAGGCGAAGGATTCAGGTGCCACAGATGAAACACACCTGTTCTGATGGGACACGAGTGGGTCATAGCCGGTCTCTCAGTGAGAGGACAACCTCTCATCCTCAAGTTCTTCATGGAGACAAGAGCCCATCAGAACCTCCTGGCCTTTCCTGAGAAGAGAACAGGGTTGTTTTCTTTTTCATTTAAGTATAGTTGATTTACAGTGCTTCATTGATTTCTGCTGTAGAGCAAAGTGATTAATATATACACATTGTTTTTCATATTTTTGCATTATGGTTCATTATAGGATATTGAATATGGTTCTCTGTGCTATGCAGTAGGACTGCATTGTTTATCCATTTCTATATATAGTTTGCATGTACTAATCTCAAACTCCAAATTCATCTCTCCCTAACTCTTCCTCCTGTTGACAGCCACAAGTCTGTTCTATACCTGTGAATCTGTTTCCTAGGTAAATTCATTTGTGCCATATTTTAGATTTCACATATAAGTGATATCATATGGTATTTGTCTTTCTCTTTCCAATTTACTTCATGTAGTATGATAATCTCTGGGCCCATCCTTGTTGCTGCAAATGGCATTATTTCATTCTTTTTATGCCTGAGTATGGCAACCCACTCCAGTACTCTTGCCTGGAAAATCCCATGTTCACAGGAGCCTGGTAGGCTGCAGTCCATGGGGTCGTGAAGAGTCGGACATGACTGAGCGACTTCACTTTCACTTTCACACTTTGGAGAAGGAAATGGTAACCCACTCCAGGGTTCTTGCCTGGAGCATCCCAGGGATGGCGGAGCCTGGTANAGCCTGGTAGGCTGCAGTCCATGGGGTCGTGAAGAGTCGGACATGACTGAGCGACTTCACTTTCACTTTCACACTTTGGAGAAGGAAATGGTAACCCACTCCAGGGTTCTTGCCTGGAGCATCCCAGGGATGGCGGAGCCTGGTAGGCTGCCATCTATGGAGTCGCACAGATTCTGACACAACTGAAGCAACTTAGCAGCAGCAGCAGTATTCCATTGAATCTATGTATCACCTCTGCCTTGTCCATCCACCTGCTGATGAACATTTAGATTGCCTCCATGTCTTGGCTATTGTGAATAGTGCTGCTATGAACATAAGGGTGCCTATCAGAACACGTTTTTTTATTTCTTTCTTCACCTTCCTGAAGTCCTTCTCCAGCTTTTCCAGAGACTAGCTGTGTAACTGTTTGCTCCCTGGAGCAAAAACACATAACAAACCCAGAGGCTGAAGGTCACATCTTCAGTGAAGCAGCCCCTAACAGACCCCAGCTTCAGGTTTACTAACTACTTCTCCAATCCTGCCTTCCTGGTCTCTCTGCTGAATGTTCCCTTTGCTTCCAACCACCTGTTTCTCCCGCCGTCCCGTGATCCAGCCCAGATGATGTCTCCTCTGACATTTCCCAGACCCCTCCTCCAGATCAAATGAACAGCACCAAGAGGGAATGACAGCAGCCCCTTCACATAGGTGTTTCTTCTTGGCAGTTCATTTCCTAAATCAGATCTGTCTGTGACTGGATGGCTGGGAGCAGGCTGAGTGTCCTCCTGAGGAGCTGGGGATCCAGGTGATCAAAAAGACAAGGATGCTGAGAAGGACAGGTTGAGATCAGATCAGGGGCTGGGCATCAGGACGGCCAGCATCTGGGCTTGCTGAAGCTCATGGGAAATAAAGGCCCAGAGTGCTGCCATTCTTCAAGCAGACCAAGAGACCTGGGAGCCGAGAGGTGCTGGGACCAAGAGACCCCTGAGCAAGAGGCCAAATGTGGCTTCAAGACTGACCCAGAGTGAACTAAGGACTCTTATAGACACGCTTAGAGGGTCCACTCGGCTTCTCCTGGGTGTGGAGGCCTGCAGGGCTTCATCAGTTAGGGCTTCCAGTGGGGGCTCTGCAGAACCTGGTGCAGCCAGAGTTCCTAGTGGTTATCAGGCCTGGCCCTTGGGTCACAGAAGGTGGTAGTGAAGATAATAAACAATCAGTAATAAGAATAGAAGAATTTTATTTGAAGCAAACTGAGGACCAGCCCAGAAGCCAGCTCCCAGGTTACTCTGAGATGCTACTCTGGAGATGCAGGATTTTCAGCACCGTTTTATGTCTTATCAGAACAAAGAACATTAAATAAGTCAGAGATATATTTCTTCTTCAAGGTTTCAAAACAAGCAAACCAGACTAGCACATGTATAACCAGTCATGTGGTCTTGGCACCTGGGAAGGGAGTCTTATCACTGAAGGAGAACTACCATTAGTGTCCCAGGAAGGGATGCATTTAATCTTTGTCTATAACATAGACATTCTCTTCTGATTAGTGAACCTTTTTCTTTAATAAGAGCAGATATACGATGTTTGTTTGATAGCCCACAAACAGGCGATTTTAATTAGCATAAAATTCAAGTTAACTCATGTGTAAGCCAGAATGACTCCCCTATATCTCAACATGTGAAAATGTCTTTTATCAGAGGCATAGAATGCTCCACATTACTCCATGTGTTCTCTCCGGGACTTGGGAGAGTCTTCCCCCATCTCATGTAGGAGGAAGGTGAGCCCCCTAGAGCATCCTATTTGAAACGTGCATGGCATCTGTCAAAAGGGCAGATCTGCGTGAAAAACATCGTGGTTATTAGTATTTTTCATTTGCATGGTGGGTCTCTCTATGTGAATAGTAACTAATGATAAAAGGTGAATTTTATTGACCATCAACTGAGTGCCAGCAGTCCGTCTCATCTTTTTTTATTATATTATTTAGCATTAAATTAGTGCCAGCTTAGTCTCAAGAATATAGTTTAAGTATCCTGAATTCAGCTGTGGGGAATTCTGGCCTAAAAAGAGCTTTCCATTAGCTTAGGAAAAATTTAGGATTACACCCAAATGTTTGTGTTTTGTCTTGAAGTAGTAGAATAACTTTATTTAATCCATTGGCACATAAGTCTATGGGTAGAGTCAGCAAAGAGGAATCGTCCAGAGCAGGTGCTTCTCTGAAATTTGTGAGCCCTGGGAGTTTATGGAGCAGTTACCGAGAAATCTGCAAACCTAATATTTTTGTGTGTGTACATTTTTCTGAAAAGAAGGCCATCCTAACTTGAAAGAGTTCTGTTACTTCCAAGGAAATTAAGGACCATTTTCCACAAAATCAAAATGATCCAGACCAGATTAGATAACATGTTTATGTGGGAGAATGCAATGAAGCTTTACTCTTAATTTAATGCATCTTTATAGACTTAGTGATGGTGCAATTGAAGATAGAAAAATAATTTTCATTGTGGCTCTAAGGTTTTGCCATTGTTATCTAGAAACTTTTTGTAATGAAAAAGAAATAATTAGAAAAAATGCCAAGTTCTGTGGTCAGAACAAAAATGCTAATTTATGGATCCATTGTTCCTCTAAATAGAGCATGAATATTTTGTATTCAGTCCCAAAATGATTGAACTTTAATAATTTTTCATGTAAGTGTGGTTTTGAATTCTCAGTTCCATACTACCCCCCCACCCCACATTTAATGATGCCCATAAAACTAACTGGACAATTTTAGACAATGGTACTTTTATTTTTTTCTTTTCCTCATTCTTTAAAAAAATTTTTTTATTGGGGTATAGTTGATTTACAATGTGTAAGTTTCAGGTATACAACAAATTAAATCAGTTATACATATATCAATACATATATCTGCTCTTTTTTTCCCCTTAAGATTCTGTCCCATATAGGCCATATAGGTTATTCCCTGGTAACTACAAGCTTGTTTTCTATATCTGTACTTCTACTTCTATTTTGTAAATAAGTTAATTTGTACCCCTTTTTCTTAGATACAACATATAAGTGATATCATATGATATTTAACCTTCTGTGTCTGACTTCACTTCGTATGACAATCTCAAGGTCTATCCATGTTGCTGCAAACAGCATTTCGTTCTTTTTTGTGGTTGAGTAAGTCTTTATCCTTTCCTCTGTTGATAGACATTTAGATTGCTTCCATGTCCTGGCTATTTTACCTAGTGCTGCAGTGAACACTGGGGTACATGTATCTTTTCCAGTTATGGTTTTCTCCAGGTACATGCCAAGGAATTGGATTGCTAGGTCATATGGTAGTTCTATTTTTAGTTTTTAGGAACCTCCATGCTGTTCTCCATTGTGGCTGTATACCAATTTACATTCCCATCAACAGTGTCAGAGTCTTCCCTTTTCTTCTCTCCAACATTTATTGTTTGTAGATCTTTTGATGGCCATTCTGATGGATGTGAGGTATGTCATTAGAGTTTTGATTTTCATTTCTCTAATTAGTGATGTTGAGCCTCATTTCATGTGCTTTTGGCTCTGTGTATGTCTTCTTTGGAGAAACGTCTGTGTAGATCTCCTGCCCATTTTTTTATTGGGTAGGTTTTTTTTTTCCTTTGATATTAAGCTGCATACATTGTATATTTTGGAAAGTAATGCCTTGTCAGTTGCTTCATTTGCAAATATTTTCTCCTATTCTGATGGTCAGGCAATGATACTTTTAAAAATTAGCTAAAGCATGGTCCATTATGCAAAGTAAAAAAACTATCTTATTTTTTTATTTTAGAGAAATTTAATTTATTGAGACTAGGGAATACATGCATTTGGTAAAAAAATAATAATTCTAAAATTAGGGTAGGGTATCTATAATGAAAGTATATGGTTTTCTCTCACCTCTGGCCCCAGCCACAGCTGTCTTTTGCAGTAGCAACCCCCTATTTTGGGACATCTTCTGTAGAATATTTTATGCAGAATATTCTTTGATTGATTACTGGACAAGACTTCCAAAGCTAATAATTGACTTTTTTGTCAACCCTTTAAAGAAAAAAAATGCTTTTAATTCTAAAAGTTTCAGGATATTTTGTATCACATGCTTTACACAAATTGACCCTAGCATACCTGCCAGGGTTTTAGTTTACTTTCTCCATTTGCTTTACTATTTCATTAAATTCCAACAACTTGAATCTCCTATCAGCATCATCTGATCTTTAAATTTGAGAACTTAATTGCAAAGTGTAACTATGGTTCAATTCGAAAAATGCTAGTCAAGCATGTAATAGGCTTTGTGGTAGAATATTAGTTTTTCATTATTGAGAACTGAAAGTTTGAAAATTCAAACTAATATACATGTTTAGCAATATTAAAAATATAGAATGTGTAAAAATGATACTTCCTTCAATTTGAATAGAGAGGTTTAATTATTATGACTCTAGGATATCAACATTGATATCTTGCTAGTAAATAAAACCTGGGAAATTCTTTTGGTATTAATTTTAT
Source organism: Neotragus pygmaeus (assembly GCA_006410875.1). Classification (NCBI taxonomy): domain Eukaryota; kingdom Metazoa; phylum Chordata; class Mammalia; order Artiodactyla; family Bovidae; genus Neotragus; species Neotragus pygmaeus. The sequence goes on from SJYV01014911.1 coordinate 718,529, forward strand.
AAGGAGTTATTTCTGTAAATAACCTCTATTTTTGCATTTCCTGAGTTGTTGTATGTGTACCAATGAAGGCAGGCGTCCCTTGTGGTGTATATGACCTTGCATCCATGGCCCTTGAGAGAATAAATATTTATGTTGATAGTGCAGCTGTCATGAATTGACTTCATAAAATTGGATTTTGGATTTTTAATCTGACATATTATTCTTGCTTAATTTCTTTGTGCTGACTATGATTCAAGTGCTATAAATCAGTGAGTGTTTTGCCCACAAAAGAAAAGGAGTGTGGGAATAATATGAAATATGGCCTTTGTTTTTACTAAAAGTGTTTCTTCATTTGGGTACCTGTTTTTTTTTTTTTTTCCCAGTTGCTAGCCCCCAGATCTTATCATGTTTTTTTTAAAACAGGTCTATGATAATGATTTGAAGTAAGGGGTAGCATAAAGCTCATAAAACTAAAATGTGAAAGAAGAGAGCGGTATGGTTAAAAAAAAAAACACTATTCTTTTAAAATGCAGAAGTAGGACATATGTATACAAAGTCAGAGTATAAACAAGGCTGACTACATAATTTGTGGGGCCCAGTGCAAAATAAAAATGTAACATCTCTTTCCCCAGAGGAACAAAAAGGGTACTAAAATATAAAGCTTTTTCCTTCTTTCTTCTTAATCTGAACTCATCATATTTCTTGCTTACTATATAATGTTGCTCTAAGTAAAGACAAATTTTAAATTTAGGTTATTAGCACAGATTTACTCTTTATCTTCCCGTAGTGCAGTGCTAGAAAAGCAACGCTAAGAATATTTCACTTGTATGTGGAATTAGTGAAATTACACAGTGTTTCCTAGCTCATACATGCATAGGTGTTTCATTTTTTAATCAGAAGGGTGGAAACCATGCCCAAAGCTGATTCAGCTGTTTTTATTTCTTCAGCTGATGCACACAGCTTCTGCCCACATTCTCCCTCTTTAGCTTACGGACAAGCAAGGGAAGACTGAAAGGAAAAGGACTGTGAGTTGTCCTAGCTTTCCTTTCTCCTCCTCATTATTTTCAGTGTAAGTGGCTGGCTAATCCAGGGAAGCAACACGAATAAGGAAGGCTAAGATAACATTCCTTTGTCAGTGCTTCGGCATTCTTACTGTGTTCAGAGCAAGTTCTGGTTCTCCCAGAAAGGTGGGGCTCTGGCTGTAGCACCCGGGTTTGCTCATTGGAAGATGTAACATGCTTACCTTGTACTTTGACTTATGTTGAACTCCCAGGCACCAAGAGTCCACCTGAATTCTGTCCTCAGGGGGCGTGTGAATGCTGTAGGTAAACAGGGCATCAGGGAACAGCAGGCATGCATACTGTACTGTCTCCTTCATTCACACACATGCCCCGCTGTCCCATTGGACTTCACTGACAAAGCACATGTTCAAAGACAAAATTATTAACAACTTCAAGATGGTGACAGCAGAACATTAAACTTTCCAGAGCCTGAGTGTGGGGCCCTAAGCCAGCTACCGTCCAGTTCTCTTGCTCATGGAGCCAGCCCTGAGTATAGAAAGGCCTTTTCCTTCCCCACTCACATTCCCAGCTCTTCTTATCAAAGGAAATCATCTTGTTTCTTTCTTTCTTTTCTTTCTTTTTTTTTTTAGTTGGTAAAATTACTATCACTGTCACCCTTTAAGCACTGCATTAAAAAATTCAAGCTTTTCTATAATCATGACATAATGCCCACTATGATATTCAGTGAAAATAAAATAAAGATGCTAACTCCTTGAAACCTACAGGAATGTGCCACATNTTAGTTGGTAAAATTACTATCACTGTCACCCTTTAAGCACTGCATTAAAAAATTCAAGCTTTTCTATAATCATGACATAATGCCCACTATGATATTCAGTGAAAATAAAATAAAGATGCTAACTCCTTGAAACCTACAGGAATGTGCCACATTCACTTCTGCCTCACTGACTTTTTTTAAATTTTATTTTTTTATTGAAGGATAATTGCTTTACAGAATTTTGTTGTTTTCTGTCAAACCTCAAAATGAATCAGCCATGGGTATACATATATCCCCTCCCTTTTGAACCTCCCTCCAATCTCCCTTCCCATCCCACCCCTCTAGATNTGAAGATCTTTTTTGTACAGTTCTTCTGTGTATTCTTGCCACCTCTCCTTAATACCCTCGCCAGTCGGGATTATTAATCCATTTTATAAGTAAGAAATCTGAGACTTGGAGAGATTAAGGAACTTGCCCAAGCTTGAATGGCTAGTAAAGTGAAGAAGGTAGGATTTACGCTGGTCTCATCTGACTTCGCACCTCATAATTTGGGCTGTACTGTTTCTCTCTTCCTGTCCTGTGATCAAACAATGTCAGTGACAAACCAACCAGACAGACAAACCAATAAACAAATAAACCAACCCACCCCCCCAATCTCAACCCTGTTGAATGCAATATATATAAGAAAAATACTTATATTTACTCCCCAGTGGCCTAAATATGGTGTGGTGTTTCATTCTCACTGACATTTATGAAGAAACTGGAATCTATAACGTCAAGTTAAATTCAACAAATATGAAGTGGCTACTGTGCTGGTCATGCTTCTTATAAGACCCTGACGTGAAAAATCAAGAGATACTTAAGAAAAATCTAGAGATACTTTGTATAAGATATCTGTTTTTATTTTAGCCCTTTCTGTTATTTTCTACATACATATCATTGGAAGGTCTGTCTTCTGTTTTCCTGAGAGATGAGATATGTTTATGTCTCTGTACAAATCATGATATGAAAGACCATCTGCCTCAGAAATGTCTTCTTCATTTCAACCTCAGCCCACTTTGTAGGGATCTCAAAGTCCTGGTTGGCCCATCGTACCAAGATGATCAAATAATCCAACCTCTAAACACATTGGGAAATTAGAGTGAAAGATAATCTACCATTTTCCACCTTTGTTTTGCCTGCAATGTGTTTTCACTCTAAAATGATTGACTTAGATAAGATGAAGTAATATACCATTATATATCAGCTTTTGGTTATTTGATTTATGACCAAAAGAAGAATTCTGAAGCAGCTTTGTCTAAGGAATCTAATGCATGTTATAAAGCGAGTATTTAAACTTAAGGTCTTTCTGAACATGCTGGTGATGAGTACCATATTTAGTTTTTACTGCATAGATACACCTTTTTTTAATTTTATCATAGGGTTGCCTTTGTTCTGGAGGTGATTCCAGAAGACTTTATATATACATTTTTAATATAATTTAGAGATATGGGACACCCCAAATACTTTCTCTGCCCTAGGCATTTTGTTCACACTTGTACAAATTTATCTCAAGTCTAGAAAGGTATGTCACATTTACCAATCACCTAGTCACGGGGGAGAACCAGCGGAAAGAACTGCAAGAAACACGAATGTATTGGAGAAAACCAAACCCAATTTACTTGTACCTTATGTTGTTCTTTACTGCACTTATTTTCTCTTAAGCACAAATTAACCACAGCTCTCAAATGTGGGCAATAAACAAAATTGTTTCCTAACCCCTACCCTGATCCCCATACACCAAGCAGAGAAAAGCCCCTTCCTTGTGTAGAGCTCCATACCCCACCCTCAACTTAGCAACAAACTGAGAATCTCCATTTTTACTTTTACTTTTAGTGAAAGAAATATACTGTGGATATGATTTGTGATAATTTAGAAAAATGGTTCTGCTTCCTTATAAAGCCAGGTCCTTGATTTACTGACATTTTGGGCTTTAGTAGGAAACTTTATTTACTCATTCATAGAATATTATTGAATATTTAGTAGGGTCACATCATCGTTCAAATGACATCCAGAAAATCTGACATATTAAGTCTTACATATATACACACATGTATATATTTAAAAGTTTAAATATACTAACATTAAAGGAGACAATGGATGGACAGATAAATGATGAATAATGTCATATTTTCATCATCTTCAGTGCTGAAAACCTACTGTTCTGGGGGTTTTGTTTTATCTGTAACTCAAAGCTTTTGTAAAGTCATACTTCCTCTATTGAAATCATTGAGCATGAGAAGAATTATGTTCAGATTATCCTTGGGTCCAAATTACTCAGTATATGTCTTCCGTTCCATTAAGCCTCTGTATTTCCTTGCTTTTTGTATCTGACTCTCTATTCCTATGAGAGCTGGTTCAGGGGTTCTGGGAAGGAGAGTATCTACTTCTATATCTTTGAAGAGTTTCCTCTAGGGAGGAAAGCTGTTCTTTTAACTGAGCATGCAAGTCTGGAAGGCAGAGGAGCAAGTGGACCCTCACCTTGTAGTACAGATTAGCCTAATCAGCCTGGTTCATACCCTGTGTCTACTTATCTTTTGCACGATCCCTATTCTACCCATTTAATGATGAATCCTTTGGTTTGGGGGTCTTCTGTGCTGTTAGTTTTTGATATTTTTATTGTTCACTTTATTTCTAGAATTCTGTGCAGTGTTGGAGTGTTCTATTCAGTAATTTCCAAGTCTCAAAGACTGAGTGGGAAATTCATAACCGGTGATTGTCACATCATAGGCACTTAAAGTTTGTTAAATAGACAGTTGTAAACACAGATACATATTTTACTCAAAATATTATTATTCTTTTATAGGAAAGAAAATACAATGAAAAAAACACCAAGTGCAGTAGCCCTCTCCTTTCCACCTTAGGGCCTTTCTTGGAGAAACTGCTTTGAGATGTCTTTATGGCTGTAGTGCATCCTCCCGTCTTTATGGTAGAGTAGATCCAGAAGCAGGTCCAAGGAGCTTATAAGGGTTTCCCCAAGGCCACCATGCTAGGCAGTGGCAGAGCCAAACCTGCTTTGGTATTTTCCCATTGCTTGCCTTAGAATACAAATATACACACAATTTTTTATGTAATTTTAGGCATGAACTTCATGAAGCCCATCCAGTGACAACCATGGAGGGGACATGATCCCCAATTTAAGAAGTCCTGGTACAGATCGTATTTGACAGGAAAGATTCTGCCTGTCTCTAAACCCTCCCATGTTCTAATAACACTTGAGTAGTTACATGACCACAGACCATGGATAGTTACTGCCACTTCTCACAACTCCCATATACAGTTTAATTATTAACAAAGGAACAGTTTCCAAAGAGACATATAAATCTACATACACATCTACATCAACTTGGCTGAAAACATACGCACATACTCACTCCTGAACTTAAACTGTTAATTTAAAAGGCATCTACTTTACTCAGTAGAAAAGCAATTTAAAGTCTTGAAAGCTTGAATTTCCTACTGCTACCTGATCCCCCATTTAAAGATAATTTTTATTGTCTTTTTTCCTATTTTTTAATATTAAGCATGTGTCATGATATCATGTAAGTACCTACTATGTGCATTTTACTCTGGAGACTAGAAAATTATCAATTGATATGTATATATATATTATATACATAGAGAGAGAGAGAGAGAAAGAGAGAGAGACCTCCTATTATGTATAAGGTATTCTGATAAGTGATAGGAAAATGTTCCCAATAAACATAGGCATGGTCTTCCCTTTCAAGGAGATTATGGTCCATTATGATAGGTCTTTATTGAGTGCTGTTCAAACTTCAAGCGAGAGAGAGACAGAGATCATTTGGGGTGAGCTTAAGATCATGAACAAGGTGAGATCTGTACTGGGCTTTTGAAAGCCAGGTAGGCTTTGAGAAAGCCAAAAAGAAGGGGAGGACATTTTAGTCTATTCCGGTTACCTATTGCTACATAACCAACCACCCCAACATAGTCACTTAAAACAATCATACTCTTTTCTTTTGCTCATGAATCTGCAACTTGGATCAAGCATAGTGGGTAGCTGGGCAGGGAGATGGGAGAGAACAGTTTGTTTCTGCTCCATGTAGGATCGTCTGGGGGAAGTTCAGAGGATGGTTGGGGGCTGGAATCAACTGAAGGCTGTGTGTCTATGAGCTGATGCTGGTTTGTCAGCTGGGATGAACTGGTGCTTATGACCAGAGCACCTACACATGGCCTTTCCACATGTCTGCTTGGCTCCCTCTTAGCATGAAGGCTGGGTAACAAGAGCTAGTATCCCAAGAGAGCCAGGCAGAAGTGCTCTCAGTTTGATGACCCACCTTAAGTCATCCATTGCCACTTTGGTCAGTTACAAGTGCACCCAGATTCAAGTGGAGGGAATGTAGACTCAGCCTTTGACACGTCAAAGTCGCAGCATGGGAAGAGTAAATGGGATGGAGATACTGTGGTGACTTTTTTGTAGAATAGTCTGCACCCAGGTGATGGCAATATGTAGGGCTAAAGTGCAGAGGTGGTTAAGTTAAAGGCATTTGAGGATTATTTTGGGTGGAGCAGAGAATTTGTGGATAGGAACGTGGGCAAGAATCTAAGCCAGTCTGGAATCTGGACTTAATCCCTTGGACACTGATGGGTCTTTAGAGTTTTGATGTCAACACAGTGATTATGAATGAGAAGGATCTAACTGAAAAGTGCAGGATAGTTTGAGGGGGAGGCTGGAGGTGGTCTGTGAATTGGGAATTTATGACAGTGGTCTCATGTGCCAGGATAAGGCCTTACAAGGGTGACTGTAGACTAGAAAAATGTGACAGGTATGAGAAGCATGGCCATGGAAAATAGGATGTAAAATATAATTAGATAAGAGAATTCAGGGAAAGGAATAAGACAGGGGTCATGTCACTCTTTTGAGCTAAGTAAAAATGTAGACTCAACTCTCAAGGATGGAGGTCACTTTTTGTCTCTATTTATCCCACTTAGCATGATTCCATTGCAAGCATTTCATGTGTTTGAGGTTGTGGCCCCAAATACCCATTTTATAGATGATAATACTGATGCTCAGAAAGTTACACAAGGCTCCCACAGGAGGATCTCTTTTCTGGCCAAAACATTGAGACCTTCTCTGTGACCACCAGCTTGATCTCAAAACAGGTATACAGGAAATGTTTGCAGAAATAGACCTTGTTCTGACACCAACTGGTTGGTTAGCTTATCTCTGATGGCTGCTAGTATTTTTGCCCTTAGCTTGTAAATCCTTTTCAGTCAGGGTCAGCGTGGCATCTTTAAGATTTAATGCAGTTGGTATAAAGGTAAGGCAAAAACTTTCATGCACACTCCTCAAGTTAGGCTGTATCTTGTGGTGGGTCATCGTGCACTGCTGGGACAGTCGGGTGCCCTGTGTCTGCCCAGGGCCCTGGGAGCCTCGGAGCAGGCACAGTCTACCAAGGCCTGAGTGGTGGTGGCCTCGCTCTGTCCTCTCCTGGAAACCTCATCGTAATGACCTGGCCTGGAGCAGAGGCCGGGTTGAATCTCTTACACCTGTAGATGGTTTCAGGTGCCACCTGGGAGTGTGGGTCCTCGCGGGGCAGGGCACTCAGGCAGTGAGGACAGGCTTCCTTCACTGGTTTGTCCACTGTGTGGGCAGGCTGTGCTCAACGGAGGAGGGAAAATTACTCCTGGGTTTCTGACCTCCTCTAGTGCTTCCTTCGTCCCCTCCTCCTCACCGTGAATCAGCTGTGTGCTCCTCAAGCATGAGATTCAATTACTTTTATTGTTGGGTTTGGCTGTGATTATCTTTAATGATCAGAAAATTATCCAGTGTCTAAAAAACACAATTTAAACATTCAGCCACAGTGTGTTCCTGTGATTTTTGGCTGGCAGTAAGGACTTCTTCTGAGGAGGTCTTTTAGACATTTAGCATTTGGTACTTGCTCTCCAAATACTGTTTCACAACTGGAAACCTGAAAGGTTTTTTTTTTTTTTCCTAGTTCATTCAGTACCAGGCATATTTTAAGCAATTCTAAAGTGAGAGTATCAGTTTAATGTCATCTTTGAGGGAAAATATTTTACAGCTCAACATTCTTACTTCCTATGTACATCAATCAAATACATGAATCCTGAGCCTGTTCAGACCCTGGTTCTAGCTCTAAATCAGTGGGCGACTGACTAAATTCTTTAGCAACTATCATCCCGTTGGGGAATACGGAAAGAATGCTTTAACACACCCTTCAGATTGTCTGATAGAAATACTGAGGCCAATGATATTGGGGAAAGAAGTAATCCAGGAATTATCATTGATTGCAGCGACCTAGGACATTTGCCATAGGAACTGCATGGAAGTGATTCCAGGAGAGGCTGGCTTTTGGGTTCTGTGCAAACAGGCAGCCCTGGAGCCTTGTGGACCTGAAGAATTTTTGACTGAGCAGCAGGTATTTCATAATACGGCATGGTTAAATTCATGCCAGGAGGAGCCACTGCCTCCTACACTTTCAGGGAGTCAGGAAGCCTTAGGAGCTTAATGAGATGGTCTGACAGCTTGGGAACGTCCCTTCATATGTTGTTTTGAATGATGCCAGCCAGTTTCAAGTGGGCAGGATTAAAATACAAACCAAACCCAGGTGTTTTTTTTTTTTAATTAATGTCTGATGTTTGCCAACCAGGGGAAAAAATGAGGAGTGCATGCAGCAAGCAAATTGCTGAGAGCTATGCTGTCACCTGAACTAAGACATCCTGACGTGAGGTGGCTGGGGACAGCAGCTGGCTTCTCAGTGGTTACTGGGGAATGCATTTGGCAGATGGAAAGGAAATGTGAAAATGTTCCTCAAACATGGCCTTAAAAAAAAAAAAGTAGATTAAAAAAACTTGTGGTAAAATACACATAACATGAACTTTACCACTTTAACCATTTGAAGGGTGCAACTCAGTGGCATTAAGTACATTTATAATATTTTGCAACCGTCACCACTATCCAGTTCCAAACTGACTCCATACTTCATAAGGAAACCATTGCCATTGAGCAGTCACTTCGCATCCCCACTCCCTCCGGTCCTGGAACCACTAATCTGCTTTGTGTCCACAAGCAGACTTTTTAGGAAGGGGGATGGAAGGCCCTGAGGGTGGGAATGAGTAGATGGGGTGGGGGTTCTTTCAAATCTAGGCTTGTTTGTTTTTGCAAACATGTAGCAGCCCCATTCATACCAGCATGAGTATAAGTGTATAACTTATGACTCCTCTTATAAAACTTTTAAACAACTTTGAGGTATATTTTATATATCATAAAATCCACCCATTTCAAGTATATAATTCAGTTAGCCTATGTCCAGGACGGTACAGCTGTCACCATAGTCCAATTTTAGAACATTTTATCCTTCTGGTAAGAACCTTCATACCTAGTTATAGTTAATCTCATTCTACCCCCAGCCCCAGGCACCACTGCTCTACGTTCTCTCTCTCTAAAATTGCCTTTTCTGGATGTTTCTTATCAGGGGTGCCATACACCATGTGGCCTCTGTGTCGGGCTACTTTCCCTGAGAGTGGAGCTTTTAAAATTCATCCAGGGTGTAGTAAGTGTCAGGAGTTCTTTTTTATTGCCAAATCCTATTTCACTGACTGGATCTGCCACATCATATCTATCCATTCCACCTGCGAACATTGCATGGGCCCAGCACACTTCCTCTGTGCAGATATTTTAAAGTAAGTCTCTTATCTATACATTCTAGAGGGGTGGATTATCAGATGACCTCTGAGATCCTCACTAGCCAAGATTCGGTCCCCCAAATGTCCCAGGGGCACGTCCAGATTCTTAGATCATTCATTTATTCAGCAAACATTTCCTGAGCCCTCACAGCACACCAAGTCCCCAGCACTCTTGGAATTTCTGCTCTAACTCAGGAGACAAAGCTATTAGTTGTCAGGCACTGCTCCCCTTCTGGTGGATCGGAGGGGTAGACACGTTCCAATGGGACTGAGGTTCAGTCACAGGCGGTTCCCTCTGTCCCCTCCCCTGACTGTCTTGCTCCTCAGATGCGAGCCTTCCATCCTCTTCCAGCACACTATTTTGTAATTCTTATTTGCGTCTCTTGCCTGTCTGTGGAATACGGGCAGCTTGAGAACAGTGACGATGTCTTGCTCTATGCTCTAAGCACAGTGTAGGGCCCAACATGTTGACAGTGAAAGAAAGAAAGTGAAGTCACTCAGTCATGTCCGACTCTTTTTGACCCCATGGACTGTAGCCTACCAGGCTCCTCTGTCCATGGAATTTTCCAGGCAAGAATACTGGAGTGGGTTGCCATATCCTTCTCCAGGGGTTCTTCCCGACCCAGGGATCGAACCTGGGTCTCCCGCAGTGCAGGCAGACGCTTTACCATCTGCGCCACCAGGGAAGCCATGTTGACAGTGTCTGGTGGTTATTGGATGAATGAATCCCGCTTTGGCCAGGAGTGGGATCAGACAGGAGGAGAGGCCTCAGGTCAGTTCACGGCTGCCTCTGCAGAGAGAAGGTGCAAGTCCAGAAGAGAAAGTGGGGTAGTCTGGAGTTCTCTCTGCTCCTTGGAACACAGGCTTGACACCTACTCCTTCCCATGGTCATGAGTATTAGAGTAGTATACCTAGGGTCCCCCTGAGGGCAGACTCTTTAGCGAGACCGTGTGAAAATGGTCCTGTGTGGCAGGTGACTGGATCCAGGTGCCAGAGGCAGTGGCTTAGAATGACTTCTCCAGGCCCCTCCCTGCTGTGTCCAGCCACCACCCGCTCCCACTCGTAGCTTCTTCCTCGACGCTTGCCCTGGGTCACCCGGCCTGACCAGAAAGCCAGGAGCAGAGAGGACGGGACTCAGCTTGTGTGTTCCTGAGGAGCACTGGACTGGAAGAGTGAAGACCCAGGAGGCTAAACCAGGAGAGGTGCTCCACGTGGAGAAGAAAACAGGTGGTTCTGTGAGGGCTTTTCTGCTTGCCAGTGCTGGTGGCTGGGGTCTAATCAGAGTCCCATTACAGGTACTGGGACAAAGCGTTAAAGAGAGAAGTGATGTACTTATGTCTAGTCTCAGAGACGACTTGAAGCTTTCAAAATAGTCTGTAATTATTATATTGTTCTGTAGGAGCAAATACACAAGTCTAGTCTACTTTAATAGGATCATGCTTTAGCCTTGTCCATCTCAGGATAGTTCTGGAGATTTTCCTCCCTCTCTGGGCACCTTTATTTCCATGTTTATCGATGGGGGCCCATTGGTTTGCTCCATCGTACACATGTATGTTTGGCTGGTGGCTAGCATAGCTGTGGAGGCTCTCCTATGGGTCACCATGTTCCCCTAACCCCTAGGAAGGACTCTTAATCCGTGTGGGCTACAGTCTGCTGGTTCCCCTTTCTTAATGGTAGAAAAAATTTGAGATGCTACTTGGAGAGAAATTACCTTAGGTTTGGGTTGGTTCTAATTTTGCTTAGCATCCTTACCATTTAAAATATATTAGTGCTTGAGGCACCCCAAATGCATTCTATCAATACTAAACTCATGCACAGAAATACTTCTCTGTGAGATCGTTCCAATGAGAATACAGTTATACCTGGTCCTAATCTGGTGAATCAAAAAGCAAAGCATACATTAGTTTTTTTCTCTTCTTGGCACTTTGCCTTTTAATTCACACAGGATGCCTTCTGTTGGGTTAGTAGTTTCATTTTAGTATAGAAATCAAGTTTAATTAAAGCTTACTTGCCATTTAAAATAATAATTTGTTTGACTTAGCATTCTTAATTACCCCAAGTAAATTGCCTATAGAGGCTCACCTAATTCATTTGTTTGCTCAAATTATTACTATCATTTGCATATTTTGAACGACATCACTTTAATGAAACACCAGGGTGGAGTCAGGGCAGATGATACTTTCTGTGGCAAATGCTAAGGAGATGATCTTTCTGCCCTAGTCTGTTTGTTCAGCTGGAAGGTTTTTATTATCCTACTGAATTTTCACAAAAGATCAAAGTTTTAAAGAGCTTTTGTGTTGGAAAATCATTAGTAATGAAGTGTCTGGGAGGGGGGCAGGTGGCAATATAATAAATGTGAGTAGCATTCATGTCTAGCCAGGGGCTGCTACTTATGTATCCTCATTTAGCTTCTTACAATGCACATGGGTATTCATCTCCTTAATCCCAAGATGTATTCCTGCACATGTGAGGGTACACATAAAGGAATCATATTTCTAATGTATTTGAGGAACGTACAATAATTTGTTGGAAAGCTTCTCTGCTATTAGTGGAAAAATGTGATGTTGAATCCAGGCAACAGTTTTATTATTCTGTGATTATTGTAGCCAGAAATCAATGTTAATAAATAACCACCTCTAGGAGAGGTTTTAGACAACTTGTCTTGATAAATAGCAAGAAAGATTTCTTAGAGCCTATCCATTATTTTAGCTCTTACATACGGATTTTTATGTATGTAAAAGCGACGGGTGCTCTCATGACTGTTGTTTGGGAGTTTTTCTTTTTCTTTTAGTGGAGAGGAATGAGGGATACCTTTATGGTTCTGGACAGGTTTGCAAGGCAATTTGGTTAAATCAGTCTTAGATTTATTTATTCTAAGTAATTCCAGAACCTAATCATTGGTTTACCTCTTAAACTTTAGAAACTGATTTGTAACTCCCACTATAGAGGAAAAAAAAACAAACCAATATGATAGATCATAGTAGTACACATTGCATTAATTTATATTTCTCCAGGTTTCCTATTGCCTGACCAGAATGTGGAAAACATTCTAACAAGAGACCTTCATTAGTGTTAGTTATATACTAAAAGCATCTCTGAATGATGTGGCCAGAAAGCACATCTCAAATAGGAAACCTTCCCTCTTCTGTACTAATGGATTATTTGTAGAGAAAGTGTATATGCGTCTTATGGAACACTAGTAATGAGAGTAAATGAATAACAGAGTCACTTTTTGGAGCTTGCAGTCCAGTTTGAAGGTCTGTGATAAAGGCAGGAAGATGACTCTCTTCCGCTCCTGGTCAAACCTACATCCTAGTATATACTCTGTTTATGAAGGCATAGCCCCTGGTCCAGCACCAATAGGACCTTTTAGACCCTTTCTCCATCATCATAAAAAGGATGCTACCCTGGGGCTCAAGAGACCTGCTGTGTCCACTTAGTAACCCTGCGATCTTGAACAAGTTATGTCTGTAGACTTCTGTTTCCCCTACCTGGAGAGTGGTTGGTTGTCTGTCGATGAATTAAACATTTTCTAAGGTCAGTCTACTTAAAATTCTGTACCTCTTGAGGTGATGGGTTGTCTCTGATCTGGATTCGTCTCCATGTTCTGCACGCATGCAGGGATAGGAGTAGGGGAAACTAGTTCCTGGATGGGTTCAGAGGTCAGACAGCGTGAGTTAGGGTGAAGTGGGCTCGCAGGGGCATCGGGACCTTCATTGTCTCAGTGCTCTCTATTCTAATGAGCCTCCCTGTGAAGACAGACTGGAACTGGGACCTGACCAGGGTTTTTAATTTGTAGGATGCTGGGAGGGATTTTAGGGGCAAAAACATCTGGAATATGCTCTTGATGTCTAAAATCAAACTACCTTTGTTTAAAGAACGCAAAGGAAGGGTCCTTTTCATCTTACTTGACTTAGGAAACAAATACTGTAAGCACTGTGACTTTTGAAGTGTTGATGCATTTTTTGCTTCTGTAAGGGATTTATTTTTTTAATTACAAAGTAAAAATATCCATATTTTAAAAATTCAAACTATGCCAAAGATATTAAGTAAAAAATTAAAGTCCATTCTGCTCCCACTATCTAGGGCTCTCTATTACTAATTAACACTTTTATTTGGGTATTTCCAGAAATTTTTCTATGTACACCGCAAAGCAGTTATCATATTTGCATATCTTTTTTGCATTGAAAATTAAGTTATAGTGTAAAATATATTGTTATACAAACTGCCTTTTTTTCACTTCAAATCTTTCATGTATATTCTGCCAGGAGACTACTTACATAGGTCACAGCAAGTTATTTGCTCATTAGGCACAACTGGATTAGTTTATATAATTTTATACATGTAATAGATTACATATAAAATTGTAACTCTGTAGACAGTAACAAACTGTAACTCTCTGTAACAAACTGTAACAAATAGTCTGACCTCCATAACAAACTTTATCTTCCTATTTTAGAAATGCCAGGACTGATCATTCTCTAGGCCTCCCAAGTTTTATTTGCCCTGAACCCTTTCATAACCTTGGAGAAGGAAATGGCAACCCACTCCAGTATTCTTGCCTGGAGAATTCTATGGACGAGGAGCCTGGTGGGCTGCAGTCCATGAGGTAGCAAACAGTTGAACACGACTGAGTGACTAACATTTTCATAACCTGGGCCACCAACCAAAGATAATCTTATTCCTTAAAGCAGTCTCTCTTTTAGCTATTCTGACAAATAAATCTGTACTCATTGTCAATAAGCTAATATGTAACACTCCCAGATCTCATATTTAGATGTTTTTTTAAAAGTTGTTTTAATGCATATATAGTGCTTACTAGGTGTCAGGCACAGCTTTGAATTTAAAATTTAAATTCATTTGGTTCTTATAACAGCTATATGAGATAGGCACTGTTCACCAATTTTGGATTTCTTAATGATTTTCCTATGAGGGCTTTCCCGGTGGCTCAGCAGGTAAAGAACGTGCCTGCAGTGTAGGAGATGCAGGAGACTTGGATTCGATCCCTGGGTCAGGAAGAACCCTGGGTTGGGAAGATCCCCTGAGGAGGAAATGGCAACCCACTCCAGTATTCTTGCCTGGGAAATCCCATGGACAGAGGAGCCTGATGGGCTACAAAGGGTCACAAACAATCAGACACGACTAGAAACAATTGTGTTATCTGCAAACAGTGGAAGCCTTCGTTGTCTAAGAATTTTTTTGTCCAATATAGACTTCTAGCTTGACAGTTTTTCCCCATTGGTGCTTTAAAGATTTCACTATATCTTCTAGCTTCCATTACTTGTGATGAAAAATTAGTAGTATTTTCTCCTGTTCATGCCGTTTTTCCCAGGTTACTTTCAAGATTTCCTCTTTATCTTTGAATTTTAGCAGTTTGAATATGATGTCCCTTGGCATGAGTTTTTACTTTGTTTTGTTTTTTATTTATTCTATTTGCAGATTACAAGAATTTTTGAATTTGCAAACTTATGTCATATTTTAAACCGAATTTTGGCAAAATTGGGTTATTCAAAACTTTTTTTCTTGCCCTTTCTTTCCTTTCCAATTTTTCTGGAATTTCAGTTAGAACGTGAGGTTTTGTTCATTTTTAAAGTTTTTTTTCACTTCAGATTGGATACTCTATATTTTTCTGTCTTCAAGTTCACTGATACTTATTACTTTCCTCTGTTAGGTCTAGCCAGTGAAATTTTTTTTCAGATATTGTATCTTTTAGTTATCAAATTTCTAATTGTTTCTCTTTTTTTTCCCACCTCTTTATTTTTATTTATTTATTTTATTTATTTTTATTTTTTTTACTTTATTTTACTTTACAATACTCTATTGGCTTTGCCATACATCGACATGAATCCACCACAGGTGTATACGAGCTCCCAATCCTGAATCCCTCTCCCACCTCCCACCCCACAACGTCTCTCTGGATCATCCCCGTGCACCAGCCCCANAGCTAAACCCGCGGATGCCTTGAGTATGGACCCAGTTTTGCCTTCTTTATATAGTTAGTGAGCCTGGCTCAGGGCCTCTCTAACTGCTGTTTAATGGCGTGCAGGAGTTTGGAGTGATTCTAAGGCTAAAATTCATGTATCTGAAAGACAAGGTTTAATTTCAACCAGAAGGAAATTAATAAGTGCACTATGAGAAGTTGCCAGAGGAGGAGGAAGTAGGAGGCCACGTGATGTGGGGGAAGATTCTAGAATCTCAAGGTCTGTGCTTATGTCTTCATCCTCTGGTTTATAACCCTGTGAGTCACTTAGCAATGTGCAGGTCCCTTCCTCTCTGAGACGCATTTTTCATTGGCAAAAGTAAGGATATCTGTTCTGTTAATAACTGTATTGTAAGGTTGGGTAAAGTTTAAATGAGGTAACATGTAAAAGTGCTTTACAGATTGTAAGCTTCTAGCAAACATTACGGAGAAGGCAATGGCACCCCACTCCAGTACTCTTGCCTGAAAAATCCCTTGGATGGAGGAGCCTGGTAGGCCGCAGTCCATGGGGTCGCGAAGAGTAGGACATGACTGAGTGAATTCACTTTCACTTTTCACTTTCATGCATTGGAGAAGGACATGGCAACCCACTCGTGTTCTTGCCTGGAGAATCCCAGGGACGGGGGAGCCTGGTGGGCTGCTGTCTCTGGGGTCGCACAGAGTTGGACACGACTGAAGCGACTTAACAGCAGCAGCAGCAGGAGCAAACATTAACCTCATTATCATCACCACTATCACCATCTCCATCATCGTCATGGTAACTGTTGTTAGGAGCCATAAACTAGAACCAAGAGCTCTGAAGTGCTGCCTACTTGGAGCACCAGACTGTTTTCCTGCCTTTAGTTGCTCTGTGTCAAATTGTTGTACTTACTCATGTTATATCATTAAATCTTGAATTTATTAACTGCTAATTATTTGATGACTTGCAAGGATGGAGTTGGGGCAAGGTAGCAGATGACCAAGCACATGGAGGAGGCCAGTTTTAATATGTGTAAATAATATCCTCAATATGCATATAAAGAAGTTAACCCAATCTTAAAGATATATTTCCTCTGCCAAGAGCCCCAAAACATTCATATCAGAGATGGATGAAGACTCTTGAAAGACCAGCTCATTGGTCAAGCATATAATAGAAGGAAAATAGGACTAGACATTAAGAAAAAGTCTGCCAAGAAAACAGCAAACTTCTGTAAAACAATTATCCTTCAATTAAAAAAAAATACATTTTTTAAAAAGAAAAAGTCTACCAGGTAAATACCTGGTGAAACTTTTAACCAAAAGATATTTGAATCCTCCTTAAGAAAAGGTGGGATTGATTGGAAGCCTGCTTCCATTAGCAATCTCTGAATCAACTCACGCTTGGTTCTCGGGACTGTGGAAAACCCAACCCAGCTCTTTCTTCAGGTAGTGTGAAATGAGATGCAAAATATAGTGTGGAAGAAGGCAGGAGTATTGAGTGCTTCCCTAACTTGTATTTAGGATAGTAAAAAAGAACACACCATGTATGAGAGTCATTTTTGAGTCTAGAAGGGGAATGATATATATATATAGGCCGTGAAATAATTGGCCTCATGGAGTCGGACAGGAGCTGTGGTACCAGACCAATTTTGCCTTCATCGATTAGGCTTCTTCTAGTAACTAAACGGCCGCCACAGCAATTTTGCTTGAACAGTGACCTGTGATCACAGTGTTTAAATTCTCCTCTCCCCGTGTAACTCTACCCCAGGCCCAGGGAGCCAGCAGTGAGCTGTTAAAATGTATGAGGCCGTTGCTTGCTGGGATGACACGCCGGCAGCAGTGTCTCTGAGTTGGAAGCCGTGAAAACGGTTTGAAATATTTTACCTTCAGATACAAGACCTTAATCTCAGGTTGACCTTGGACTGTAATTTGGATAACCAGTACTTTTATTCCCCATTTACAGTGGGGAGGTAGATTGGTTAGAAAACCTGTGTTTGCAGTCAGTAGATCGTGGGTCAGATGCAGAACCCACATACCTGTCTGGGGTTCACATATGCAATGTCAGTGAGCATCAGATATGCTTTTTCTTCAAGGCATTCACCCAAGATCACCTCTGACTTCCTCATGCCACCCTGTTGGGCAGCATTTTCTTATTCATACATTTCTTATCTGTTATCGAACTGGAGACCCAGAAGCTTTCCCCCTTACATAGAAATTCTGTGCTTGTCTTTGAGCCGTGACCGCTCTGTTCCTACCAACAGAAGCATCTTTAAGAAATGTGGCAGGACTGGTATTCAGCTAGTCCACACCCGTGTGTGTTTTTAAGGTCCATTCTAAACGGTCAGAGCCTTTGCTCTTCAGTTGTTAAATATTCTGAACATGGCCCCTGTGGCATGAAGGTGAAATGCGTATGAAATACACTTCAGTTTAGCATCCTCCAGTCTTTGACAGAAAGGGAGAGATTTACTTAAGAAATGTTGACAGAATTTGAAAATCATTTGTATTTTTCTTACCTACTCTGATGAAACGGAAAATTTACTTGTAGCAAAGGTAATTGACACCTCACTCCATATACCCTTGGCCCATTTCTGAATTCATCTTCAGCTGCAGTGGCCTGTCTCCCCTGCTCGCTACCCTCCCCCCACCCAGACTGCTGAGGAATCTTCATAGCTGATGAACCAGCTCAAAAGTGGCAGGGATCTGATGCTCCCAGGGGCAAGTACCTGTGACAAATACCCCAGCTTCTACAATCCCCCATGGGACAGTGTTGACCCGTGCTCAGCTCACTTCCTCAATGGGCCCCCAGCAGTAATTCACTCACCAATACACCCACTATTGGCTTTTCTGCCCCACCCCTCTCCCTGGCTCACTTTCCCCACTCTCTGACATGCGCTTCCTGAGATCACCTCCCAAATACATTCCTGGAAGCGAATACCTTTCTCGGAGTCTGTTTTTGGTGGAAGCCAAACTAAGCCTGACCTAGTGATTTAGGCTCCCAGCTGGTCTCCAGGCATGGCCTCTTGCCACCAACACCTCTGAATCTGTTAGAAATGCAGACGGATCAAGTTCTTCCCAAGTTCCAAACCTTCGGTGGTTTCCTCTTGTCTTAGAATAGAATCCAAGATCCCTGACAGCCTGGCTGCATTTGCACTTAAGCTGCATCTGAGATGTACCTTGTAAAGCACTTTCCAGATGTTCCCCACGCCTGACCCGGGGCTTCTCTGTATCAGTCGTTTCCCACTCATCTCTACTTCCCTGCACTGCTTTCTATTCCTGTCTGGGCTATTCTTCCCTACTCTCTTGTTTGGGCTTCCCAGGTGGTGCCAGCGCTAAAGAACCTGCCTGCCAATGCAGGAGACATAAGAGACACGAGTTCAATCCCTGGGTGGGGAGAAAAGACCTCCTGGAGGAAGAAATGGCAACCCACTCCAGTATTCTTGCCTGGAGAATCCCATGGACAGAGGAACCTGGTGGGCTACAGTCCACAGGGTCGCAGAGAGTTGGATACCTCTGAAGTGACTTAGCCTGCGTTCTCTTGTTTACCCACTCCTCCCCACAGGAGCCTTCTTGGACCTGTCCATCTAACCTGCGTTTCTAGAGAACCCTGTGCCTTTCCTTTGTAGGGCTTTGCATATTTGCAACAATGTAAAACTCCAGTACTTTGGCCACCTCATGGGAAGAGTTGACTCATTGGAAAAGACTCTGATGCTGGGAGGGATTGGGGGCAGGAGGAAAAGGGGGCAACAGAGGATGAGATGGCTGGATGGCATCACAGACTCGATGGACATAAGTTTGAGTGAACTCCGGGAGTTGGTGATGGACAGGGAGGCCTGGCGTGCTGCAATTCATGGGGTCGCAAAGAGTCGGAAATGACTGAGCTACTGAACTGAACTGAACATATTTTCAATGATGCCTCTTTTTCTAAACTGCTGCTGCTGCTGCTAAGTCACTTCAGTTGTGTTCGACTCTGTGTGACTCCAAAGACGGCAGCCCTGTCCCTGGGATTCTCCAGGCAAGAACACTGGAGTGGGTTGCCATTTCCTTCTCCAAAGCATGAAAGTGAAAAATGAGAGTGAAGTCGCTCAGTCTGCCCGACTCTTAGCGACCCCATGGGCTGCAGCCTACCAGGCTCCTCCATCCATGGGATTTTCCATGCAAGAGTATTGGAATGGATTGCCATTGTCTTCTCCCTTTTTCTAAACTAGGGATGTGTAAACAATTACAGCTTTATTGGAACAGCCACACCTATTTGTTTACGTGTTATCTGTGGCTTCTTTCCTGGTACAACCGTAGAGTTAAGTGTTTGCCACAGAGACCACAGGGCTCACAGTCTAATATATTTACTATCTGGACCTTTACAAAACGTTTGCTGACCTCTCTTCTAGACGGTGAACTCTCTGACAGCAAAGTCTCTCTTTCACTTCTGTGACCTGGCGCCCAGCAGTCTCTGACAGAAAAAAGCCACAATAATAGATGGGTACTTTTTTTTTTTTAACTGTTTGACTTGAAACAAAGTTTCTGCAAATGTTGCCTTTCTTACTTCCTCATTATTTGCCCTTGTGAATTTGGTGGGGGCAGAGGGGAGGGACAGTGCTTTGCATACTAAATAAAACATATCCTGTGTAGGTATATAGTACCACTTTCCTATAGCTCTTCAGACAGAAGTCAGATTCCTCCCCACTGTAATGGTTACTAGTTTTATAGGCCATGCTTTTACTAAAGAGGTAAAGCTGTTACTATCCTTTTGGCCAGGTGTTTCAGACTAAGTGGGACATGATGTGCTATGTGTTTCCAGATGCTTGCTTGGTTGAAAAGAATCCCATTTCTATATATTCTTGGGAAAGCATGTCCCAGCTAGATTTAGGGCTTCGCTCGTAGCCTGGTCAGTCGAGTCTGCCTGCAATACAGGGGACCTGGGTTCAATCCCTGGGTTGGGAAGATCCCCTGAAGAAGGAAATGGCAACCCGCTCCAGTACTGGAGAATCTCATGGACAGAGGAGCCTGGCAGGGGTGGCAAGACTCAGACACCACTGAGCAACTAAGCGCACAGCTAGGTTTAATTTGAGGATGTCAAAGTATAGTGAAGTAAAGAAAGCGAATAGGTTTTATTTTAATAATACAAGATATGAAAATGTCCATACACCACGATGCTATTATTGTTTTTAGCATACAAATGTTGTCATCTCATTCTTTTACTAAAAATGAAAGTAAAAATGCTATTTCTCAAGCATCTCTGTAATGTCCATTGGAACTTCTTCAGTCTGGTTTCCAACTTGCCTTTGTATTCATATCTCTTGTTATGCTCTCTGACCGGGGTTATAAAACTATGGCCTCGGGGCCAAAGCCATGCTGCTGCCAGTTTTTTATAAAGTTTTATTGGAACATAGCCACATTCATTTATTCCCATATTGTTTATGGCCGATTTTGTGTTATAGTTGTGGAGGAGTAATTGCAAAGGACACCGTATGGGCTGCAGAGCCTAAGATATTTTTTCTCTCTCTCTTCGTGGAAAAAAAAAAATTCTGCTGATCTTTGTTCTTGAAAACTCTTATATTAACCATGACCATCTGCTCTCATCATTTCATCTGCTTACCAGATTTTGTCACGCCTCTGAGCCTTTGCATATGCCTTTCCCTCTGCCTGGGAGGCCACTCTCCTCTTTCCTGCTTAGAAAACTAATACAAGCTATTAAGCCCCACCTGGTTTTTATCTCCTTTGTAAAGCTTCTAAATTTCCCCCCATTTTTTACTTTTCTGAGCTCCCAGGGCACTTTGTAGAGAGATGCCTTAAAATGCTTATTATTGCTACATGTATCATAATTCCTAGCTTCTTGTTAATCTCCTGCTAGAGTATGAGCTGTAGAGGATGGGATTCTGTATCTTTGTTCAGTGCATTATCAGGGGCCTGACCCTAAGTAGTTGCTCAAGAAGTGACTGGCTAATATTGAAGTGTTGTGTGTTAAAACCCATGCACAGGAAAGGTGTGGGGTTAATCAGAAACATGTTCAGCAGTTAGAAGAATTATAGACTTTTATCTGTAAAGTTGTTCGGTCGCTCAGTTGTGTCCAACTCTTTGTGACCGCATGGACTGCAGCACTCCAGGTTTCCCTGTCCTTCACTATCTCCTGGAGCTTGCTCAAACTCATGTCTAATGAGTCAGTGATGCCATCCAACCATCTCATCTTCTGTCACCCCATTCTCTTCCTGCCCTCGGTATTTCCTAGCATCAGGGTTTTTTCCAGTGAGTCAGTTCTTTGCATCAGGTGGCTTTAATACTTTGGTATTGGAGCTTCAGCTTCAGTATCAGTCCGTCCAGTGAATATTCAGGGTTGATTTCCTTTAGGATTGACTGGTTTGATCTTCTTGCAGGCCAAGGGACTCTCAAGAATCTTCTCCAGCACCACAATTCAAAAGCATCAATTCTTTAGTGATAAGCCTCATTTATAGTCCAACTCTCACATCTGTACAACTGGGAATTCCTTTGTCCCACTTTTCCCCAGTCATGCCCTTACAAATGGGCAAAAATGCTGAGGCTCAAAGAGGGGATGTTTCCAAGTTAACTGAGTTCTCCCACATCTCCGTGCACTGATTCTTCAACTGTGCAGCACCATCTTACAGAGACCCTCCAGGGTAGGCTGACCAGACACCATGTGTAAATCAGAGTTAAATGCTTAGTGAAAATCATTAACATTTATTTCCATGGTGAAACAAGGAGGGGGTTTGTTTGGTGAACTGGCATCCAGCAGGAGGGGGCAGAATAGAGAATTTTAATATTAGCTCCACCTTTCATTTGCACACAAATAAGTTGATTCTCTCTTCAATTTTTCCTTTTGGAAAATAAGGATAATTCTGTCTTTGATGTTGCTTCTATCTTATCTATAAAATGTGAATGTTGTTACAGCTATTCTGAATCCATAATGGCCTTTGCAATATCAATTTAATGATCTGACTTGTTATGATCAGCTTGATATTTCCCCCCTTTTCTATGAAAGAGCGAATTAAAAATAGAAAACAGCCTTTTTCAAGAGTTTCCCATATTTATCTGAGTGATAGTGATTTCATGTTGCTAGAGCAGCTAACTGCTAGCTGCTTCATATTCTCCAGCTGCCTGATGGGGGAAATTTGATCTGGCGAAGAGCCTAGCTGTCCATCTTCCTGGGGCTGGTAACCACTTATGGGGTAATAAGGAGGAGCATTCATCCACTTCCTAGATGCCTCCTCACTGAGGGGAAGGAGAGAGGAGGGAAAGAAAGAGTCATTGCTGACGAGCAGTTTCTGAGATTGATAGGCAATTTGGACCTAGTTTTAAATACCAGGAAAATCATATGTATCATGTCAAAGGTCTATTTGAATGAGAACTCACAAACTAGAATTTCTCCTTTAGTATTTATAAAGTTAACGTTTTAAGGGTTGTGGCACTCTTTTTTTTTTTTTTTTTTGCCTTACTGCTTAGCTGGAAGAGATCATATAATGCTGTCTACTTTCAAGTTAATGGGCTTTTAACATCTTTTGAGCATGTTTTAAAACGAAAGAAGTCCATTTGTACTGGACTTCCATTGTTCAGGCTTTGGCAGTAATACTTATGCATAGTAATAATGTCAGTAAAGAGGTCTTGTTTGCTTACAAACAGCTTTCAATTGTTGAGAGACCAAATTGTGTCCTGTTGCTAGAAACATGGGCAGTATTTGGTCTCTGCTCATCCAGCTACTTTGTAATTAGGATCGCGTCCAAATAACAAGTGCCTCTTCTCCCATGGAGGTCATTTCCACTTGCAGTTTCCACTGACGGAACAAGGTTTCACAAGAGGACACGACTATACACAAGGATGAGCTTTAATCAAATAGGCATGAATATACATATATTCAGGCTAACCAGTGTATCTCTGTTGTATCTGCCTTACTTTTTAATGTTGATAGCACGGAGTCGGACAAGACTGGAGCGACTTAGCAGCAGCAGCAGGGAAAAATTAAAAAGTATGGATAGACAGTTTGTAAGATTCAGAACTAAGCCATTTATTTAAACTTGTAGATAATGTGTCTTCTCTTAGCAGATTTTGAGAAGGAAAACATCCTACAGAGTGCAAAACCACTCAGCTGGACTGTGCATCTGTGCAATTTGGGGGGAATGCCCCTCAAGGGGCACTGGGTATTTTTCTTTAGCCCTAAGAGAAAAAAGGGAATTATGTCTTAGCGTTTTACAGCTGTCAAGTTAAAAAGCCACTGGGGTGAACTCCTGAGGACTGAAAGCAAGACTGGAAGACGCATCCTGGTGGCAAACAGTGACTTGAGAACCACAGGAGGAAGGAAGGTCCAGCGTGAACCGACAGTCCTTTAGAGAGTTTTTATTTTGGCAGCTGGAGTTCTGACGCCAGACTCCTGGATTTATCTGAGGAAAGCTGGTGGTGACATTTGTGGTGGCTCTATTTAAGGAGAGGAAGTTTGATGACTGATAAGAGTCAAGGCTCAGAGTCAGGAATTGGAAGCTTGGCGACAGCCATTTCCACAGTGGTCCCTGGGGACCAGTGGGAGCTTTGTTACCTCTTTTGCTCTTTTTTTTTTTTTTTTAAAGGAAAGTAGATTTTTAATCAGGCAGTACTACAGATGACTTTTAAGGCATTTTCCTCAAGGTGAAGTTAGGTTGTAGATGAGTAAATCTCATTTTGAAGGGTAATCANTTTGCTCTTTTTTTTTTTTTTTTTAAAGGAAAGTAGATTTTTAATCAGGCAGTACTACAGATGACTTTTAAGGCATTTTCCTCAAGGTGAAGTTAGGTTGTAGATGAGTAAATCTCATTTTGAAGGGTAATCATCAGTTATTTGGGGGAGTATTATTTTCCCACTTCTGCAAATAAGGAAGCCAGTGAAGGGGATTTAGAATCTCACCCATTTAGAACCTCATTCATTTAGAACTCTGTCCACTAAGACTTCCTGCTCTCAGCAGGAATCAACCAGAGTACCAGTTCTCTCCTGCATCTCTGCACCAGTCCACTGGATGCATGTGCCAAGGAACACGGAGGTCTGAAATTCCTCCTGTCTTTAAACCAAGACAGGTTAATGTGGATCCATAAGAAGGGAGGGAGTGCTTTGAGAATGTTCCTGCAAATATTTTCATGCTGGGCTTTAGCCATGAAGGAAAGATTTTGAAATCTCACAATTCCTATTATTTTATTCAGGACTAGATACATAATTTGTGGGGATCCAGTGCAAAGAGAAAACGTGGGGCCTTTGTTTAAAAATTAAGAATTCCAGGATGGAAACAGCAGAGCATTAAACCAAGGACAGAGCCTTTTTCAACACTGGGCCCTGTGTGACAACACTGGTAGGACTTCCAAGAAATCAGCCCTGATTTTCTGTCCTTTGTTACCTTCTTTACCTAACTTTACCTTCTTTTCCATGACCTCAACAAATACTGCCCTGTGACATCTGACAGATACTAAATTTCAGGCATGTATCCTTGGTCTTTTCTGATTTCTCTCAATCTTGGTTTATACTTTTCTCCTCCCCCCCCCCATTTCCTCCCTTCCTCTTTTTTCTTTCTATTTATTTATTTTTGTAAAATAGATTTTTTTAAAGAACAGTTTTAGTAGCTCTACAGCAAAATTGAACAGAAGGTGCAGAGATTTCCTGTATACCCCCTGCCCTTCCCACATGCATGAGAGTTAAAGTTAGCCACACAGTTGTGTCTGACTCTTTGCAATTCCATGGACTGCAGCCTATCTGGCTTCTCTGTCCATGGAATTCTCCAGGCAAGAGTACTGGAGTGGGTTGCCATTTCCTTCTCCAGGGGATCTTCCTGACCTGAGGATCGAAACCGGGTCTCCTGCACTGCAGGCATCTTCTTTACCAACTGAGCCACTAGGAAAGCCCCCACAGGCGTGNCCATGGAATTCTCCAGGCAAGAGTACTGGAGTGGGTTGCCATTTCCTTCTCCAGGGGATCTTCCTGACCTGAGGATAGAAACCGGGTCTCCTGCACTGCAGGCATCTTCTTTACCAACTGAGCCACTAGGAAAGCCCCCACAGGCGTGGCTTCTCCATTGTCAACATCTGCACCAGAGTGTTACATTTGTTTTAGTTGATGAACCTTCAGGGACATACCATAATCACTCAGAGTCCATGGCTCAGCACATTATGGTTCTCTCTTGGTGTTGTTGATTCCATAAACTTGGACAAATGTATCAACATGTATACATTATGATAGATACAGTATTTTTCACTGCCCCAAGCCCTCTCTGTGCTGCTGCTGCTTAGAAGACATTTTCTTTAGAAGCCAGCTTCAATTTCTGGTTTTATATCCCTTTTCCTCATCTCACTGCCATGACATCTGTTTATCTCAAAATTCTGGGCCAGTATTAAGCTAAGAGGCTCATGTTGGAAAAGTGAGACTGATTGCAAGAAACAAAAGGGCCAAATTCATTGACAGTTGTTCCGCGTGGTGGGAGCAGAAGCAGATGGGCTGCATCNATTTTGAATGTCTGCATGCAGGTGTTAGTATAGTTGCCTCAGAAGGAGAAGAAAAAAGGATTAAAAAAAAAAAGCTAGTCACATCTTGACTAGAAGAAGGCTCTTTTGAGAGCTCATCAATGTTACATTACAAACACCATTCAAATCTACCAAATGGGCCAGATGGCTGCTCAAATACTGCGTGCTGCCAGCTGCCCATTGCTACAGATGAAGTCTTTTCTGCTGACGTTTGTGTAACCCACAAGCACATTATGAAGTGTTGATTCTTTTTATGCTGTTTAACATTTATGTGCCATCATAATTATAAACCATAAATATACATGACACCATGCAACAAATAAAGTTGCCCAGCTTTCATTCTGCAAGGGGAGGAGGCTGTATTTATTACCTGAGAAGAGAGGATGTCTCACACTCATATTCCATTCTTCGTAAATGTCACTTCTGTCTCACTGGGAGCTTGATCTGCTTGCTGTATGCTCACCAAGCCTTATTCCTTCAAAACAGCACAGACTCCAGGCGCTAATATATATCACTGAGCCTCAGGTTTTAAAGCACGTCTGGACCAAAAGTCAGAGGGAGAAAATTTAGAAGGATCTAAATAGCTCTAAATGAAGCCAAACTATTCTATTTGACAACCTACCACAGGTTCTTTGGAGGTCACATAACGGGCAGGTGTACAGTGTAAAAGGAAGCTGGCAAATGGTAGTGAATCAGCTTCTTTCACATCAGACACTTTCTAGAGATGCATTTCTTTTTGCTTTGAAAGACAGCCGATTGAGTGCCATTTACCTGTTGGGAAGGTGGCACTTTTATTTGTATCTGCATCTATAAAAACCAAATGTCTTTTTCCTCCACAAAAACCTTAGCATGTGTTTGAGGGAATGAGAAGCCAGCCAGAAGCTGGAGGGGAGGGTAAAAGCCCACACTGGTTAATCAATCACAAACACGTGAAGGAGTGGGCGCAATAGAACCCCCTCCCCAGGCAGGGGCACTTTCAGGCTCATCCGGGACGACCTCTTTAGAACACAGCATTTTTATTTTAGGCCACAGAGCCCAGACAGCACGCTTCATGGCTCTATAAATACAAGACTCAGATGCTTACTGACATCCAGCTTTTCTTCTTTTTAACATGTAAACACATGAATGCTCAAAGTCAGTAAATATCTGTGCACTGAGTTTACAATCTTGTCTTTCAGAAATATCGGCAGTACATGGCAGGACTTCTGGCTCCTCCTTATGGTGTTATGGAAACGGGCTCTAACAATGACAGTAAGTGAAAAATGTGAACACTTGTATCTAAAAATTTGTTGGGTGGTATGTGTTTTCATGTGACAAAAAAATGTGTCCAACACCAGCTTGACAGAATAAATCTCGACTCTTTTGTGGATAAACAGATCCGCCAGCCCATTCTTGGGTTATTTTTAAAAATTGTTCCTACAATATAACTATGTGGCCTTAGCTGATAGAGGGAAGTATGCTCTGGTGCTAGTTGGAACTTCACCATGTTTCTCAAAGGACCTTTATCTTAAAGTATGGGTTGGGGGCTCTTTTAAAATGGGGACTCATTAACTGTGTTTATCTCAGTCACATGTAGACACCTGAGTGCCCCACCTCTTGCTTATTTTGATGCTTTTAAGGGAAGAAGCAGCATGAATCATTCTTTATTCTTCTTAAATTGTGCTCTCTTCAAATTTGGAGCCTCTTGTAGGAGACCGGTCTCTGGTTGCTCATAAAAGAAAGGTTTTTCTCTGTGATACTCTTTCCTAATGGGTGCCCACTAGACTCAAAGTAATTTTGTGTCCTGAGTCTATCTGTTCATGCATGTTGGAAACATCTTTTTAGCACTCAGTACTATCCCTGAGAGTTGCTTGTTGAGGCGCTGGGTCCCTTGACTTGGCTCTTGTCCATGCATGTGTGATAAAGCAGCAAGCCTTGGGGTTTCTGATGCTGTAGCACTTCAACGCTGGCACACTGATGGATCAAGCAGTGTTCCACTGCAAGCCTCTCAGAGCCGGAGCCACCCTTCATGTCTTCTTGAATACCTCCTTGAATTCCCACTCTCTCGTTCAAACTGACCAGTCTCTCCAGGCGACCCTTCTCGCTTGATCCGGATCTGAAGTGAGCCCCCTTTCCCTCTGTTTCATGCTTCTGGGCAGCCTGTGCATTCTCCTTCTCAGTTTCTCTTCGGTCCTTGGAGAGGCGATGTCGGAGGAGAGGTCTCTCTTTCCTTTCATTTCTTCTCCTGTTCTTGATTTTTCTCTTCTGGCTGACCTAGGGGTGATCGGTAACCAAGTTGGAAATCCCAGTTGTGCTGTTTCCTAGCTGTGTGGCTGCTGGCAAGGCACTTAATGTCTCTGCGCCTCGCTTTCCTCATAGGATTGCTTTGGAGACTGAAAGAAGCGCATGCGTCGAATGTCTAGAAGGGCGCGTGCGTGGTGCTCAGTGACTCCCAAGTCTTTGCAATGCCATGGTTTGTATCCCACGAGGCTCCGCTATCCGTGGGATTTTCCCAGCAAGAATCCAGGAGTGGGTTGCTATTTCCTCCTCCAGGGGATCTTTCCAACCCAGGGATCAAACCCACATCTCCTGTTTCAGCAGGCAGATTTTTAACACCGCCCCACCTGGGACTCTCCATTTAGAAGAGCACTGGGCGTATAATAAGAACCCAAATGACGTGAGCTACTATTTTCTCAACACCAGTGACTCTTTAACCCCTCAAAGTCTGACTTCCAACTCGAGCCATCTAAATTCTCCAGTGACCAACCAATAGCCAGGCTCAGTTATTACTATTCCCGATTCTCTGTGACCAAGGGTTTCCGTGTTGTCTCCATTCTCCCTTGGGTCCCATGCTCACTGAATTATCCTGGCTTTCTCGGTCTCTCTGGCCACTTGTATTTTTTCTCTTTCATGGGTACTTCTTCCCCTCATCTGGAAATTCAGTCACTACTCGAGTCCAGCCTTGGCTGTTTTTCTATTTTTCTCTATACTCTCCCCTCAGTCATTGCATCCTTTCTTGCAACTGATACAGATCCTTCCTGAAACCAACACCTCCATTTGAGTCTTACAAAAGGCAGCCTAACTTTCCAAATGACTGCTGGTTTTCTTTCCACCAGGTTGTCCTGCTGGTATCATGCACTCAATGGAGCACATGGTGATTCCCACAAACCATCCTTCTGCTGAAAGCCTATTTCCGTTCATAACTTCACTGTCCTCCCATACCAGGGGCTAGGCCTCCACTGTTTGGAGCCCTCTCTTCTCTCACCTCCACCCACTGAGGTTAATCACTGGTCCGTCCCTTGCTCCTTCCTCTGTAGTGCTCATACTCTTTCCTTTCTCTCCCTGCTGCAGCCCCCTGGCTGAGGGCCTCATCACCCTTGACCTGAGAGCAAAGATGGCTCAATGGCTGTGAATCTTCATTATCTCACCCTTGGTTTACCCTACACCTGACTTACACAAAACTTTTTCAATTTACTTTTTATTATGACAAATTTCAAACATACAGGATGATACAGTTAACACCTGTATTTTCATCACTTTGATTTAATTAATATTAAACTTTAATACTTGAATGTATTAAATAATCACTTGAATGTGATTATTATTAACTTGATAGGTATTTTCATACAATCATTTTGCCATATTTTCTTCTTGTCATATATATACATCTCAGCAGACATTTTTGGAAATGTAGACTTTTCCATGCAAAAGCCATACCATTATCACACCCAATTGCTAGTATGATTTTCCTGAATAATAGCCCCTGCTGAATCCAAGTCCAGATTTCCCCAACTGAATGTCTTTGGACTTCAATCAAGGACCCATGTCATTGTCTCCAGTTTCTATATCTTAAATGTCTTTTAATTTTGAAAAGTCCCTTCCTTGCTTTTTCTTGTTCATATCACTCTGTTGCTCCGAACCTTTAATTATGGTCCACTGCCAGCCATAGAAAGTGAAATTCCAAGACTGCTAATGCCTTAGTCCAACTTTCAGGTTCCTACGTGGACTGAGATCACCTTTTCAATATTATTTCTCTACAGATACCCTAATTTCTATCCACTCCAATATGATGATTTGTACAACTGCATTTGTCTTATTAAACCTCCTAGAAAGTAAGCTTCTGTTACAATCGTGTATCTCCTCATTCTGTCAAATCTAGTCCTTACAAGTGGTTGTTGGATGGGTGGAAGGATAAATGGCTAGATGGATTCAAGATGAATTTCTGAGTGCTGACCTTGGGATACCCTTACTCTTTTTGAGAGATCTGGGAAGTGATGGCAAACATGTTCATTAATACTCTGCTTGAGAGAACAACCCTCTCCATCCGCTTGTTTTCTGTCAGAGCTTTAATGCCCTGATCCTATGGGGGTCAAAGTTTAATTAGGGCATGTTTTCTAGCCGTCTATTCCTTTCTTCCCTCTCCTGCTCACTGCTGCCTATCAGGATGGGTGCTTGGTGCTTTTAATGCCAATATTTTAAGTCCTGTGTGGCTCCTTATTAAAAACATTGAGCGAGTGAGTGTGTTGCTCAGTTTGTCTGACTCTTTGTGACCCCATAGGCTGTAGCCTGCCAGGCTCCTCTGTCCATGAAATTCTCCAGGCCAGAATACTGGAGTGGGTTGCTGTTCCTTCCTGCAGGGGATCTTCCCAACTCAGGGATCGAACCCAGGTCTCCCACCTTGCAGGCAGATTCTTTACCATCTGAGCCAATGTTTGTGAGTGAATGGATGAATGATTCACTTATTTGCTAAGAAGATCGGAAAGAGCCATTGCTGTGCTCACACCTGACTTGAAAGTAGCAAGAGTTGGCTGTGCCCAAAATAAAAATTGTGTGCTGGTGGTTTTTATGTGCAACTTGCCCCCAAGTTCAGATCCCTGGAATGGTGTGAGGTGGTTTGCCTTGTAAAAATATAACAATTGCAACTTAAGAGTTTGACATGTTTTTCTAAAATTCTGAGTGTTCTGGTGCTCAACACAGAGGAATTAGTTGCTCACTTGGTGTAAAATAAGCAGGGATGAATTTTTACCTCTAGGAGAGTAAAGCATATGGTAGAAAAGCAAAATAAGCATGAAATCTTGTTGTCTGGCACATAGCCCTGCTCTGAATCATTGATTTGTTTATGTTACAGATTGTGGTAGGTGCTGCTATTTTTCCAAGTAGCATTATGTACATTTTTATGGAAAGACAAATTGGAAACATCAAATTTTTACTTGGTTTGCTTCAGCATGGGATTTAAGTTCCATTTTCCAAGCTGATCTTCTAACTCATGTTCTTTCTCTCTTTCCCCTTCTAGGGATTCCTGACAAGGAGAACGTGAGTAACTACTCTCTCTGCCTAATTTCTAAAAACTGTCATAAGGTAAAAAAACAATTGTGGTAACCGTATCAACAAAGAGAGCTCTTTATCCATATTCAACAGAGTCATAAATATTTTTCTAATCTTACTCTGGCATCTGTGGGTGAGTCACTGTGAAATATGAAGGGGAGAAGGGCAATGGCTTTGACATGGTCGTCACATGTCCTTGATATTAACTAGTACGAAGAAAGGTTATCCTAGAGGCAAACATTGCTAAGTGTTTTCTTTCTCCCGTGATGCATACATGGCAGTAGAGCAAATCATTAGTTTAATGGCACATAGAAAACAAACTGTTTTTCCTTAATAGAAATATAAAATATTAAATTTGAGGCCAGTTGATTTTATAAATGCACCCAAATACATTAGAGTTAGTGTTTCTCTTTGGGAGTCGAAAATAATAAATTGTCTAATTGGTTAGGGCAAACAGGTAAGAGCCTAGGGAGTTTAGGATAAACCTTTTACCAAGAACCAGTGCCGAGTACTCCTCCTAAGGCTGGTAGTGGTATAGTGGCATTGTCTTTGCATGCACATAATAATATTAATGATATTAACTGGGATCTAAATTGAGACAACAGCATAGGAGGGTTAATGTGGAAGTGTGTAAGGATTAACCTGAAGTGGTGCTTGGTGGTTCTGGGATGTATCAACTTCCTATGTGCCTCAGTTACTGTACCTGGTGGCAGTGTTACAGAACTATCACCCTTTTCTATTTTTTCCCCTGCTTTTGGTCCTGTGTCTGCGGTAATTTCAGACTATTTCTGTATTGCTTTTCAAAGGTCTGACTCTAACTTTCTTTACGTCTTCCTGTTTTCATAATGCTGGTTTTATAGGGCTGGTGGGGAATTCTGACCCACTGCTGTACCACCACAAACTTGGGTTCAAGACCTAGCAATATCACTTCAAATGTCACATCAAATCCTCATTGGTTGGGTTCAGCAGAGGACTTCAATTCCTAGTTGTGGGGCTTTGTGCGAGCCTCTTGACTTCTATTAATATCTTTGCCTCATCTTTAAAGCGTGGATGTTGGTTGTAACTATCTTAAGAGGCCATCATGAATATTAAATATGATAATCTGTGGCAAATATAGAGATTCATACAGTAGAGCTCAGTAAATGTGAAGACTGTTATAATAATTATTTTATTAAGTCTTATATCATTTACTACCTATTTTTTCTCCTCTGAAAAATATCCTACCCTTTATAAAGTAATTATCCTTTTACATCTTATGGCTCTCCTTAACCTTGAAAGACATCTGGTCCTGTTGAAAGCAGAAAGACTTTGTTATTTGTCCTTTCCAAAATCACT
The DNA here is from genome assembly GCA_006410875.1 of Neotragus pygmaeus. Classification (NCBI taxonomy): domain Eukaryota; kingdom Metazoa; phylum Chordata; class Mammalia; order Artiodactyla; family Bovidae; genus Neotragus; species Neotragus pygmaeus. The sequence continues at coordinate 751,046 of SJYV01014911.1, forward strand.
TGTCATGGACCAAATATGCTTATGTGCTTTTTTGGATATAACCAAATTTCAAGAACCTTTTGATGTGGACCAAGTGTCCAAAGGACATTTTTGACATAAACAAATGTCTCCTACCCCTTCTTAAAATACCTTTGTTCAGTGAACCTTTGTAATGGTATTTTGTTATTAAAAATATATCTTTGTGTGTTGAGTAAAGCTCTAGGTTCATGGACAGTCTTAAAAAATAGCCTTTAGACTCTGAAGTATTCGAACTTGGCATCATTTTGGACATGGATGTTCCAAAGCACACTGTAACAAATAATATGTGGATCATGAGCAAAATAAAGGTGCTAAAAGAGCCTGGTGCTTCCCCATCAAGGAACGTTCAGTGGTGTGGAGAGCACACCCAGAATGGCCAGGCCCTAGGAGATCTCAAATATTCTAAACTTCAAAAGGAAGCTCAGTCTCTCTTAGACACCCGATGACCTTTAGGTTGGACCTCCCTGCAGTGGAACAGCAGACACAGCGTTCTAAGTAGAGAGCCTCCCAGCTGTCACGTAGCTTGCTTCATGACAAAAGAAGAATTTGAAGTTCACAGAAAGTCAGATGCAAGGACTTTAACAGCATCTTGCCCTCAAAGATTTAAGGGGCTGGCCAGGCTATCTGCCCAGTAACTAGTCATCATACATGCTTATTTATATTTGTTTGGGTCATTCTATGACGAATTCTCTAGTAAAAGAAAGCATACTTCTATCAGTAAGTAGAGTGGATAGAATGTCATTGCTTGTTATTCAGAAAGCTCTCCAATGCCATCGGTCAAAATAAAGCAAATAAGATGAAAAACATTCATGAGTAGGGTTGAAGCTTTAGAAAGATAAAAGGAAGCCTAAGAGCCTTAAAGTGGTGTTAATTGAATTACTTCCTTTATAAGAGACAAGTTGTGTTCGGATGATTTCTTTTATCCTTTACCTTCTTTACATGTGAGGCAATATTATAGACCCTTTATGTTTCTCTAATAGCAATAATATGCCTGTGGACTGAAACAAAAGCACTTAGGCTATTGTCTCAGGGTCCAAACAGATTCTTTGTATAAAGAATATATTCTTTTTTCTAGCTCCTACTCTTTTGATTTTGTTAATCACCATGTTTAAGTTTTAATCCAACATCAGACATCAGTAAGTGGTGTTTTTAGCTGCCTTGCCAGCTATATTTTATTTTCAGACCCAGGCTTACCTTTCATAAAAGGAACTTTCTTTTCACAAGTTGCACTTTTCATAGAAACAAATAGGCTGACAGCTAACTTGCTGGATTCTTTTGTTTACTACTTACTGTAATTGGTAGGAACATCATTCAACTTTAGATCACGCTGGATACTGGAACCTGTAAAATGATAACAGTGTTAGAAAAATGACCATTGAACTAGTAAAGCAAGGAAACCTTTTTGGCGTGGTTGCAGTTGCTTGCGGCCTTTGGTTTTATAGATTTTTCTCTTTGATCTGCTTAAGTTTTCTTTTCGTGTGTCTCCTGTAAGTGCCATACCTGGCTGACTGTGTTTAACACAGAAGGTAAAAATACTCACAAAGAAAAGAAAGCTTTCTAGTTGAATGTTAAGGCTGCCCTTTGAAGAAATGAGCTTGTCTGTAATATTTTCTGCTTAGATAGACTTTGTTGCTTATTGTGCTCCACTCTTTTGAGAGGCAACTGCTAAGGAGTTTTGTAGCTTTAGAAAGTTATACATTTCTTCCTCAGTATGGAAGGAACCAGAAAATAGACTCAGGTCGATATTAAGAAAAAAATCCCATTTTCTGATTTACAAACATCTTGTTTCTAAAAGGATCATTTGAGATCTTCATGTTTTAGGCATTGACAGTGTGATTAGCAAGCTTCTTGTGAAGTATGCAAGGATACTTTCCCAATACAAAGCACTATCAACTCAGAGCTCAAGGATTTCCCAAACCTTGGAAGAAATGATGCCAGCAGTTAAGAACAAGCAAGCCTGGGGGTCTTGCAAAACTATTTGGTAGGTCTCTTTTTAAGTAGATTACTTAAGCTTCCCAAACTTAAAAAAAGATCATGGGTTATTTATATGAGGAATAATTTTGGAAATTGTTATAAAGACGTAAGCTTTTAAATGGCAAATGGTAAGGACATAGTTTACGTGCTTTGTGAAAATTCTCCTTAAGGAGAGCACAGTAGAAGAATAAATAGCAAGTAACTATTAGGGTCAATAGGTTAGCAAGTTTAGGAATTTTTAGGAACTGTAATAACATCTCTATTGTTGCTCTTTTTCAAGGTTAGAGAAAGCAAATCAGTGTTTTCCACCAATTAAATGACAGCATCTTATTTTAGCATTATTTATAGCCTGGCTGTGATTCTAGGCCACATGAAGAGAAAGGAAATTGTGTATTCTTATACAAACTTAAAACATATTAAAAAAAATTTAAACTCCATAGAGAATTCGCTGGTGGTCCAGTGGTTAAGACTTCATGTTCCAGCACAGAGGGTATAGGTTAGGTCCCTGTTCAGGGAACTAAGATCCCACATTGCCTTACAGCCAAAAATCAAAACATAAAATGAACAATGTTGTAACAAATTCAATAAAGACTTTTTAAATGGTCCACATTGAAAAAATATCTTTAAAAAATAAAGATGATCCCATATTCCTGTTGTTATTCAGTCGCTAACTCATGTCTGACTCTCTCTGACCCCATGGACTGCAACACGCCAGGCTTCCCTGTCCTTCACCATCTCCCAGAGATTGCTCAAACTCATGTCCATTGAGTCGGTGATGCCATCCAACCATCTCATCCTCAGTCCCCTTCTCCTCCTGCCTTCAGTCTTTCCTAGCATCAGGGTATCTTCCAGTGAGTCAGTTCTTCACATCAGGGGACCAAAGTATTGGAGTTTCAGCTTCAGCACCAATCCTTCCAATGAATATTCAGGACTGATTTTTTTTTTTTTTAGGATTGACTGGTTTGATCTCCTTATATCCAAGACCTTTCAACTCCAGCTTTTCAACTGAATTCAAACCAATGGTATATGGTGGAGCACCGTTTTAAAATCCTACTTTAAAACATGACTAGTAGGCATCCAGAACTTATCAGGACCCGTTGGCCAGAGTTCGCAGCTTTGCCCCAGGAGCCATGTCCCAATGTTCTAGGGTGAGAATGGTTTAACCAGCCCTGTCACACACTGAAGCAATACACATGAGACTGGCTGAGCGTGCGACGCTCTACACAGGAGAGCAAACCAACCAGATGCTGAAAGCAGGAACTCCCAAGCTGCTCGTTTTCCTTCTGAAGGACAAGTTGCTTATCACCAAACTGAAGACTAGATTTAGCAGTGTTGCTGGCCCCAAATATGCATTGTGCAGTGTGTAAATACTCATTCCTTAGCTAGCCTGTTAGGAAGCCCAGCTCAGTGAGCAAAGACTGACTTTGCACCACCTCCTGAGAAAAACAGCCTCTTAATATCCAAGGTGCCAAGGACAACTTCAGCTCTTGGTCTCTGAAGAAATGTTTGTCTTTGTGAGTTATGTATTTTATGGGGTAGGAGGCCATTGCTCAGTTTCTTTCTGCTGCTGATTCCATCTCTTCCTCTCCTCATATAAAAGCTGGTCCATGCTTTTCTCTCTCTCTCTTTCTCTCTCTCTGTCTAGCTTCTGCAGTGGTGTTCTGATTTAATTTTTTTTCTCTCTTTTTAAATTTTATTGGAATAGAGCTGATTTACAATGTTGGGTTAGTTTCAGGTATACATCCAAGTGATTCAGTTATACATATATTCATTCTTCTCAGATTCTTTTCTCTTAGAGGTTATCACAGAACATAGAGTTCCCTGTATACAGGGAACTATACAGTGTGCTATAGAGTAGGTCCTTGTTGGTTATCTATCTTATTTCCAGTAGTTGTGTGTGTATTCATCCCTAGCTCCTGGTTTATCCCTACCCCCCCCCATGTTTGTTTCCCTATTGCTAAATATGTTTGTTTTTGATATCTATAAGTCTGTTTCTATTTCTGATTGAATTTTAAAGATGATGTGTAGTTGTCCTTCCTCTGCACAGTAAATAGTTAATGCATGGAATTCTGATGATCTAATCTTCTGCTGTCAGTGAGGCCATGTGTTTGTAACCTCTGAATGTTCTCGCCAGTGTTCACAGGACTGGCTTGCTGTGAGATTGCTTGATAAAAGGGTATCTTTTAGGGTGTATTGAGGTGATGGTTCCTTAATATATTTTAGACTTACTTTTATAATACTATGAATGATATTTGGTGCCTGATTCGGTGCTCTCATGTTAGTGTGTCTGCATTTTTATGGAGCAGAACTTTTTAATGCTGCAGTCATGCTAATGGTTTCTTAGGGCTGCCACTGAGTTACACCATGAAGCCCTGCTTTGAATATGTTCTCAGTCTTTTCTATAATCAGAATTTGACTTGAGCAAGATATTACAGAGAGCCTGAGACGTGTTTAATGGTTGAAAGTAATAATCATTGAAGAAAAAATAAATATCATAAAAGAAATGATATTCGCCAATCTCTCCAGCCGCCAGCCCCTGCCTGCTCTCCCTTTAACAAATGGCATGGCCTTGAGGAGAGGCTGCTCGTTGTTGGCTGTGGTGCTGAGAATTAGTTCCAGTCTCTGCCAGGCAAGGAACATGATGTCATGTTGATAGTGAGACACTATAGTGCTGATTCCAGAGTTATGGGTGAGTACATTGCTGTCTTCAGAAATATTTTATCCTGTGCTGCAAGCAATTATATTCATCACCAGTGAAGTGAAGTGAAATCGATCGGTCATATCCAGCTCTTTGCAACGCCATGGACTGTAGCCTACCAGGCTCCTCCCCGTCCATGGGATTTTCCAGGCAAGAGTACTGGAGTGGGTTGCCATTTCCTTCTCCAGGGGATCTTCCTGACCCAGGGATCGAACCCAGGTCTCCTGCATTGTAGGCAAATGCTTTACCCTAGTAACTGGGTGCTAATAGNTCCATCACCAACTCCCGGAGCTTACTCAAACTCATGTCCATCAAGTAGGTGATGCCATTCAACCATCTCATCCTCTGTCGTGCCCTTTTCCTCCCGCCTTCAATCTTTCCCAGCATCAGGGTCTTTTCAGATGAGTCCGTTCTTTGCATGAGGCGGCCAAAGTATTGGAGTTTCAGCTTCAACATCAATCCTTCCAATGAATATTCAAGACTGATTTCCTTTAGGATGGACTGGTTGGATCTTCTTGCAGTCCAAGGGATTCTCAAGAGTCTTCTCCAACACCACAGTTCAAAAGCATCAATTCTTTGACACAGAGTTTTCTTTATGGTCCAACTGTCACACTCATACATGACTACTGGAAAAAACATAGCTTTGACTAGACAACCTTTGTTGGCAAGGTAATGTCTCTGCTTTTTAATATGCTGTCTATATTGGTCATAACTTTTCTTCCAAGGAGCAAGTGTCTTTTAATTTCATGGCTGCAGTCACCATCTGCAGTGATTTTGGTGCTCCCCAAAATATAGTCTGCCAGTGTTTCCTTGTTTCCCCATCAAGGACCAGATGCCATGATCTTAGTTTTCTGAATGTTGAGTTTTAAGCCAACTTTTCAGTCTCCTCTTTCACTTTCATCTCAAGAGACTTTTTAGTTCCTCTTTGCTTTTTGCCATAAGGGTGGTGTCATCTGCATATCTGAGGTTATTGATATTTCTCCTAGCAATCTTGATTCCAGTTTGTGCTTCATCCAGCCCATGCTTCATCCAGCCTGGCATTTCTCATGATATACTCTGCATATAAGTTAAATAAGCAGGGTCACAATATACAGCCTTGATGTACTCCTTTCCCTCATGTCTTGTTCTAACTGTTGCTTCTTGACCCGTGTACAGGTTTCTCAGATACAGATGGCCAGGAGGCACATAAAAAGATACTCAACATCGCTAACCATCTGAAAAATGCAAATCAAAACCACTCTGAAGTATAACCTCACACCTGTCAAAATGGCTATCATCAAAAACAACACAAATAACATGTTGGTAAGGGTGTAGAGAAAAGGGAACCCTTGTGTACACTGCTGGTAGGAATGTAAATTAGTGCGACAACTGTGGAAAACACTGTGGAGGTATCTCAAAAGCTAAAAATAGAACTACCATATGACCCAGCAATTCCATTCCTGTGTATATATCCAAAAAACAAAATACTAATTCCAAAAGATACATGTACACTTATGTTCATAGCATCATTATTTACAATTACCAAGATATGGAAGGCAACTTAAGTGTCCATCAACAGATAAATTGGAAAAGACTCTGATGCTGGGAGGGGAAGGGGACAACAGAGGATGAGATGGCTGGATGGCATCACTGACTTGATGGGCGTGAGTCTGAGTGAACTCTGGAGTTGGTGATGGACAGGGAGGCCTGGCATGCTGCGATTCATGGGGTCGCAAAAAGTAGGATACGACTGAGAGACTGAACTGAACTGAACTTATATAATATTGTATATCACCTACACTTCAGTTAAAAAAGAACTAGAAAAAAATACATCGTAGTTTCTACAACATGTAACATTAAATGTGTGTCAATTTGAATTTAATACATTACCTGAAAAAATTTGTGAGAAATTTTCTGAGACTTTTGACAGAATCAACTGATACTTTCAGAAACCTATATTTGGTTGTCAATAACCACTTGTCATTCTCTCAAGAGTTTACTCTTTGGACATCTTAAGTGTCATACTGAGAAGGATGAGATCATTTTGTATTTATTATAGAATATATGAATAAATAAAACACTAACACTATTACTACTTAGAGTGATCTCCCAGAAAAAGGTATGCTTTGCTGGGTATAGCTAGTATTTAAATCAAATAGCTGTGAAAACATTAATTTTATGCTGACTTACTGTAATACTCTGTTTTGCTTTTTCATGTATTTACATACCTTTGAGGCAATAATGGTGTCTTAAGTAGGAGAGACTTGACATTTGCAGTCAGTATTCCAGACTGTTCCAGAATCACTAAATGAATGAATATGTCTAAAGGTGCTAGGTGGTCTAGGCTCACTCTTTAGCCAAGTCTTGAAGGCCGCCCTCTCTAGAGGTTGCTGGTGCTAACATTTTTGCCAGGTGCTTTCCATGCATGCAAACATATTATGCATTCTCTTTTTTCCTTTGAGTCAGCTCATAGGAGATTTAAGGGTTACAGGCTGCTCTGTGTCAGGATCATAAAGGACTAGATGCCACTGAAATACTGTTTCAGAATTCCAAGGTCTCCTTTACTTCTTTTCTGTGTATAATGGAAGGCTGGTAAATATTTTCCTGATTTCTTTATAACTTTATTTTTATTTATCTTTTGGATGTGCTGCATTGCTGTGCGGATTTTTCTCCAGTTGTGATGAGCGGGGCTCGTCTCTGGTGGTGGTGTGCGGGCTTCTCACTGTGGTGGCTTCTCCTGTTGCGGAGCGTGGGCTCTGGCATGAGTGGGATTCAGTAGCTGAGGTTTATGAACGCTGGAGCACAGGTTCAATAGTTGTGGCTCATGGGCTCAGTTGCCCCACAGCATGTGGGATTTTCCTGGACCATGGATCGAACCTGTGTCTTCTGTATTGGCAGGTGGATTCTTTACCAGTGAGCCACCAGGGAAGCCCCCTCTTTTTTTAAATGAAATTATGTTATTTTCTTACTCTAAAGCAGGTGTTTTCTTCTAACTTTTTTTTTGAAAGTTAGCATATACATTTTTTAAAAAATGCATGTCATTTAACTCAATACATTTTCACAAACACACCCAGGTAAGCAGTACTCAAATCAAGAAACAGAACATTACCACCATCCCAGAAGGAAGCTCCTGTTTCCTTCTAGCCACTCCTCCAACTAAAGATAATCTGTCTTTATACTTTAAGTAGATGAAATCACCTGGTAATACCTTCCATATCCAGCTTCTTTCATTTAATGTTGTGTTTGTGAGGTCTGTCCACCTGCAGTGTGGGAGACCCGGGTTCAGTCCGTGCATTGGGAAGATCCCCCGCAGGAGGAAGTGACCACCCACTCCAGTACTCTTGCCTGGAAAATCCCATGGATGGAGGAGCCTGGTAGGCTACAGTCCACGGGGTCGCAAAGAGTCAGACACGACTGAGCGACTCCACCTTCTTTTTTTTGTGAGGTTTATCCACATTATTGTATGCAGTTGTAAATTGTTTCTTCTCATTCCATTATGGCAATGTGCCACAATCTATTGTCTATTCTGTGGTTGGTAAGCTATTGTGAATGGCTATGCTCTGAACATTTAGTGTATGCCTCTTGGTGAATATATGTACATATTTCTTTGGGGCTTTTGTCTTTCAGTGGATTTCTGGAGTATTAGGAATACACATTTTTATATTTAGGATGTGTGAGTGGACTTCTGAAAGTCTGTTAACTATATGTAGAATTTTGAATGTGTGTATGTGGATCTTGGAGGTTCCATCACTTGTATGAAATTTTCATAAGTGCCTAAAAACATTCAGAAATACTTAACAATACAGGGAAAACTCAAAACTGATCTTGTGTCTATCAAAAGAAAAACAAGAGGAAGCCAAGATGACAAAGAAGGATGGTTTCACGTGTCTAGGACAATCTGCTTTCAAGAACTTCCTTGATCTAAAGGAAATACAAAGGTGTCAACTTCAAGTTAATGTTTCTCCCTTCCGATCTTAAAATACAGTTTTACAGATATGAACTGAAAAGAATTGTTATTCTTCGGAAGGAAGCAGGAAAAGTAAAATAGCCCACAAATTATCAGCTAACATCCAATAAACTTAGCCTTTCTGTATCTAACCATGAAGAATAAAACTGAAATTTCAGAAGTGAAAAGGGGGAAATTCTTCCTATTCTTTTCATATCATAGCCAAGTAAAAGCACCTCAGAGATTTCTCCATGTAATAAATAAATATGTAATGCATAATCTCTGTGAACAAAGCACTGTGGGGATTCTGAGATAACATGAACACAATTTTTTATTTTAAGGAGCTTGTCTTGCACTTGGGAAAAAAATAATGTAAATAACTGTGGTACAAGCATTGAAAAATTTGCAGTAATGGGAATTTAGGAGATGCAGAGGGGCCCAAAGGTCAACTCAGAACATAATTGATGTCTGTAGGGAATGTGATCCATAGATCTTTCAAATCAAGAAATTCAGAAATACTCTGACCTGATCACTGATCTCCCCAGGTGGTTCTTTTTTGCTTATTTATTTTTTGGCTGCACTGGGTCTTCGTTGCTGCTCGCAGTCTGGCTGTGGGGAATGGGGAAGGGGGCTTCTCTTGTTGCAGAGCATGGGCCCAGTAGCTGTAGCATACCGCTCAGTTACTCCACGGCATGCGGCATCTTCCCAGATCAGGGGTTGAACCCACGTCACCTGCACTGGAAGGCAGATTCTTACCCACTGTACAACCAGGAAAGTGCCCTAATGGTTCTTTAAATCATTTAATGTTCTGATTATGAATCTTTAAAGCACCAGGATGAGAAAAATCACCTGTAGTGGATTGATTCAACTAGTCTTTATAACTTCCCAGATGGTATCAGAGGGTGTCTCTCTAATTGGGTCAATCTCATTTTTAAACATTTTGTAGCCCAAACCTAACACACTTATCCACACTGAGCATCATTTACCAGAATAATCCCCTTTGAATTCTAATGAATCAGCTTAGCACAGCACAGAGGACATTCTCGAATGTCTGTGGAATAAGTTGTTATTTACACATGTTTTTATTCAAACTAGCATTATATAACATGATAGTTCATTATATTATAGGTTAGTATGATTATGTTACATAATTTTGAGGATTAATCTCTACCAAATGGGCTTGCAAAGAGTTATTTTTGAAAATACTTCCAAATTTTAAGAGATGGGAACTTTGCCTTTCTTTCAGAATATATAAGATAGCTGTAATCTTGATTATATGTTATATAAGTGTGTGTGTTTATATTTACAAATCTGTTCCCTACACTTAGATTTTAACAACACTGGTTGGTAGCCATTTCTCCCTTTTGGGGGGTAGGGTGGGAATGTGAACTTCAGGGTTTTTCAAAGTCTGGTTTTTAGAAGTCCAGTCCTACAAGTAAAACCCAAGTATGTGACCCAAACTGCCTCTCTTTGCAGAATCCATCTTTTGGTGAGGGTAGCAGGGGAGAAGGCAATGGCACCCCACTCCAGTACTCTTGCCTGGAAAATGCCATGGACGGAGGAGCCTGGTGGACTGCGGTCCGTGGGATTGCTAAGAGTCGAACACGACTGAGCGACTTCCCTTTCACTTTTCACTTTCACCCACTGGAGAAGGAAATGGCAACGCACTCCAGTGTTCTTGCCTGGAGAATCCCAGGGACGGGGGAGCTTGGTGGGCTGTTGTCTATGGGGTCGCACAGAGTCAGACACGACTGAAGTGACTTAGCAGCAGCAGCAGCACCAGAAGAGAGGTTGGGTTTGGGGGTGAGCAGCGGCAGAATTTCTGGGATCCACGCTGTATACTTCGTGAGCAGCAGGGATGCACCATGGCAGAGGCCGTGAGGCTTGGCTTGAGGGAACTACAGTGTGGTTGGAGCCTTGTCCCCAGCTGAGTCATCCCTTCCCCGGTCTCTGGCTCTTCCAGAGTTTTTTCTTTATTAAGAAATTCCTATTCTGCCTCCACTAGCTAGAATAAGAATGCAGATTGAGATACCCAGCAAATTCTGAAAATCCTTTATGCTACTGATATTCAGATTCTCATTTTAAACACTCCTTCATTTTCAAATTCTAATTTCATAAATATTGACTGTAACTTTTTCACCTTATTCCCTGAGGAAAGTAATAAAAGGATTATGTTGTGTTATACCTATGCTTGAGAGGCGTTATTAAATATTTATATAATGAATTTGGTTGAGATAAGTTATTTGTAATTTAGAAATTGTGAAGTATGTTATTTGTGAATATGAAGTATAGCATTCAAATAACTCTTACAGGCCAAATTAATTTTCTTTAATAAATCATACATATTTCATTTTCCTGTGAAATACTTGAGTATTCAGAAAATAAAAATAAAAGTGGTTGGAAAATGATTCATTTAACCAGAAAACATACTGGTTTATTTGGGTAATGTTAATCTTGTTAGGTGATGACCTTATCATTGTATCAACTAGACTCAATTTTTAGGAAACTGACATTTTTCTTTTGTTTTTCTTCCATTAGGAAGGAAGGAGTTATGAAATTACAGATCCAAAGGATGCTACTCATAGTTCTCTAATTCCCTGATGCTCAAAGTGTGGTTCACAGACCAGCAGCATCAACATTACTAAACAGAAATGGAGAATCTCAGGTCACACTCTAGACCAGTGGAGTAAGAATCTGCATTTTAATGAGATTCCCATGTCATTCATACAGATATTAAAATTTGAGAAGCACTCATTATATTCCTCATTTTATCAAACACGCCAGTCTTTAAAAAAAAAAAAAAGGCAGAAAGCAAGGCATTATTTAATGGTCCTCTCTCTTAAAAAGCTTATACTCAGTTGCAAGCCCTTGAAATCATTTCTTCGTGGCAGTGGAAACCAACAGTCATTTCCTTCTCAATATCCCTTCATTTAAGTTACCCCTCACCAGCTCTCAGAGAATTTTCTCTTCACTCGAACACTGATGGCCTGCTAGAGCAAATGAACCCTTGAAGAAATTCCTTCATTCAGTCAGTAAACACTTGAGTAGCAGCTGCATGTCATGAGAGGGGGTAGAACAGTGAGCAAAACCAAGTTCTTGCCTTCATAGAGCTAACATTTCAGTGGAGAAAACAGATAAGAAACAAATACATAAAATGTCAAGTATGATAAGCACTAGAGGAAGAGGAATAGAGAATGCCAGATTTGGGGCAGTGATCCTTCATACTCTAGGATGGGCAGAACAGGCCTCCCTAAGAAGGTGTAGAGAGCTGGAGGAGGTGAGAGTGTAAGCCATGGGGGTACAGGGAAGAACGCATCCAAGCAGGAAGTAGAGTAGGGAGTGGACTGAGCAGAGGAGGAGAGAGTGGCGTAAGATCAGAGAGGTGACAAACAGCCAAACTGACTGCATGTTGTGTGGAATTTGGCTTTCCCTCCGAGTGGGAGGAGAAACCATTGCAGGGGTTTAGGCAGAGTGACATCTGACCCATATTAGCTGTAGGGTCATTCTGGACCGTGAAATTGAGAATGGTAGGGATGGAAGCTTATAGACCTCTTAGGACACTCTCATGGTCCTAGACAGCAGCTGACCATGGCTGAGTCAAGGCGTGTATGCTGTTGAGTACTTGAAACATCGCTAATGAGACTGAGAAATAAATATTTTTCATTTTAACTAATTGAAATGGAAGTGACTGCATGTGACTAGTGACTAATGTATTGGACAGCATAGGCAGAGAGATAATAATACCATCGTGTCTTTTATTTCCTCAGCAAAATTAGTGCTGTGTTGGGCAGATAGGCAGTGCTTAATAGGTGGATTAATGATGAGATCATTTCTCTGCCCTTTTTGCCTTAAAGTATCCATGATTCTGTGTACCCAAGGTAGCTCTGGGTCACTTTTGACATAATGCTTGTAATTTTTGATAACTTTCTTCCTAGCTCTCATAAAAAGATAGTCCAGGCTCATCTTATAGATTTCTTATCCCTGGAATCAGCCATTTCTCTTAAGAAGACTTGATTTCAAAATTCAAGATGTTCATTGCTACTGGTTGGTCATTATTTCAAAGCTATGTCTTTTTTTCTTCCACAATGAGAATCCTGGGTTTTTAAGAACATAGAGATGATGGAAATAGGGTATCCCATAATTTCTCATCTGGGCTTCCCAGATGGTGCTAGTGGTAAATAACCCACCTGCCAATGCATGTAGATGTAAGAGACATGGGTTCCATCCTTGGCTTGGGAAGATCCCCTGGAGGAGGAAACGGCAACCTACTCCATTATTTTTGCCTGGAGAATCCCATGGACACAGTTGCTGGGCGGGCTACAGTCCATGGGGGTTACAAAGAGTCAGACATGACTGAAGTGACTTGGCATGCACACACATACAGTAGACTCAGATTAACAATACTACATATTTATCAATAAATTATTGTGAAGCAACTTATAGCATAACCATACAATAGCATACAGTTACGCACAGTTACGCAGAAGTGCATGTAGCAACAACAAGAAAGGATGAGGTAATTTTTTATGTTCTAATATGAAAAGCTCGCAGAGATATTAAGTAAGAGAAGCATGGTCAAGCCAATGTATGTACATACCATTTGTGAAGGGGGGAGGAGTAAGGGACAGAATATGTATTGATATTGGCTTGTATATGCCAATTAGCATCTTCAATACAAAAGCTTTTTCTGAAGCATGTTATGTAAACCACTTATCTGCCTCTCGAGTGGACCCAGCAGGAGCCTTGTTCCGTGGCTTCCAGAAAAGTGGAGTTTCAACCATAGCTTTTTTATCTTCATCCTATTTTTAAGTATTAAATAAATGTTATCTTCCAGAATCCACCATGCCCAAATTGAAATTGGAGATTCTAAAAGGAAATGTGATGGGTTTTGTTAGATTTATATATTAATAAGCACCAATTCACTAAAGTTTCAAGACCCTGAACCATGTCTCTGAATCTTATATTCACTGTTTCCCAAAAGTGCTCAATACACTGTTCCCAAATTTGGAATGGGAAAAGAGGCAGTGCTTAATTCTGGGCTTTGCTTTTTTATTCAAGTATGGTTGATTTACAATGGTGTGCCAATCTCTGCTGCAGTTTAACACATATATACTTTTTTAATATTCTTTTCCAATACAGTTTATCCCAGGAAATTGGATGTTGTTCCCTTTGCCATACAGTAGGATCTTGCTGTTTATCCATTCTAAAAGTAATAATTTGCATCTGTCAACCCCAAATCCCCAGCCCATCCCTCACCCTACCCCCTGGCAACCACAAATCTGATCTCTGTTTCTGGTCAGATAGGTTCGTTTGTGCCATGTTTTAAATTCTACGTCTAAGTCACATGATGTTTGTCTTTCTCTTTCTGACTTCACTTAGTATGATAATATCTAGTTTGATCATGTTGCTGCAAATGGCATTGTTTTGTTCTTTTTTGTGGCTGAGAAGTATTCCGTTGTGAGTATGTGTGTATGCACATATGCACAACACCTTCTTCATCCATTCATCTATCTGGGGGCACTTAGGTTGCTTCCATATTTTGGCTATTATGAACAGTGCTCCTATGGACATACAAGTGCATGTATCTTTTTAAATTATGGTTTCATCAGGTATGTTCCCAGGAGTAGGATTGCTGGATCATATGGTAATTCTATTTTTAGTTTTTGAGGAACCACCATACTGTTTTCCATAGTGACTGCATCAACTTACATTCTCACCAGCAGTGTAGGAGGGTTCCCTTTTCTCTATGCCCTCTCTCTGTGTGACCCTATCGACGGCAGCCCACCAGGCTCCCCCGTCCCTGGGATTCTCCAAGCAAGAACACTGGAGTGGGTTGCCATTACCTTCTCCAATACCCTCTCCAACATTAGTTATTTGTAGACTTTTTAATGATGGCCATTCTGACTGGTATGAGGTGATACCTTAATGTAGTTTTAATTTGCATTTCTCTAGTAATTAGTGATGTTGAGCATCTTTTCATGTGCTTACCAGCCATCTGTATATATTCTTTGAAGAATGTCTATATAGAACTTCTGCTCATTTTTCAATTGGGTTGGGTTTTTTTGGTATTGAGTTATATGAGCTGTTGGTCCAACTCTGGACTTTGTGGACAGAATTTCTTGTAATGGAAGAAGGGATGATTGATGAAGCCAAAGCTTAGATTTGTAAGCAGAGGAGGGAAAGGGGGTTTACTAATCTATCACAGAGTTTATATATTTCCATGAAAATTTTGCTTGATGAGGGTAGATATACCACAGTGGACAGTGGCCTGTGTGGAATAATATGGTTGGCTTATTTTGCATCTTTTAGCTCCTATAACTGAAGTGAAAATTTAATAGTAATATGTTCGTATGACCATGAAGAGAAAATCTGTGCCTAATCAGGCCAATTTATGAGGAAAAAATGAACCGCTTTGTGTAAGAATTTAAAGAGAATATTCCAACTGTTAAGAATGGGTGCCTCTCCAAAAAATTAAAGTTTTAGTTTTTGCCACCAAATATCTGGCTTAGGCATGTCTAGTGGATATGTAGACATGCCTCCTAGGAAGTGAACACTCAGAAGATCCATATATTAGAAGAAAGATTAGTATCTAACAGGATTTTACCCACCACCAGATGAAATCAGAGGCAATCTTTACCTGTAGCATAAGGCTTGCTCATCCTACAAACATACCATCTTCCAGGATCACATTAGGAAATGCTAGGGAGGAACTCGAACCATTTGCTAGCACCTGCTAGAGAACAGTCCTCCCGGCCCACTCAGCAGAAGCATCTGGGCAGCACTTTTCTTGTCGTGACCTCTTTGTTTCAGTTTTATGGACTCACCAAGCAGCCTTTAGTAGACTTAAGTTTCTTCTGCTCTATAAGCCTGGCCAAATAGTCAGACTCAGAGACTAAACTATAGTGAGACTAAACTATAGACTTCAGTTCAGTTCAGTTCATTCACTCAGTCGCGTCTGACTCTTTGTGACCCCATGAATCACAGCACGCCAGGCATCCCTGTCCATCACCAACTCCCGGAGTTCACTCAAACTCACATCCATCGAGTCGGTGATGCCATCCAGCCATCTCATCCTCTGTCGTCCCCTTCTCCTTCTGCCCCCAATCCGTGCCAGCATCAGAGTCTTTTCCAATGAGTCAACTCTTTGCAGGAGGTGGCCAAAGTACTGGAGTTTCAGCCTCAGCATCAGTCCTTCCAAAGAACACCCAGGACTGATCTCCTTTAGAATGGACTGGTTGGATCTCCTTGCATTCCAAGGGACTCTCAAGAGTCTTCTCCAACACCACAGTTCAAAAGCATCANNGAGGTGGCCAAAGTACTGGAGTTTCAGCCTCAGCATCAGTCCTTCCAAAGAACACCCAGGACTGATCTCCTTTAGAATGGACTGGTTGGATCTCCTTGCAGTCCAAGGGACTCTCAAGAGACTTCAGTTACCACAATTTTAAAAAGTATGAATGTGTTTACTTAGTTGTCTAGATTGAGGAGTCTCAACTCAGTGATATATACACATGAAAATTATGGTTGAAATAATCCCATCTCCTAAGTAATCACTCTTAACTGTGTTGAGTTGAATATGTTCTTTCCTACTGGTACTTAGCAACCGTAACAACATTCAGTCTTAATCCATAAATTTTTTGTCACTTTAGGCCCTAAAAAATATTACTTCATTTATTAAGGATTAGTCATGTCCATTTTTAAATTAAGACTTTTTTTAGAGCAGCTTGAGATTCACAGCAAAATTGAGGGGAAGGCACGGAGGTGCCCCTATACCCTCTGCCCCTGCACATGCATATCATCCCCTATTAGCATTTCCCACCAGAGGACACTTTTGTTACAACTGATCAGCCTACACTGACA
Organism: Neotragus pygmaeus; assembly: GCA_006410875.1. Classification (NCBI taxonomy): domain Eukaryota; kingdom Metazoa; phylum Chordata; class Mammalia; order Artiodactyla; family Bovidae; genus Neotragus; species Neotragus pygmaeus. Next base: position 767,518 of record SJYV01014911.1, read on the forward strand.
CATCTTGATCACCCAAAGCCCATAGCTCACATTAACGTTCACCCTGGCTTTGGACGAATGTATAATGACATACACTCATCTCTGTGATATCATACGGTGTATTTTCACTGCTCTAAACACCCTCTGTGCTCTGCCTGTTCATCCGCGCCCCCACCCCCTAACAGCTACTCATCTTTTCATTGCTTCCTTAGTTTTGCCTAAGTTTTTCCTTAGTTTTGTCTAATCTAATGGACTCATATAGTTTGTAACCTTTTCAGATTGACCTCTTTCACTAGAAATATGCATTCCTCCTGTCTTTTCATGGCTGGATAACTTATTTCCTTTTGTGTTGAGTAAAGATGTACCACAGTTTATTGATACATTCACCTACTGAAGGACATCTTGGTTGCTTCTAAGTTTCGGCAGTTATGAATAAAACTGCTGTACATACTGCATGCGGGGTTTTATGTGGACGTACGCTTTCAACTTATTTGGGTGAATACCAAGGAGTTTGATAGCTAAATTGTATGTGATAAGAGCATATTTAGTTTTGTAAGGAACTGCCAAACTGTCTTCCAAAGTGACTATAGAATTTTGCATTCCCATCAACAATGAATGAGGATCCCTGTTGTTGTACAAACTTGTTAGCATTTGGGCTTGTTAGTGTTCTGAATTTTGGCCATTCTAATAGGTGTGTGAAGTGAAGTGAAGTCACTCAGTCATGTCCGACTCTTTGCAACCACATGGACTGTAGCCCACCAGGCTCCTTGGTCCAAGGATACTGGAGTGGGTTGCCATTCCCTTCTCCAGGGGATTTTCCCGACGCAGGGATCAAACCCAGGTTTCCCGCATTGTAAGCAGACGCTTTACTGTCTGAGCTACCAGGGAAGCGTGGTATCTTTTTGTTTTAATTTACATTTCCCTGGTAACATGTGATGGGGAGCAGGTTTTCATTTGCTCATTTGCCATCTGTGTACCTTCTTTGGTGAGCTGTGTGTTAAGGCCTGTGGTCCACTTTTTTAAACAGCTTGTTTTCTGTTTCAGTGTTGAGAGTTCTTTATATAACTTGGGTGACAGTCTTTTATTATAGGTGTTTTTGGCAAATATTTTCTCCCAGTCTGTGGATTGTTTTCTCATTCTCTTGACATTGTCTTTCACAGAGCAAAAGATTTTTGTTTTAATGAAAGTTCAGTTTATCAATTATTTCTTTCATGGCTTATGTGCGTTTGGTATTGTATCTAAAAAGTCATTGCCAGACTTCCAGGTTAGTGAACACATACAGATTCCAGGACAGTGGTGCACCCAGAGAGGGTATGGAAACCCTTCACCACTTCCCTCATACCTTGCTCTATGTATCTTCTTTGCCTGGCTATTCCTGAGTTATCTCCTTTCATGATAAACTGGTAACCTAGAGATCCCAGGGCATGGTGGGAAGACAGGCGCTCTGAGACCAGACAGTCTTGGGCTTCAAATCTGCCTCCTGTTCACAGCACTGAGGCACCCACTTACTCTCTCACTGTCCTCCACTGTAGGATCCTTGGGTGATATGTCTAGTGTATAGAAAATAATCAATAGATGATAGACACTCTAGATTGGCTGCTGCTGCTGAGTCGCTTCAGTCGTGTCCGACTCTGTGCGACCCCACAGACGGCAGCCCAGCAGGCTCCCCCACCCCTGGGATTCTCCAGGCAAGAACACTGGAGTGGGTTGCCATTTCCTTCTCCAATGCATGAAAGTGAAATGTGAAAGTGAAGTTGCTCAGTCGTGTCTGACTCCTCACGACCCCATGGACTGCAGCCCACCAGGCTCCTCCGTCCATGGGATTTGCCAGGCAAGAGTATTGGAGTGGGGTGCCATTGGCTGACCCAACCTCAAAAAAAAAGGGGTCACTGCCATATCCAAGGCCATGTAGGTATTCTCCTATGTTACCGTCTAGGAGTTTCATTTTAGCTTTGTATTTTATGTTAATTTATGTTTATTTTGAGTTACTTTTTGTGAAAAATATATGTGTCCAGATTCTTTTTTTTTTTAACATGTGGACATCAGTTGTCCTGGCGCCATTATTGAAAAGACGATCTTTGCTCCATTGTTTTGCCTTTGCTCCTTTATCAAAGATCAATTGACTGTATTTATGTAGGCATATTTCTAGGCTTTCTGTCCTGTTGATCTATAGGCTTGGCAAAAAAGTTTGGGTTTTTCCATAACATTGTACCTGAATGAACTTTTTGGCCAACTCAATATTTGTCTTCTGCTAATACCACACTGTTTGGTCCAGTAGCTTTATAGTAAGTCTTACAGTGGAGTAGCATCAGTTCAACTTTGTTCTGCTCCTTCAAAAATGTGTTGGCTATTCTGAGTGTTTTGCTTGTCTATATAAACTGTAGAATAGGTTTGTGAATCTCCATGGTACCTTGCTAGGTCCATTTTTTTGAACTCTTAGCTTTTGGTGAGGTGGAATCTCTGAAGAGGCTGGGCTGGTGGCTCCAGCACTGTTAAGGGGTATGGCCTGCCTTCTCCAATCCCCATCCGCCTTCTGCTCTTCCTTCTCTGAGGCTGGTCTATGGAGGAAGGAGAAGGAAGGAAGATGTTTCTTTAAGTTTTTCTTTCTCTGCTTATGTTACACAATGTCTTTTTGCATATTGCCTACTTTTTATTCATGTTATTAATGGAATACTACTCCATAGTTAACATACTGATCACAGTTCCTTTGAGTTTCCCCTCTTGCAATCCCAGGATTTATGTCATGTCCGAGTCTGGTTCTGACGCTTATTTTGTCCCCTCAGACTCTGTTTTTCCCTGACTTCTAGCATGCCTTGTAATTTCTGGTTGAAAGCCAGGCATGACGTATTGCGTAATAGAAACTGAGATAAATAAGCCTTCAGAGTAANGAACCCAGGTTTCCCGCATTGTAAGCAGACGCTTTACCGTCTGAGCTACCAGGGAAGCGTGGTATCTTTTTGTTTTAACTTATATTTCCCTGGTAACATGTGATGGGGAGCAGCTTTTCATTTGCTCATTTGCCATCTGTGTACCTTCTTTGGTGAGCTGTGTGTTAAGGCCTGTGGTCCACTTTTTTAAACAGCTTGTTTTCTGTTTCAGTGTTGAGAGTTCTTTATATAATTTGGGTGACAGTCTTTTATTATAGGTGTTTTTGGCAAATATTTTCTCCCAGTCTGTGGCTTGTTTTCTCATTCTCTTGACATTGTCTTTCACAGAGCAAAAGATTTTTGTTTTAATGAAAGTTCAGTTTATCAATTATTTCTTTCATGGCTTATGTGCGTTTGGTATTGTATCTAAAAAGTCATTGCCAGACTTCCAGGTTAGTGAACACATACAGATTCCAGGACAGTGGTGCACCCAGAGAGGGTATGGAAACCCTTCACCACTTCCCTCATACCTTGCTCTATGTATCTTCTTTGCCTGGCTATTCCTGAGTTATCTCCTTTCATGATAAACTGGTAACCTAGAGATCCCAGGGCATGGTGGGAAGACAGGCGCTCTGAGACCAGACAGTCTTGGGCTTCAAATCTGCCTCCTGTTCACAGCACTGAGGCACCCACTTACTCTCTCACTGTCCTCCACTGTAGGATCCTTGGGTGATATGTCTAGTGTATAGAAAATAATCAATAGATGATAGACACTCTAGATTGGCTGCTGCTGCTGAGTCGCTTCAGTCGTGTCCGACTCTGTGCGACCCCACAGACGGCAGCCCAGCAGGCTCCCCCACCCCTGGGATTCTCCAGGCAAGAACACTGGAGTGGGTTGCCATTTCCTTCTCCAATGCATGAAAGTGAAATGTGAAAGTGAAGTTGCTCAGTCGTGTCTGACTCCTCACGACCCCATGGACTGCAGCCCACCAGGCTCCTCCGTCCATGGGATTTGCCAGGCAAGAGTATTGGAGTGGGGTGCCATTGGCTGACCCAACCTCAAAAAAAAAGGGGTCACTGCCATATCCAAGGCCATGTAGGTATTCTCCTATGTTACCGTCTAGGAGTTTCATTTTAGCTTTGTATTTTATGTTAATTTATGTTTATTTTGAGTTACTTTTTGTGAAAAATATATCTGTGTCCAGATTCTTTTTTTTTTTAACATGTGGACATCAGTTGTCCTGGCGCCATTATTGAAAAGACGATCTTTGCTCCATTGTTTTGCCTTTGCTCCTTTATCAAAGATCAATTGACTGTATTTATGTAGGCATATTTCTAGGCTTTCTGTCCTGTTGATCTATAGGCTTGGCAAAAAAGTTTGGGTTTTTCCATAACATTGTACCTGAATGAACTTTTTGGCCAACTCAATATTTGTCTTCTGCTAATACCACACTGTTTGGTCCAGTAGCTTTATAGTAAGTCTTACAATGGAGTAGCATCAGTTCAACTTTGTTCTGCTCCTTCAAAAATGTGTTGGCTATTCTGAGTGTTTTGCTTGTCTATATAAACTGTAGAATAGGTTTGTGAATCTCCATGGTACCTTGCTAGGTCCATTTGTTTGAACTCTTAGCTTTTGGTGAGGTGGAATCTCTGAAGAGGCTGGGCTGGTGGCTCCAGCACTGTTAAGGGGTATGGCCTGCCTTCTCCAATCCCCATCCGCCTTCTGCTCTTCCTTCTCTGAGGCTGGTCTATGGAGGAAGGAGAAGGAAGGAAGATGTTTCTTTAAGTTTTTCTTTCTCTGCTTATGTTACACAATGTCTTTTTGCATATTGCCTACTTTTTATTCATGTTATTAATGGAATACTACTCCATAGTTAACATACTGATCACAGTTCCTTTGAGTTTCCCCTCTTGCAATCCCAGGATTTATGTCATGTCCGAGTCTGGTTCTGACGCTTATTTTGTCCCCTCAGACTCTGTTTTTCCCTGACTTCTAGCATGCCTTGTAATTTCTGGTTGAAAGCCAGGCATGACGTATTGCGTAATAGAAACTGAGATAAATAAGCCTTCAGAGTAAGGCTTTATGTTACTCTGGCTGGGAGTTGGGCTGTGTTTAATATTTGCTGTCAGTTCAGTTCAGTCGCTCAGTCGTGTCCGACTCTTTGCGACCCCATGAACTGCAGCACGCCAGGCCTCCCTGTCCATCACCAGCTCCCGGAGTTCACTCAGACTCGCGTCCATCGAGTCCATGATGCCATCCAGCCATCTCATCCTCGGTGGTCCCCTTCTTTTCCTGCCCCCAATAGATTCCAGAGTCTTCTGGTTCCTCTAATGTCCTTGTTTAAGTCTTCTCTGCTGTGTTCGGGCTTCCCTCAGATCTCCTCCTTAGATAGAGTCTGAATAGAAATCTCTTTCAGCTGTAATCCACTATGTTATATTGGCGTGGTGAGGGGCATTTGTGGGAAGGGCAGTCTTATAATCTTATGGTTAAATCTCAGTCATTTGGTAGGCCTGTGTCCCTGCAACGGGACTTTCACAACTGTTTCTTAGCTGCTTTTTCTTCCCTTAGGTGAGACAGGAAGGCTGGAGGAGGCTAGAGACAAAGAAATGCCCTTCCCCCAGGTAGGATAAAACTCGCAAAGTCTTTGGAGAGTAGGCTTGGCTGTGATATATTTATTTGGACATATATCATAATGCTCACTCTTCTCCTCCCCCTGCCAGAGTCATGAGAATTGTCGCCATAAGACTCTTGTGGTGTTCTTGAGGGTAAAACCCACAAACTTGTGGGGCCCACCTAAGATCACCCCCCAGGAGTTTCTCAGTCTCAAGCTACTCCACATTCAACCTCCATCAAGTTTCATTAATATTACCATAATTAAAAGATAAACTGAGGCATAATAAAAATGTTAAGAGTTTATTTGAAGAAAAATTGATTCAAATCTGGCATCACCAAACTGGAAGTGGTTAGGAGCACTCCACCAGTGGAAGCCTGAGGAGTAATTTTATAGAGAAGAGGAAGACAAAGTTAGGAAATTACTGACTGGCCATAGTTTAAAGCCTGCTTGGCTATGGTTGGTTGTCCTTGAGTTTCAACCTTAGAACCTGACGTAGTTACAGACTGAGATTTTGGTTTGCTTACACAGGCCTCTAGGGATTAGAACCACCTCAATCTAGTAGCCTCCTGGTTTAATTAATTTAACACTATTTAAGTATTCCTACTTATATGTGGCTCCCAATCCAGGCAGACAAATGTCAGCCATGATTGTATTCTCCTATTTTGCCAGATTTCAGGATGACAGTTTTCTTGACATAGTCAGTTCTCTGATGAACCTGAGAGAAGCTGTTATTTTTACTTGTTCAACTTTTTCTTGTAACAGAAGTGACAGTTTTTACAAGTTGAAGCTGAAACTGGAAATCTTCAAGTCAATTTTGAATTTGGAAAAACTTAAAAACAACAAAACTTGTTGATAGACGCCAAAGAGGTCTACAGATGAATTTTCCGTTGTTTAACAAATGGGAAACTTACAGAGTTATTTCAGAGTGATGACATCAGTATGAGTCTGATTTAGTTCTTTTAATTTCATCTGGTTAACCAAAAAATGGTACTCATCATAATTATTGTGAGACATACATTTCTTTTTTATTTATTTTTAATTGGTCAAAAATTGCTTTACAATTTTGTGTTGGTTTCTGCCGTACAACAATTATATTTAGTCATAATTATATATATCCCTTCCTTCCTGAGCCTCCCTCTCCTCCCCACATCCCCCAGCTCTAGGTCGTCAGAGAGCACCAGGCTGGGCTGCTGTGTTATTTAGCAACTTCCTGCTAACTATTTTACACATGTGAAAGTGTTCATTGCTCAGTTGTACCCAACTCTTTGTGACCCCATAGACTGTAGCCTTCTAGGCTCCTCTGTCCATGGGATTCTCAAGGCAAGAATACTGGAGTGGGTAGCTCTTCCCTTCTCCAGGGCATCTTCCTGACCCAGGGATCAAACTCAGATCTCCTACATTGCATGGCAGACTCTTTACCATCTGAGCTACTAGGGAAGCCTGATTTTACACATGAGAGTGTATATATGTCAGTGCAACTTTCTCCGTTTGTCCCATCCTCACCTTCCCCTACTCTGTCAACAAGTCCATTCTTTACTAGGTTCATGAATACTGTTTTTCTAGATTCCATATATATGCATTAATATATGATACTTGTTTTTCTCTTTCTGACTTACTTTACTCTGTACAAGAGGCTGTAGGTTCATCTGCCTCACTACAACTGACTCAAATTTGTTCCTTTCTATGGCTGAGCAATATTCCATTGTATAAGTGTACCACACCTTTTCTATCTATTCATCTGTCAGTGGATATCTAGATTGCTTCCATGTCTTAGCTATTGTAAATATTACTGCAATGACTAATATGGTACATGTCCCTTTTAAAGTTGTGATTTTCTCAGGGTATATGCCCAGTAATGAGATTGCTGGCTCATGTGATATATTTATTCCTAGGTTTGTAAAGAGTCTCCACAGTTTTCCATAATTACTATTTACATTCCCACCAACAGAGCAGGAGGGTTCCTTTTTCTCTATGTCCCCTCCAGCTTTTACAAGCTTTTATTGTGTGTAGATTTTTTGATGATGGTCATTCTGATTGGTGTGAGGTGATACCTCATTATAGTTCTGATTTCCATTTCTCTAATAGTGAATGTGTTGAGCATCTTTTCATATGTTTATTGGCCATCTGTACGTTTTCTTTGGAGAAAAGTTTGTTTAGGTCTTCTGCCTATTTTTGATTAGATTGTTTTTCTGATATTGAGCTATATATGAGCTTCTTGTATATTTTGGAGATTAACCCTTTGTCAGTTGCTTCATTTGCAATTATTTGAGAAAATAATTGAGAGAATGGGAGACCATTCTGAGGGTTGTCTTTTCATCTTATTTATAATTTCCTTTGCTGTGCAAAAACTTTTAAATTTTATTAGGTTCCACTTGTTTATTTTTATTTCCATTAATCTAGGAGGTGGGTCATAGAGTATCTTGCTGTGATTTAGAGACATAAATTTCTAAGAGTTCAGTTGTATTTTTCCACAATGCCAAAATAAAGGAAAGTAACTCCTAAAAAGCATATCATTTTCACTAAAAAAAATTAAAAATGTTTCTTCTTACTTCCTAAAGATTTTCTCACCTGAACTGAGAAAAGATGAATTTAAAATCCTTTTATTCATTGACTCAGATTCTCAATAATTGTTTAACTCATAAAAAGTTCTACTTTCCCCCAAAGATCTAGGGCACATTTAGACCAGGTACTTTATCAGAGTCTGTCCTTTAGCCGAGCACACTGCTCTGCACACAATATGCCTTCATTAAATACGTGAATTGGATGTGGGCTTATATGACTTTTTATTACGCTGGGTTGCCAGAGTTCTGCCATGAGCTTTGTGTCCCAATCTACCTTGTTATTCTTATCTCTTGGCTTAAAATGCTGTGCCTTGCAAAAGGCTTCTGTGAGCAAATACTGGAGTAAAAAGAATTACACCCTTTGAAAAGGGCCTGAATATGGTTTTTCATGAGGCCTATTACAGTGCCTTATACCTCATTATGATCTACTGGGGAGTTATTGTGCATCTTGTAATAGAGGCTAAATTCGTATTTTCATCACCTGATTAGTATTTCTGAATTGGCTCTGGTGCCAAAAGGAATATTTTCCCTTACTGCTTCTCCTTTTCAGTAGTAATATAAACATAATAAAAAGCACTAGAATGCATCTCCTCTCCAGAAACAAACAAAAACCAATTACGGTCACTCCTGAGGGAAGTCTTCAGGGGAGAAAGCCAAGAAAAACAGAGAGAAAGCTGAATACCTCTGCCTTTATCTGTCCTCTCTGCCTAGCTTTTGAGGATCATGTTTTCACAGCCCAATTCAGATTCTTTCATACCCAGTTAGGGAGGAAGAATTTTTGTCCTCAGAACATGATTGATGTATTAAAACGTATGACATTTAATGGGAGAGGGAGTCTGTTTCTTCTAGGGTTCATTTGTGATATACATTTTCCGGCTTTAAATCAAACTATTGAGCAGTCCTGGGAACCAGCCCAGGAAGCATCAATGAAGGTCCACTCTGTTTCTACCCACTGTCCAACTTCCTTGCCTGAGCCCAACAGGAAGTGTGGCTGGGAACATATGGAATAAGAGAGAGTGAGAGAGCTGGAGTGGAACAGGGGGCAGCCCTACGCCCACTCTGTGGACACAGTAAACACCCTCTGTGGGGATCGTGGGCTGTTTGTCCTCTAAGCAACACTTTGCCCTCTCTGTGCTCCATTGGGCATCACAAGGAGGCTGACCTCCGCAGGTCTTTGGTTTTGCCTTTAGGGTTGGTTCTCTAGCTTTTATCATCTCAACAGGCCCCTCCTTTCTCTCTTCTGTTTAATCATTTATAAAATGAAATTCCTCATTTCTCTGGTTTATGGTTAGAGGGAGATTGAACACAGGACAGTCTTGCCCTCGTGTGCCTGGTCCTCTAGGAAGGGATGACCCTCGGAGATCCAGCTCCCACCAGACAGCTGACTTTGGCTCTAGCAATGCTTGCTCCTCCTCCTGTCCGCACTCCTGAGGGCTGCCTGCTGGGCTAGCATCCAGGTGACTTCCTCACCATCTCTTTAGCTTCTTAGCTCTTCCACCTCCTGTGAAGCTGGTTCCTAGGGTTAAATTCCCTCCACGGGAATAGACTGCTCTCCGTTTACCTGCTTGGACTTTGACTGCTCCCTGTGTTCCTTATATATTTGTCTCAGCCCTAGAAGGGCAGTTCCTGCTCCCTGTGTTCCTTATATATTTGTCTCAGCCCTAGAAGGGCAGTTCCTAGAGGCCAAATGTTTCATTTTCACAAAGTTGCTTTTTAAAAAGTCAGTTCAGACCAAGCATGGTACATGATGCTAATGTGTCATCTCAGTAGGACGTTGTGAACACTTATTTCTGGAAATACATAAGATTGAGTCTGGTTCCTGACAACCCAGAAGGGCGTAGAAGCATTTTTCTCAGTCAACTTTAATTCAACAGAATATTATCTCTCCCACAGTGTGAGCCATGATGTCTGTAGGAGGAAAGAGCAGGTGGCGTGGGTTCCTGCCACATAGACACTGCGATAAAACTGACATGGATTCACCTCCCAGCTCTTCCAGGTGTTAGCTGTGTGAGCTCAGCCCCATTATGTTGCTGGCCTTCAGTCTGTCAATAAAATATGGGTGTAATAAGAAGATAACCCGTGTAAAAAGCTGACACAGGAAATCCCTGATCTTGCTTTTGGGGCTGCTTTTCTTGTTTGGATTCTCACTAATCTCCACATTCCTGCTTCTTTCCCTCTCCTGTTGTCCTTCATCATTTATAAACTGAAATTCCTGTCCTCATTTTGCTAACGCTCAGCTAAAGTGAGGGCTTCCCAGTGCTATAGAACCTGCCTGCCAATTCAAGTAGATGTAAGAGATTCCAGGTTCCATCACTGGGTCGGGAATAGCCCCTGGAGGAGGGCATGGCAGCCCACTCCAGTATTCATGCCTGGAGAATCCCATGGACAGAGGAGCCTGGCAGGCTACAGTCCATAGGGTCACAAAGTCGGACACGACTGAAGAGACTTAGCATGCACGCAAAAGTGAAGTTCTCAAAAATAAAAACTTTACTTGAAAGTGAAGAGAAACTAACAAGGAAACAAGTACGCAGATACAAAAGCAATAAAGTCACAGTCACTGTGTAAGGGAACCCTGAACAGGCATTGGCAGTGACTTTGTGCCCCAGGGACCCAGCCTACCTGTCACAAACGCCCCCTACCTCTCAGCACACAGCTGCTAGGCACCAACATAGCTCTTAGGACCTAGAGGCTTGCCTAACTGAATACAGAGTCCTTTTCAAAAACGAGTTTTTATCTCCCCATACCACCCAAATAAAACTTTCTCTGCTTTCATGCAGCATTTGTTCCTTGGAGGCTTAATTCAAATAAAGTGACTGTTCCCCTTCTCAAAGCATCTATTCATTATGTTGCCTCCAAACCTGAAACCTCTGAGCCAGGGAAGGTTCTGAGAAAGCTGCCTTTCAACAGATTAAACAGCCTCTTGGTCCTGGCACTCAGATTAGCTTGCTAAAAGGAAATCTTGTGTATGTTTTGCCTCGTTAGAAGTTACAAATCAAAGGAACAATATTGGTTGAAGTCGGATGTTTCCCCAGCTTTGGTAGTAGTTTCTTTTCAGAGTTCCAGGAGAGCAAAAAGGGACCTGTCCAACCAAATAGATTACCTAGGGACTACTTGCTAGCATTTTGTTTAAATGTAGTCATTTCTATAGAAACAAAAAGATGCAGTCTTCAAATAATGTTTCATAGTGCCTACCAAAGAATAAACACTCATCATTAACTCTTGAGCATGGGCATCTTCTTGACCTCTGGCTCAGCCAGCCTCTGAAAGACCACTGCAAAGGAAAAATAGATTTTTTTTCTCCATAGAAAAGAAGCTTATCCTATACCTGTCTACTCTAGACCACATATACCTGCACTTCTCTTTCAAGACAGGAAGAAGAAATGGGTTTCTGCTATTATTTTCAAGAAAAACCAGAGGCTTCTACAGTCTGGGTATATAACCAAGCACATATAACCTAGACATATAAGCCAACCTATGTAATGTAAAGAGACAAGATGCAGGAATACTGGAAACTCACGGCTCAGAAATAATCAAGAGTTTTGATTGCACATATTTCCAGGGCCCTCATACATGCTGGTCTCCCACTTTTGAACATGTTTCCAGGAGATTCAGTATCACAGAATTCTCTCCTGTCTTTTGAGGAGGTGGTACAAACACAGGACTCTGAGCTCATGGTCCCTTTCCTATGAAAGGTCTTCCATAAAAGACTGTGGGCTATGTCAGAACAAAGTCGGCTCTGTTCAAAGCTGCTGTTGAATTGGACCAGATTGACATTCCTTGCTGCTGGTTGCAAACAGAATGTTGCTAAAATACTATAATATTGTTCAACATTTGTTCTCTAGTGATTTCAAGAGGGGAAAAATGTCTACTAGATGCCAGCCAGGTGATAAAAATGTTTAAATTCAGTGCAATTTCATTCTAAACAAATCTTTCTCATCTATGGTTTTCTTAAAACATAGGATTCTTTTCCCTTTTTTTCTTAATTCTTTTATAATATTAAAAACAGCAACTCATTTGAAATTTGCTGTTGATAAAAAGGGTGTATGTTTATACCTGCATGACGTGAATACGTTTATGTACATATTTAAAATTAATATTGATTTTTATTTTCCCCATTGATTATATTTTTTAATTCGGACAAAGGAAAAACCTACTAATTTATTTTCAGTGTAATGGCTTCTATTTGCAAAAAGTAAGGGTGATTAGTGTAAAGTATAATAATCTGTTATTTTTCTGTGGCTGCTGTAACAAATTGCCACAAGCTTAAAGAAACAGAAATGAGTAACCTTATGGTGCTATAGTTTAGAAGTCTGAAATTAGTCTCTGGGCTAAAATCAGGCCCATTCCTTCTGAAGCCTCCAGAGGAGGCCCATGATTATACATTGTTTTGCCATTTTCATCTTCCAGAGGTTGCCCTCGTTCCTTGGCCCTTGGCCACCTCCACCATCATAGCCAGCAAAATCAGGTTGAGTCTACTCCCACTGTTCTCTCTCTGGTTCTAACTCTTCTGCCTCCCTTGTCCATCTTTTAAGGACCTTACAATCACATTGGACCTACCTAGAAACATCAGGATAATCTTATTTTGAGCCTTAACTTAATCACATCCACAGAGTCCCTTTTGCCATGTAATCTAATATATTCATAGGTTCTGAGGATAAGGACATGAACATCTTTGAAGGCTNTTACAATCACATTGGACCTACCTAGAAACATCAGGATAATCTTATTTTGAGCCTTAACTTAATCACATCCACAGAGTCCCTTTTGCCATGTAATCTAATATATTCATAGGTTCTGAGGATAAGGACATGAACATCTTTGAAGGCTATTATTCTGTCCACAACAATCTTGTACGTAAATCTGCTGTCTTCTCTTACCTTTCAGAAGTAGCGTAAATAGCATTGTATTGATAGTTCTACCAGTCTTTGATGGAATGTGTCTTTCTCCTCTGTTTGGAAATGCCATTACCAGATATTTCAGAAAAACAGAGCAAAGAAGATTAAGCAGGACTAAGGGAATCAGCTTTGTAGCTGTATAGCAAGTCATTTCCCTGGAATTTCAGTTCAGTACCTTCACCTGAAGAATGTGGATAATTATAAGCGCTTTCTCTAAATCCTAGAGCTGTTCTGACAGTCACAGAACCTGAAAACTTTGTATGCCACTTTGCAAATGGAAGAGATGGTAGTCTAGCTGCCCCAGTGGGTTCAAGGAATGTGAGTGTGTTAAACCATCAGGAAGCATCATTTAAAAATTAAAACTTTCTAAAAATACAGATTTCAGGAAAAGAATCTTAACTACATGAGAGAGGATGAAATCACTCATTTCCATTCTTAAACAATCCTGTCTCCCTATCCTCTGAGATAGATCATTTTAATCTCTTTTCATGTTTATCTTGTTTTGCTTTTTCATCTCTCCTGATGTTTGTTATGCTTTGAGTAGATATTGATTCCCTTCTCATTAAGCCTACAAACATCTAATCATTCCTGTTTGGTTTCTTCATTTTTAATAATGTATACCTAAATTTTGGCAAATAGAGCGGTCTAAACTTGCCCTTTGAATGCCTGTGCATTCAAGTTCTTTAGGCAGATTTTCTCTCTTGTTTTTTTAATTCTATTTTGAGTTTAAAAATAGATGTTTCTTATTATCCCCAACCCATAATTTTCTTTAATGAGCTTTTGTTTAATTTTCTTTTGCTTTAACATTTTATTTTTCAGACACCTCTCATTGAACCTCACGTTCCTCTTCGTCCTGCTAACACCATTACCAAGGTAATGGGATGTAGGTGGGTTGATGAGCCATCAGAGCTAGTTTCTTAAGTAACTATGAGAAGTGGTCCATATGTCAGAGCAGCACATCAGGAGACTGCAAATACACTTTCTAGAAACAATACATATCAGTGTGTCTCGGTTCTCAGTATAAAACAGTGACGTGTCACACAAGTGAACAATGCATATGTATGAATGAATTGTATTTTTCAAGCACAGAGTCAGATTGAAAAGTGATTTAAAGATTTATCTGGTTTGTTTTCCATCTATAATCTCTCCTCCTTTTTTTCCCCCTCCTCTCACATGATGAAAACTCAGGTTCCTTCAGAGAAGATCCTCAGGGCTGGAAAAATTTTACGAAACGCCATTCTCTCTCGAGCACCTCACATGATAAGAGATAGAAAATACCACCTAAAGACATACAGGTATGTGTGATATAAATAGTGAAATTACAGCAAACTTGCGTTTCCCTGTTTTCCATCTACAGGCAGCATGGTTTATAATCCTCTAGGTTCTAGAATTTCTGAGCTTGCCTTGGATCCTCACTTAACTCTAATTAGCCTTAATATTCCCAGGAATTACTCCTAAACTAATTTGCTTAGACATTGGTTTAAATGTGATGAACAAAGAAAAGAAAACTTTTATTTCTGTTTGCCAGTATATTTTAGGAAAACTACTAGATTTAGATGAGATTCAACTAATATTTACTGAATGTTCATTTATACTTGAAGCCCTGAACAAGAAAGACCACTTTCCATATATGATCTCATTTCATCCTCATCACAACCGATAGGGTGGATACAGGGCCATTTTTTAGATGATGAATCTGAGACTCAGAGAGATTAAATAGTTTTCCTTGATCAAGTCACAAATCTAGTGAGTGGCAGAGCCACGATTTAAACCAAGGTTGAATGACTTCTAAGTTTCTTTCATTCATTCTACACATCTGTTAAGTACCTACTAGACATCAAGCATTATTGTGTTTCAAACCCTAAGGATACAGGAGGGAAAAAATATAAAATGCCCTTTACGTAATTTACTTTCTAATGTAGGATTTCATTGTAGTATAAATATAGTAAGACATTCAACTCTTTCACACCTCTAATCGTACAGAATAAAGACTCATTATGGCTGCCACTGGAGTTAAGAAATGATAAAGACTGGGGCCATGTGATTTAGTTGACCTTCTGAGATGACTGAACCATAGTGGGTCAATGAAGGATTCATGTCTCACCTTTAACTTTTGCTTTTATCAATTCAAAAAGGATTCAGGAACTAGAATGGCCTGTTTATGGCACATAAGCCTTCACTCTCTCTCCCTGCACCTATGATTCAGACTCATAGTCCTCTTTCAGCAATTGTAGGGCCCTCTTTCTCATTTAGCCTAGACATGATCTCAGAACCCATTAGACTTAGCATGAGTCAAAACCTATTTGATTCACATGAACCAAATTCATAAGATGGTGAAAAGCTAGAATACAAATTTTAAAGTTACCACAAAGGATATATATCTTTCTAGTGATTGTCAACCATGATAGAACCTATCAAATTATTCCTGACTCACCCTACAGTGAGTATATTGCCTCAAAATCCAGTCTCTTCCCAAGGAAAGCTGGAAATGAATAGCAAATTCTTCCTCTTAGGATCACTTTTTCTGCTTTCCATCCAAACTAACACTCTTCTGCTTACATTTGTTATGAATATGTTTATAAGAACAAAACAATTTGTTATATTTATTTTTTTTTAATTTGTTGGCCGCACTGCAGGGCATGTAGCATCTTGGTTCCCCGACCAGGGATTGAACCCACGCCCACTGCATTGGAAGCAGTCTTCCCCACTGGACCACTATGGAAAGCCCTATTTGTTACATTGGCCTCTTCTTAATAGAATTCTGGAATTCTATTTGATGGGATTTGAGAAACATTTTAATCAGTAGCATGTTCCTCTTGGCACATGTTCCGTCTCTAAGGACAGGTTGCTCCTCTTGCCCTTATAATATGGATATTTACCAGCTACCATTTTGGATGATTACATTTGGAAGCCTTTTCCTTCAACTCTGGAAATTCATCCTTTTTTTTTTTTTAAGTCTATAGTTCCTACACACCGCTATAATTTTGAGGGAAATAGAGGCTAAAACACCTGTCTATGGCCTCAGGGAGAGAGCTCAACCTCTTTAACTAATCAAGTGACTCTCAAAGTCTCATACAGCTGAAGGACCTTTTACTTTTTAATTTCTTTTCCTTAATTTAAAATGTGATTATGCTCTCCCAAGTGTTGACTTGCGCTAGGGAAATTCCATTAAAGATGTCATCTTTGGTGACAAATATTGGAAACTAGAAGTCAGAAACCATAATCTCTTTCTTGCTGCAAAGTAGTAAGATTTTAAACCCCTGAAACATAGGTGTTAAGTCTCTTCCACACCCTATGACACAAGTTAATGATCTGTTGGTAATGACCCATGAGGCATGGTTTCCTTTTCCTGCAGGACATTTTGAGTGCCTGGCCCCAGACCTTGGTTCCAGTTTCATCCCCTCCCCAACTCCTGCTTCTCCCCACTATCATTACAGCAGCATTAGGGGTCGAAGTCTCCCCAGAGGCAGTGTCACCCCCAGTGATCACCACACCAGAGCTCAGCTGTGAATCTTAAAATAACTAAATGTCATTAATCGAGAGGAAACCCATGATTCCATCAGCTACAAGGGGCACAACGTGTGTCTTTGTTCTGCCTCCAAGAT
>SJYV01014911.1:786385-956828 GCA_006410875.1 Neotragus pygmaeus
TTATCTTGTTTTGCTTTTTCATCTCTCCTGATGTTTGTTATGCTTTGAGTAGATATTGATTCCCTTCTCATTAAGCCTACAAACATCTAATCATTCCTGTTTGGTTTCTTCATTTTTAATAATGTATACCTAAATTTTGGCAAATAGAGCGGTCTAAACTTGCCCTTTGAATGCCTGTGCATTCAAGTTCTTTAGGCAGATTTTCTCTCTTGTTTTTTTAATTCTATTTTGAGTTTAAAAATAGATGTTTCTTATTATCCCCAACCCATAATTTTCTTTAATGAGCTTTTGTTTAATTTTCTTTTGCTTTAACATTTTATTTTTCAGACACCTCTCATTGAACCTCACGTTCCTCTTCGTCCTGCTAACACCATTACCAAGGTAATGGGATGTAGGTGGGTTGATGAGCCATCAGAGCTAGTTTCTTAAGTAACTATGAGAAGTGGTCCATATGTCAGAGCAGCACATCAGGAGACTGCAAATACACTTTCTAGAAACAATACATATCAGTGTGTCTCGGTTCTCAGTATAAAACAGTGACGTGTCACACAAGTGAACAATGCATATGTATGAATGAATTGTATTTTTCAAGCACAGAGTCAGATTGAAAAGTGATTTAAAGATTTATCTGGTTTGTTTTCCATCTATAATCTCTCCTCCTTTTTTTCCCCCTCCTCTCACATGATGAAAACTCAGGTTCCTTCAGAGAAGATCCTCAGGGCTGGAAAAATTTTACGAAACGCCATTCTCTCTCGAGCACCTCACATGATAAGAGATAGAAAATACCACCTAAAGACATACAGGTATGTGTGATATAAATAGTGAAATTACAGCAAACTTGCGTTTCCCTGTTTTCCATCTACAGGCAGCATGGTTTATAATCCTCCAGGTTCTAGAATTTCTGAGCTTGCCTTGGATCCTCACTTAACTCTAATTAGCCTTAATATTCCCAGGAATTACTCCTAAACTAATTTGCTTAGACATTGGTTTAAATGTGATGAACAAAGAAAAGAAAACTTTTATTTCTGTTTGCCAGTATATTTTAGGAAAACTACTAGATTTAGATGAGATTCAACTAATATTTACTGAATGTTCATTTATACTTGAAGCCCTGAACAAGAAAGACCACTTTCCATATATGATCTCATTTCATCCTCATCACAACCGATAGGGTAGATACAGGGCCATTTTTTAGATGATGAATCTGAGACTCAGAGAGATTAAATAGTTTTCCTTGATCAAGTCACAAATCTAGTGAGTGGCAGAGCCACGATTTAAACCAAGGTTGAATGACTTCTAAGTTTCTTTCATTCATTCTACACATCTGTTAAGTACCTACTAGACATCAAGCATTATTGTGTTTCAAACCCTAAGGATACAGGAGGGAAAAAATATAAAATGCCCTTTACGTAATTTACTTTCTAATGTAGGATTTCATTGTAGTATAAATATAGTAAGACATTCAACTCTTTCACACCTCTAATCGTACAGAATAAAGACTCATTATGGCTGCCACTGGAGTTAAGAAATGATAAAGACTGGGGCCATGTGATTTAGTTGACCTTCTGAGATGACTGAACCATAGTGGGTCAATGAAGGATTCATGTCTCACCTTTAACTTTTGCTTTTATCAATTCAAAAAGGATTCAGGAACTAGAATGGCCTGTTTATGGCACATAAGCCTTCACTCTCTCTCCCTGCACCTATGATTCAGACTCATAGTCCTCTTTCAGCAATTGTAGGGCCCTCTTTCTCATTTAGCCTAGACATGATCTCAGAACCCATTAGACTTAGCATGAGTCAAAACCTATTTGATTCACATGAACCAAATTCATAAGATGGTGAAAAGCTAGAATACAAATTTTAAAGTTACCACAAAGGATATATATCTTTCTAGTGATTGTCAACCATGATAGAACCTATCAAATTATTCCTGACTCACCCTACAGTGAGTATATTGCCTCAAAATCCAGTCTCTTCCCAAGGAAAGCTGGAAATGAATAGCAAATTCTTCCTCTTAGGATCACTTTTTCTGCTTTCCATCCAAACTAACACTCTTCTGCTTACATTTGTTATGAATATGTTTATAAGAACAAAACAATTTGTTATATTTATTTTTTTTTAATTTGTTGGCCGCACTGCAGGGCATGTAGCATCTTGGTTCCCCGACCAGGGATTGAACCCACGCCCACTGCATTGGAAGCAGTCTTCCCCACTGGACCACTATGGAAAGCCCTATTTGTTACATTGGCCTCTTCTTAATAGAATTCTGGAATTCTATTTGATGGGATTTGAGAAACATTTTAATCAGTAGCATGTTCCTCTTGGCACATGTTCCGTCTCTAAGGACAGGTTGCTCCTCTTGCCCTTATAATATGGATATTTACCAGCTACCATTTTGGATGATTACATTTGGAAGCCTTTTCCTTCAACTCTGGAAATTCATCCTTTTTTTTTTTTTAAGTCTATAGTTCCTACACACCGCTATAATTTTGAGGGAAATAGAGGCTAAAACACCTGTCTATGGCCTCAGGGAGAGAGCTCAACCTCTTTAACTAATCAAGTGACTCTCAAAGTCTCATACAGCTGAAGGACCTTTTACTTTTTAATTTCTTTTCCTTAATTTAAAATGTGATTATGCTCTCCCAAGTGTTGACTTGCGCTAGGGAAATTCCATTAAAGATGTCATCTTTGGTGACAAATATTGGAAACTAGAAGTCAGAAACCATAATCTCTTTCTTGCTGCAAAGTAGTAAGATTTTAAACCCCTGAAACATAGGTGTTAAGTCTCTTCCACACCCTATGACACAAGTTAATGATCTGTTGGTAATGACCCATGAGGCATGGTTTCCTTTTCCTGCAGGACATTTTGAGTGCCTGGCCCCAGACCTTGGTTCCAGTTTCATCCCCTCCCCAACTCCTGCTTCTCCCCACTATCATTACAGCAGCATTAGGGGTCGAAGTCTCCCCAGAGGCAGTGTCACCCCCAGTGATCACCACACCAGAGCTCAGCTGTGAATCTTAAAATAACTAAATGTCATTAATCGAGAGGAAACCCATGATTCCATCAGCTACAAGGGGCACAACGTGTGTCTTTGTTCTGCCTCCAAGATCCTTATACCTTGTCCCAGGACCCCAAAGACCTGGGATCATCTCAATTCCATGGGCTTTTTTTTAGTAAAAGTAATCATTGACTTAAAAGCCACATTAAATTGATTTTTTTATACTTTTACATGACTTTTCCCATTAATAAATTCTCAAATTAGAAGAGGAACATGACAGATCATACATTTAGTTTAGGATGAAGAGTAACTAGGTGCCTCTTTGCCCGTTGAGGCTCTAATGTGTAATAGTCTGTAATCAGAGCAGTCCTGGAAATCTAATAGCCTTCTCAGGACATCTTCCTTGTGTGGTGGGTCATATCCAAATTAGAACATCCCAGGATCTCTGATAGATTTCAGAGTTCCTAGAATCTTAGAAATGGACATGGCTTTCAAGGCCATCTTTTCCTCCTCTTTCCTTTTATAGATGAAAAAAAAAAATTAAGAACCAGAAATTTGAAATGATATAGACAGTCATGCAGCTAATACGTAGCAGACCTGGTGCTGGATCTCATGACTCCTCCCGGGCTACGCTCTTCCTAGAATGGACCAGCACCAGGAATCCCCTCCAGTTCAATTAGAGAGGAACTCCCTGGGCTGCAACCAGCCTCAGTGCCTCAAAGATGGTGGCATCCTCAGCACAGGAGGTGAGGCCACCAGTGACCTAGATCCAGCTGTGGGCAGACAGCTGCTTGTAACTCCGTCCCTTAGGGTTCCTCCCTCAGACTACGTCATCCCATTTCCTCCACTGAATAGTTATGCCACAAACACTCCTCTCCCCACAGAAGTTTTCCAAACATGTGTGTATGTGTATGGTTCTGTGCTTCCTAACTAATGCACATATTAATAGTTTGCCCATCCTGACCACCTTACCCCCAAGGGGCATCATAGTGATGAGTATGTGCCTGTACAGAAAGCATTTGGAGCTCTTCAGATGATAGGCTCTGTTGAAGTGTTGATGTTCATTACATCGAACTTTTTTTCCAAAGAGATTTGCATCACTAATTGCTTGTTTCTCCCAACACCTCTCTGAGGAAGCTCAGTAGTATTACTTGAAAATAGAAAGTGGTATATAATTTTGCACTTATCCAGAGGCTGTCACAGAGCACCTCCTAGGGCCTCACAAACCTTAACTCATTCCTCACAAAGCTCAGGGGAAAGAAGTCAGAATTATGCTTTGCCTTCCCTGGTAGCTCAGATGGTAAAGAGTCTGCCTGCAATGCAGTAGACCCAAGTTCAGTCCCTGGATCGGAACTATCCCCTGAAGGAGGGAATGACTACCCACTCCAGTATTCTTCCCTGGAGAATTCCATCCTCAGAGGAGCCTGGCAAGGTACAGCTCATAGGGTTGAAAAGAGTTAGACACGACAGAGAGACTAACACTTCATTTGACCCTGAAATTTTCTGGGACCAGCTTTAGAGTTTCTGGCCCTGGGATTCACTTGCCAGATGATGCTTCTTGCCTAGCAACCCTTCTGTCTCCCCTGGGGCTGCAACTTATGATGCTCTTTCGATGTTTAGCCAGCCTTGCCTAGAAGGTTGCCTGTGAGTTGAGTGGTCTTATTGGTTTGTAGAACAGTGGGAGAACCTGTGGCCATATCATGCGGTGCTTTGTTTGCCAAAGGGTAGAAGGGCACCACGCCCTTCAGGAGGGGCTCATCTCAGAAGCCATCTCCCATCCTTCATCTGCGAGTGGATGACCTCCCCTCCTTTGTGTCCCGCCACTCTTCAGACAGTGCTGTGTGGGGACTGAGCTGGTGGACTGGATGCTGCAGCAGACGCCGTGTGTTCACTCCCGAACGCAAGCTGTGGGCATGTGGCAAGTCCTGGTAGAAGACAGCGTTCTCAACCATGGTAAGATGCCACGCGGTTCCTGGAAAACCCTCAAGAAATGCTAAGCGTGTTTTCCTGGGCTGGTTGTGGCTGAACTCCCACATGGGCCAGAAAGAATTATGATGATCTTTTTAGGGANGGAAGCACAAATCTCACCCTATATGAAACTTACACAAACCACTGGACCAACCAGTGGGCAGAAACCAAAAGGAAGAAAGAATTCAGCCTTGAAACCTGGGAAGAGGAGACCTCAAACATAATAAGTTTAAAACAAAAATTAATGAAAAGGCAGAGAAATACTGCACAAATGAAGGCACAGACTAGCAACACAGAAGTCCAAATAAATGAAGAGGAAATAGGCAAACTACCTGAAAAAGAATTCAGAATAATGATAGTAAAGATGATCAGAAACCTTGGAAACAGAATGGAGAAAATGTATCTGATAAGCGTAAAATGTCCTTTTCTGGGTTGAGGGTAGGGCGAGAGGGTTGCCATGTGGCAGGGAGATGAGCCGGCAGAGCGGGGGAGGATGCCTTAAATGGCCCATCACCAGGCTCTGGGAATGTCTCGAATACTTAAGAGCTAACTCTTAAGAAGCAAGTGTCCTGGGAGGTGAAGAAAAGAAAGAAACACATTGTGCTGGTTTGTTAGACAAGGGGGTGTGGGAAACCACACCAAACTTTCCTTTAAGGGAAGTGGAAGAGTTGAATCTCAAGAAAATCTTTTAAGAGCACTGGAAAGTGCCCCATGCTTGAGAAATGGCTTGAAAGCAGGAAAATCAGGTGGACTGAGGTGGAGTGTTACCACCAAGATAAAGCATTCCAGCCCCAAGAAAAAAAATAGTAAAGCATTTCCTTTATTTTGGTGCTTGACCAGGTCTTATATTTATAACGCTGACTTTTCTGGGTATTTTTCCCACGCACCAGGGAATAGGTCTACTGGGTCACACGTCTAGAAGAACTGGGTTATTTGTCTTTCACCTGCCCAGGTTACCACTGGCCATGCCAGCGTGCCTGCTTGGTACCTGGGTGAATCCCTCATTTTATCCACGTTCCAATAACCAAAGAGCTCTGTCTCTGACCTTGATAAATTCCTTGATAAAACTGTATTTACCAGCAGCTTCCAATATCACCTGAGCCCTTCCATCCTTTAATGTAGAAAATGCCTCTCCCTCCATCCCCGTTTATTATCTTGTCTGTAACTAGACATTGCCGCCAGAATGCGTCCCCTGCAGAAACTAGGCCTTTCCCCAGCAGGATCCTACAAATCCCCATCAATGTGGCACCACGCAGGTTTGTAAAGAAGCAGGGATGCCTAATGCCTCTCCCTGTGACATCTGGAGAAGGACAAGTAAAGACCAGGTACATTCACATGCTGCCATTCAGAGCCGCTGGAGAGCCGACTCACTTCCCTGGCCTCACAGGTCCTCTGTGAAGGTAACATGTGAGGTCCCTCCTCCTGCTCAATCGGGGCACAGTGTTCCCTTGGCTCTTGAAAGCCAGATTGCCTTCAGCCCTGGGGACCCTTTCATGACTCTTTGAACAGGCTGGGAGCTGATTTGTGGGATCCCTTCTCCATTTTTCTTTCCTGCCTGCCCCTACAAAGACCAAAGCATGAGAGGTACTCAATGCCCCTGTCTGCCACAAGAAACCTGCTTGTAAAATGCGACTTTGTTCAGTGATGATGGTGGGGAAGTAGGTGGCGCACATGGAGGGGAGAAGCTTCGTCTGAGGCCAGAGCAGAGAGGTCTTTTCTGAGACACCAGATGGCACAGCAGCTCTGAGCCGGTGTCCCGGCCAAGGCTCAGCCTGTTCTGTTGCTGCAGCCGCAAGCTCTAGGGCCGCTGGGCTGGGGGAGGGGCTCCCATCTGACTCCCACTCATGGACACAGGATGGTCACACTGACTTCGGCTCCATCTGGCCTCCTCCCCGGGACCTCCCTCAACCTTCAACCCTAACAACATGTTGATGGAAACCCCTCCCGACACACCTTTGATGAACGGTTTTGTTGCTTTGTCATCTGTAAAGGTATTTATTTTCTAACGCCAGTCTCTGCTCACCTTGCCGTCCTGACTTCTCTCACCTCGTTAAAACATGTGCTGTAAACAGGACCAGAAGGACGGCTGCTGTCTGGGTGGATCAGCAGCGACAGTGGCCTGCCCTGTGATGACACTGACTGCTGTGGACCACAGGCTTGTTGTTGTTGTTTTTTCCCCCCTTTCATTCAGGATGGTATTAAGGACTCAGAGACTAAACTGTTTGGCTTTGTTCCATTTGGTTTCACATGGCTGTCATGGGTTTCTCCAGGGCATCCAGCAAGCCCCATGCAAGTCTTTATTTCTTGGTTTTGGTTGCTGATGAATGGAGGACCAGGGGTAGAATGAGTTCCATGTGGGTCTCTGCAGATTGGCCAACAGCACCCCAACCCCTGAAGGCAATAGGGGCTGTGCTTCGGGACAGGCCTTTCTATGAGAGGCACGTGGGGAGCAGGCAGGCTGAACCCCTCCCTCCTGTCCTCCCACCAGTTACCAAACTCAGGAGGCTCTCCCAGGAATGGGGCCCTTCCCAGGAAGTCCCTCCCGGGAGAGCTCCCACTTCTCCTCCTCCTCTGTGTCTGGCAGGAGGGCCCAGGGCTCCGCTTCCTGCTCGGGCCCCTCCTGGACATTTGTCTTGGCAGGTCTCAAGTTGGAGCCGGGCAGCCTGCTGCTCGCCGGCCCCCGCCCTGCGTGGGGGGTTGATGTGATGAACCCCTGGGACCTTCTCCTGCCCTTGTCTTATCAGCAGTGCTATCTTCCTCCTGCGCCGGTTTCCTTCTGTGAGTGCAGAGCTGTGTCTGCCTCCAGGCCTCTCTCAGCCATTCTGTCCCCATCTGCTTCCTATCACCCAAGAATTCCCAAAACACTCCGATCTTGCCGATAATACTATTTTGTGGTTTGTCACGGTGGCATGACTTATTTTCAGTGCTATTTTGGATTTTAAAACATCTTTCCTATTATATGTTTAGCATGGCAGACAAAATTCTGACTAAAACAAGGAGCCAGTCCAGCAGGTGCTGCTTGGTTTTTGATGGTCATCTCTGTTCAGGCCCTGACTTAGATGAGTAGCTTTAGCTGATAATTTCTTAAAACTCGATGAGTAAATTTATAAATCTACCAAAAAAAAAAAAAACCTGTCTTTTCTATCTCTGAATGGGATTTGGAGTAAGAGGTCAGGGCCAACATTTTCATCCTGTCTCCTCCTTCCATTAATAATTAACTGTTTACCACGTTGCATATGTGTACTATAGTTAAAGAAAATTGGGTCATGGGCATCTTGTCTTACTGGACCTTCAGTGCAGAGGATAACAGAGCATAAGGCCTTCAGGATACAGAACAAGAACTGGTCCTTGGTACTGCTGGCCACCTCGCCAGGGCAAACCATGAATTCAGCAGAAATTGTGAGAATTCGTGCATTCATCCAGTGAGACGTATTGAACACCTCCCACTTTATCAAGTCATCCTCCATGGGCACCATATTTCCAGTGTGTCAGTGCTTTGTGTATATTAGCTCATTTGATCTTTACAACAATCCTATTTATTATCCCTATTTTTACAGATGTAGGAACCAAGCATTAGACCAATTGGGTACCTAGGAAGTTCCTATTTTAGATCTTAAATCCTGTTTATATTAACACAGTGCCCTTTGCACTACCAGATGCTGCTTCTCTTGAGAAGAGCAGTGTAGAGTCATGGATTTCTAAGCAAATAAGCAATAACATTCTGCATAGTATGTTTCAATTGCGACAGCAGTGGGACCATGTGCTTTGGAAGAATAAATTTTGGAGAAGCAGTTTTGCCTCAGAGAGGGGACATCTGAGCTGGGCTTGTAGCAGAAAACACATATCCCAAGCAAAGAGAAGAACATGTGAAGAGTCTTAGAGGTGTGAAAGAGCACTGCATGTTTTAGAACGGGACACATGTCCGGTTATGCCTCAAGCACAGAGCACATTAGCCAGGAGGAAAGGTGTGAAGAGAGGAGAGATGAGTCTAGAAAGGTCCACTGGGACCAGCTTAAAAAGTTTTGTGTGATGATGAGGGAGCACTTCTGGACAGACTGAGTTTGTGGGTTGTCTGGGAACTGATGGTCAGAAAGCTGTTGGAACTCAAGAAAGAAATCTGTTTGGAGATTAACATTTAGATCTTGGCATCACATAGATGAAAGGTGGGGACTTTTCCCAGGGAAACAAGGTAGAAGGAAATGAGAACAGAGCTGAAGGCAGCCTCGGGGCACAGCACAATTCATGAGGTGAGCAGAGAAACAACGGACCCTAGGAGACACTGAGGAGGGATGCCTGGCAGACAGGGAGAGAGCCCGCAGGGCACAGTGTTCAGCATCATATTTGAACTCTTACAATTTGGTGATTTTCAACATAATGGGATTTGAAGATCTTAAAGGCAGCACTTAATTTTTCCATCTGTAAGACTTGATCAGTGTGGATTTCACGTTGATACTATGTGAACCCTCTTCCTAAACTTGTAGACATCTGCTCCCCAAATTTCAACTCTGAATCTAAATGCAGATGTAGATTTTAGAGCTAAATTCTGACCTTTCTTTTCCCAGATAGGTTTTTCTTCTCCCTCCATAATAGCTCTCCCTACTCCCGCCCCTGTGGAGATGAGACTGAGACTCGGTGACTGTTTTCTCCTTTAGCCAGGCTTCTAGGAGGGTCCATGCTATTTGCAGCTGATGTCAAGAAGCAGGAACAGCAGGGCTGCTCCTCATGCTGAGGAGCCATAATCCTATTACGCCCACCTTGAGGCTTTCACGTTAGCTGCCTCGACAGCAGTAGATGGACTGAGGTGACTCGATTGACTTTTAAATCTCCAAGGGTCCCAGTTTCAAAATCCCCATGTCTAAGTCAAGTAGTAGATTAGGCCCCTTACTAAGAAGGCCTGGCTCCCTCGGAATCCCTGTGGCCGTAGCTTTTCCTTAGGTGTCTGTGGGTCCCATACTTTCTGCGTTCCACATGTGTCCTTAAGTGATAATCCTTGGCAGGAGGTGAACTTGGCTGGCATCTCCCTGGTTCATGGATTTAGTACCTGTCTTTGTACAGGCAGGATTAGGAAATATAGAAACAGCCCTCTTTGTTTCTGTAAGAGAAGGCTATCATATTCTTTGGTTCATGTTAAAGCTGTCCTTGAGAAGGTAATGCCCAAGGTATACAAAGAGTTTTCTTCCAATTAGCCCCCTTGTGATCCGCGATATGGTTACAAATTATCTAACACAACTATTTTAGAATATTTATAATTCAGTTTCAATAGCTCAAAGTACTTATCTAACAATTGACTAAGTTCTAGATATAATTTGCTGAACCAAATGTCATACTTAATTTTTAAGTTCACTTTTCTTATGCAAGGGCTTGAGTTTTGGATATCACTCTGCTGCTTTTTTTCACTTACACAAATGAATATGCAGATACCTTCCTATTTGCTGCTTCCTTTAGCCCTCACATTACTCTCACAAAGATATTGTCCCCAGTTTACAGAAGAAACTGAGTCTCTGAGGTCACGTGACTGGTCAGGGGTTGCACGAAGGTTAAAACCTGATCTTCAGCCTCTAAATTCAGTGCTCTGCTCAGTATAGCAGCCGGACTTCCTGAATTTACTTGATCAAGGAAAGATTTACTCTTTTTTAAAAAATTGCCATGCCACACAGCTTGTGGATCTTAGTTACCTGACCTGGGACTAAGCCCAGGCCACGTCAGTGAAAGGAAAGCATGGAGTCCCAACCATTGGACTACCAGGGAATTCCCAAAGAACATTCTTTATAGTACAGTGTAATGATGGAACACCATTGGTAGCTCATTGAGGCTTAAAGGTTTTGTATATTGTAACATTGAATAATACCATAAGTTACTGAAATTTTAGGACAGTGCATAACACAGGTGATGATTATATAATAAGTAACGCTCATGACTACAGTAGTCAGCTGAGAGTAAATGCCCCCTGACCACCAATGTGGAGAGTGACTTCCCAGAGCTCTCAGAATTAGTAACACATTTGTTTGTTTTTTTAGTTTCAAAAACACGAGGGTTCCTTATATTGCAGAGAGCAATAGAAGATCCAAATTACTGACCAATCATCCCTTTTCCCAATCATCCCTTTTAATGTAAAATTAAACACGAGTCGTGATTTCAGACAAAGGTCCAGCTAGTCAAGGCTATGGTTTTTCCAGTGGTCATGTATGGATGTGAGAGTTGAACTATAAAGAAAGCTGAGCGCCAAGGAATTGATGCTTTTGAACTGTGGTGTTGGAGAAGACTCTTGCGAGTCCCTTGGACTGCAAGGAGATCCAACCAGTCCATCCTAAAGGAGATCAGTCCTGGGTGTTCATCGGAAGGTCTGATGTTGAAGCTGAAACTCCAATACTGGCCACCTGATGCGAAGAGCTGACTCATTTGAAAAGACCCTGATGCTGGGAAAAGATTGAGGGCAGGAGGAGAAGGGGATGACAGAGGATGAGATGGCTGGATGGCATCACTGACTCAATGGACATGGGTTTGGGTGGACTCCAGGAGTTGGTGATGGACAGGGAGGCCTGGCGTGCTGCGGTTCATGGGGTCGCAAAGAGTCAGACACGACTGAGTGACTGACCTGAACTGATTTCAGAATAACTACTGACATGAAAGATGATCCGAAATCCTCTCAGTCCTCCCATGCCAAGATGTCCATAATGTGTCCAAACCTCATTCTTAAAGGCAAAGTATATGATAGTAGTTTTAGAATAAATTATAGGAAAAAAACAACTGCGCATAGTATACTGATTAACATCTCATGGAAGAGTGGTAGACCATGGTACAGAGTTTGGGGAATTGTATGTAGTCTTCCCTACTTTCCCTTTCTTAATAATTCCACACACTCCTATTTGCCGTCTGCTCATCTCATGTCCTCACCTCCACAGGGAGGTGAGAAAACATTGTTTATATAAATCCTTTAAGTCCTGTGGTAGAAGCATATTACACAACCCAGAACAATAGCAATATCAGCGTTATTCTTCTAGGCTAAGATATCATATAAGATCCCAAGAAATTTGTGTCAGTCATCAAGTTGATTGAACCAGCAGTTCCTGGTGATGTTAAAAGATAACTTTGTTGATGCTGATTAAGGTAGTAATGAAAGGTAATTTTGTAGGATCATCATCTACAAAGTAAGAGATCTAAGTTAGCCAACTACAATGTGAGCAGAGATGTTCCTCCCTCTGAGGTTGGAAGGGAAGAGGATTAGGTGCAGTTTTGATTTCTTCCATGTCCTTCCATCAAGGAACAGGTTCTTGTCAAAATTCCCTTTAGGAATTATCATAGCATCATCTCCCCTCCTGCCAGGGTCTTTTTATCAGGATTTCTCCTAAGAATTCATTGATTTCATGCTTTACTGACCCCTGAAGCCCCTTCTGTATTTCAGACTCTAGTAATGACTTTTATCTCATTATTTCCTTTTACTTTTTTCTTTGTAGACCCGGACAGAGGACCATGGATGACCTAGAAATTATCTATGAAGAACTCCTTCACATTAAAGCCTTATCCCATCTTTCTACCACAGTAAGTTGTCTCTTAGCTGAGCATGGTTGGGGGCACTTTTAATTAAATGCACAGTTAGGACTGGGGGAGAGGATTATAGTCTGAGGGAGGAACAGGATGCCTAAATTCTACTTCATAAATCACCCCTTCTCATTCTCCTGAGATGCTAAGGAAGTTATACCTACATACAATCACCAAAGAAGGATCAGGTATTACCATGTTATTAGGTGTTGCCCTAAATATTAGAGCAGCCTGATGTGAGTGGAATTGGAGCATATACTTCAAACTTTCCGAGTCTTGGAACCTGCCATAATTCAACACGGAGCCAGGCCTTAAGATAGGTTTCCAGTCCCTTCCATGAAATAAAGAGCCATCTGGGGCAGCAGCGAGGGAAATCAAGATGACCTGGCCTGGCCCAGGGGCCCAGCTCCACCCAGGTTTGCTGCCAAATTGAGAAAAGAAGCAGAAGGTGCCGAAGCACATTGGTTCAGATATTTTAGGGCATAAGAGCAACACTTGCTGGTGGAAAATGGCCCAATGCCTGTATCTGACTCTGAACGTTTCCATGATTAGGACATTATAGACAAGCAGTGGGCAGAAATGCCTCCTGCCATAGGGGGAGAACAGAAACATGAGTTCCAGGCAACGTAAGTCTCCTATATGCTAATAATTAAGAATAATGAGGATGATGATAATAAGAAGTTGTTCCAGCATCTACAGATTATATGCCATGTTCGCAAATGGCATGCCGGGCTCCTCAGCGGTGTCTGCCTGCCTCGTGGGCCTTTCGTTCCCAGCTCATGAGGTGATACCATGCAGTTGGTGTCATTTAGTGGCAGCGTCTGCAGTCCCGCGCTGGGCTGTAAAGCCCGGGTCTCTGCTGAGAGCAGTGAGGCATTCACCACAACCCCAAGTGGAGTGCTGCAGACCTTCCCCCTTTAACCCAGACAGGGCTGCCTTCACACGCGCCCCTCCCTGCCTGCATTCCTCAGGTCGGGAAGCTCGCTCACCTATACGGGGTTTCCAGGGGTCTGGTCCAGCCCACCCTCCCACCTCACTCTTTCCATGGTGGGCTACGTCCAGCGCCCAGGGGCCTCACCCAGGGAGCTCCCGCATCTGTAGGGGAAGCAGCCGAGGCCCCACAAGCTCATGCTGGAGAGGGGAGTGCGAGAGACCCCCGTGCCCTACCCGCTGTCTGGGTCTCCACCCTGCATGATTCTTCCACAGCCTTGGAAGAATCATGGGTAGGAGAGGGGAGGGGGAGGCTTCTACCTCAAACTCCAGGTCCCCAGGCACTGCAGAAGTTCTCAGGTTATTTGGTTCTTAGGGAGACAGAGCCATAATTTGGGACCATAATTTGGTATTAAAAAAGAAACAGCTATCAAAATCTCCACACAGGGACTTCCCTCTTGGTGTTTAAGACTCCTTGCTCCCAACACAGGGGGCATGCGTTCGACTCCTGGTCAGGCAACTAAATCTCATATGCTACAACTGAAAATGCCATGTGCCACAACTAAGACCCAGCAGAGCCAGATAAATAAATAAATATTTTTTTAAAAATCTCTTCCCACATTTAAGGTTAATCATTTAACTTCAAGACACTGAGTTTTCCAACATGTTTGCACTTATGCATGATGTGTGATGCAAGGAAGAACCTCTGGGAACAAGAGTTACATGATACGGGGTGGATACTACATGATAGAGGGTGGATACTCTCACTCTCTCACCAAGACAAAAGATAGGCAGAGAAGTAGCCTAGCTCTCATGCACGTGCAACCATGTGGTAAACAGTCTCTGGGATGCTGATCTTGTATGAATGAGCACATAAAATTGCTTTTGTAAAAGTGTCAAGAATCTAGTGGCACACAACTTGGAAGCAGCCAAACTGTTCATCGACAGATGTATGACTAAAGATGTGGTATGCACATGCGGTGGACTACTGCTCGGCCATAAAAAAAAAAACAACACAAAATCTTGCCATTTGCAGCAACATGAATGAACCTAGAGATTATCGTGCCAGGTGAAGTCAGACAGAGAAAGACAAACGGATCATATATTACTTATATGTGAAACCTAAAAAAAGTGATACAGAGGAACTTACTTATAAAACAGACACACAGATGTAGAAAATAAACTTACAGTTACAAATGGGGAAGGGAAGGAGGGATATATGTGGAATTTGAGATTAACAGATACAGTCGTGTCCGACTCTTTGTGACCCCATGGACTG
The DNA here is from genome assembly GCA_006410875.1 of Neotragus pygmaeus. Lineage (NCBI taxonomy): Eukaryota > Metazoa > Chordata > Mammalia > Artiodactyla > Bovidae > Neotragus > Neotragus pygmaeus. The sequence goes on from SJYV01014911.1 coordinate 801,104, forward strand.
TAGCCTATCAGGCTCCTCCATCCATGGGATTTTCCAGGCAAGAGTGCTGGAGTGGATTGCCATTTCCTTCTCCCAGGGATCTTCCCGACCCAGGAATTGAACCCTGGTCTCCCGCATTGCAGGCAGATGCTTTACTGTCTGAGCCATCAGGGAAGCCCAACAGATACAACTACTACATATAAAATAGATAAATCACAAGGTCCTACTGTATAGCATGGGGAATTGTATTCAGTATTTTATAATAAAATGGAAAATCAGAAAAAAGAATAGATATGTGGATAACTGAATTGCTCTGCTGAAATATCGTAAATCAACTATACTTCAGTTAAAAAAAAAAAACAAAATCTAGTGGCCCATGTAGTGGAAATTCTAGGTGGGAGGAGCAGCCAGGCCAAGTGGGAGGCGGCTGGGTGGAAGTTAGCGCGCCGTTCGGAAAGAGAGCAGGTCCCTTCCCCACACTCCGAAATCTGGCTCTTCCCTGCACTTTCTCTCTCTCTTCTAGGTGAAACGGGAGTTGGCAGCGGTTCTCATTTTTGAGTCTCATGCCAAAGGAGGGACTGTGTGTAAGTGAAGGCCATAATGGTGNGATGGTGATGAACAGGGAGGCCTGGTGTGCTGCAATTCATGGGGTCGCAAAGAGTCGGATACGACTGAGTGACTGAACTGAACTGAACCTTCTTATCTTCTCATTCTAGTTCCTTATTTTGTGTAAATAGACTATCTGAGGTTTTTAATGTAGTGAATTAACTGGGGAGTAGTAGATAGAAAAGTCAGGATCTGTTTCCAAAGCACTTATTTTCAGTTCAGTATTTGTTGAGGATCTTCTTGGGCTGGTGCTAAGCTGGATGCTATGGACAAAGCAATGTGAATAAGAAACCACCTTCCTATCCTCAGAAAGCTTATAACCTCCTGGAGGACAAAAAGGAATATACAAATAACTTGATCAAAAGTCTGAGAGGACCAGGCAGAGTGTCACAGAGGAAATAGCTTTGAAATGTCCCTGAAGGAAGGCTGATAATCAATGACTACAGACTGGAGATGGAAACCTTCATCCTAAGGGGCAACATGAGTGCTGACCCAGAAACAGACAAGAAGGACCAGATGCTCTGGCTATGCTAGACTATCATATACACCAAACTGTCAGAGAGAAGATAGAGCCTAGGAATTAGGGTCCAGATCTTCAAGTATGTTAGATGTGAAGCTAAGCATGAGGAAGCAGTTCAAGATGTCTGAGCAAAGAGAATGTGGTAAGATCTTTTCTTGAAAAAGGAAATCCTGAAGGGATCAGTTACAAGGGGATAGCTTGCTTCCAAGAAGCAAACATAACCTCAAATAAATCATATTTCTAGGACCTAGGTCAGGAAAAATATAGCAGATTTTTCCCCTCTGATTAACTGTTGCCCAGAATGTGTGATTGCATAATACAAAAAACCAGCATCTTCTCTAAAGTGATTTTGACCAAAAAGGAACATTCTAGTGCATTAGAGATGATGGTATCTAAGAAAAGATCTGTAAGACTTTTACTACCCGTGAAGAACAAACATATTCTTCCTTTTAAAGTCACTTCTGAAAGAGGAGGGGACTAGATGATTGCTTCTTAAAAACTTGAAGCCCAGAAATAGGTGCATGGCATGGCTGTCGCATAGGCTGTGACTCCTGACCATTCCATTTTTGATATTAGAACTAAGTTCTCATCATATTTTAATACTGAATTTTATTTCCTGTAGTTTTTTTTCTCATTTTGTTTTCAAGTATAATGGTATTGTGTGGCATGACAGAGATATTAACTAAAGCTAAGGTGGTAATCAGATTGCAATATATACATGTATCAATACATTGTGTACTTTAAACTTACATAATGTTGTATGACAATTATCAGGTTTTTTTAAATGAATGTAATGATTAAACCTTTAGTCACTGATTCCAACTTTGATATATTTGTTAATTTAAAACACAGACACTGGAAATTCAGTAATATAGTTAAAATTTTTGCATTTCTCACCATTTTCTATTTGAAAAATTATGTGAGTTTCACAGATCTCAGCTATGGTGGTTCAATTTTTAATTGAAAACCCCCATAGCATATTGGATTCCAAAACTTTCACATGTGTACTCTTAAGGCTTTTAGATCTGCCTTTTTGTGCTCTCCCCTTAAGGTTGCTTGGATAATATCGTCTTTGCAATGAAGAACCAGCATCAGATTCAAAATGAAGCATATTTGGGGGGACTTGCCTTATTTCTTTTGCCATCTCCCTGTTTACCTATCTACAAAACAGCTTCGAGTATAAGACATATACGACTTTAATCTACTAGAGAGCTTTTGTTTTGCTTCAGTTACGGCTCACAGGGTTTCTCTTTTCTTTTTTTATTTTTGGCTGCTTTTGTTTCCCTCACCAGTTCTCTGCTCTTACCATGTCCTTTTTCCATAATTCTATCACCCTTTCACCTTTTATTGCTCCTTCTAGAAATAGAAGGGAGAAAAGAAATAAAGAAAATAGACATTGACAAAAGACAGATGGTGTAAAATAGACAAAGAAATAACCGTATCTTAATTCTGCATACATGGTACTGCCCATGTGTGTTTTTTTTAATTATATATGTATATATTTTTTTCATTTATTGTAGCTAAGGTGACCAGCACCATTATTACAAGTCTGTCTCTTTTTAAACTTACTGTACTTTTGGTCCACTGTCCTAAGGAAATTGAGTTTTGATCTCAAGCTCTGTTCATCTTTTTATTTTCATATGCCATGCTTCTTCATATAGTAAAACCACAATACCCCAAGCCAACATATAACCATTGGCCAAGAACAAATGAATAGATACTCTTGCTTTCCTCAACATTTCTACAAGAATGTAATTTCTTTTTCTGCTTTGTTTTCCTCCCCTGCAGATTCTGTTTTAAATGACTTTGTTATGATGCACTGTGTTTTTATGCCAAATACCCAGCTTTGCCCAGCTCTGGTGGCCCAATATCCTTTTGTTGTGAAAAGTCTGTTCCCTTGACGACACCCCCCAAGTGTAAGGCCATTATTTCATCCCGTGCTCTCAAGGTAAGTCATGACTGAGGCAGAATTATGCTCTCTGTACTTGTCAAACTCTGAAACATCAGCAGTTTCCCTGCCTAACCACCCCCAACACACACAGATTTCTGATCTCTCCTTGGCATGGTTTTCGTGTGCCGTGTTTAAGGATTTTCTCCTTATTACCTGCGTAGAGAAACATGAGCCAATTTACCTAAGGAAGGTGATGCTGATGAGAAATATACACACCTGGGAGGTAGACTACAGAAGATGATGGCGAAGAATATTACTAGGGAGTGTTATTAGGGATCGCGTCCTAGGCTTGGAGACAGACTTTGCACCTCTGTCAGGATGCCTGGCAGGATGGACCGTGATCTGTTCGTGTCCCTCTAAGCTGTAGTTTAATCAGACCACGGACCTGCTGAGATATATACAAGGTATCATTGTGGGGCCACTTTTCTTTCACATTCATCCTAGTCAACGCTATCCTCTAGATACTGATATTTATCCCTTTGTGGCTGTTTTTATTATTATCCCATTGACTTATGTCAAGGATACAAATCTTGAAATTCTAATGGCGGTTCCTCTAGGTAACTTGCTCCTGAGCTTATTTGGGGGGCAGTGTTTCAGTGGTCTCTTGAGTTGACCAGCTGGTGTACAGTGTCTGGCAGAGGGAACATTCAGAAGACAGAAGCTGAATAAAAGAAGTGAATATCATTAATGAGTGGAACCCTCAACTTTGGGGGAATGTGAAAGTGTATTTTCCAATTCTGCTTTATTTTTAAAGCAGCAAAAATGCAGGCCCCCAAACACTTTGACCTTTTTGAGCAGCTAAATATATGGAAGGAGAATAACTTTCTTTTTTTCTAAGCAATCCAACCAATGTTGGCATGTTTTCCTTTTTCAGAATTATAATTGCCCTACCTGATTCTCATTTCCTTGTTCATAATTCTCTTTGAAGTCAACAGAAGGTGTGAGAATAGGAGATTGGAGTTGAATATGCTATTCAGAGGATGCTGCAATAGTGAGATTTGGGTGTTTATTTGCCTGGAAACTATCTTTCCAAGTAATGACAGTTTAATGAGACTTAAATATATTATATATTCTTTCTGGCTCATATTCAGTTTTTCTCAAGCAAAATTAACACATTCAGGATCTTTCTGTGCTCTTTAGCTCCATACATGGTAATCATTATTAGACCTTTGAGACTTTTGGAAGGAAAAGTAAAACCACCACTGAGTGTAGAGTTTTTTTCTCCCAGCACTTAGCATGTTGATAAGCTTAAGGCAAACAAAACCAAACAAAGGATGAGAGAAGGTAATGGGCCAAGTTATATCATCTTGACAGCTCAGAGCCCCAGATACTAAGCTGATGGTCTTTTTGCAGATTTTTATTTCTTCACTTGTTAGTTTGTTCTCCTTCAGAATTGATTGAGAACTTTCATAGCATTGACCTCTGTGTTGAAAGTAGAAGATCATAGAGGGAAAGTCTGCGCCATGCCTAGGTGTGGAGGTGGGAGGTAACGATGTGCAGGGGAGGCGAAGGCAGGAAAAGTGGACAGTAGGGTCAAGGGAGGCCTGTGATGTCCAGTCCTAACTTTTCTCAGAGATGGAGGGAGTCAGGATGGTTGGGTACCACCCGCACTACCTAGCGTCCTCAGACCATCCCCCTCACACCCTGCCCCGTGAGAACTCAGATTCTCTTAACTGTTCTATTTTGAAACAACTCTTTACATGCCAGACACCACTGACCCATATTATACCTCTTTATCCTTATAGGAGTTTATTGGGTTAGTGTCAGTGTTATTTAAAAGTGAGAATTCTGAGTTTCAAAAACAAACATGTCCAAGGCAAGTGGCAGAACTAGGATTTATCCAGGTGTTAGGATTCCAAGCCTGGGGTGTGGCACTTTTTTCCTTCACAGCTTACTCTTTCAAAAGCTTATCCTTTAGAGTTTCAAAACATTTCTTGGAAATTTATTGCATGATACATGTTTATTTGTGCTTCAGTTGGCTAAAATAAAAGTGGGCCTAATTTGTTGAAACCAAATAAAGTGTCTGATAGAACTTTTTTTTTTTAATAGTGATGGATATGTTCTGTATCTGTGCAACCCAGTAGCCACTAGCCTTGAAATTGGGTTCTATGACTGAGGAACTGTATTGTTAATTTTATTTAATTTCAATTAATTTAAATGTAAATAGCCACATGTAACTCGTGGGTGCCATATAGGACAGCTTAAGTCCGGTCCTTAGATACTGGGAATAAAACAAGAATTACTGTCCTGTAATGCCTGCGAGGCCACGAAGATATCCTGCTGCAGGCAGGCAAATGGAAAGGGCTGTATCTTTGAAGATCATGTGTGTGTAAGTGTGTTTAAACCATGTTAAGGACTCAATTTCTAGTGTGTTTGGCTCCAGAGAGATGCTATATAGCTTCCTTCCATAAGCTTCTTTTTCAATCATAAGTAACATAAACAAACTAACTGACTTAAGCAATCAGGGAATTCATCAAAAGGATGGGGTAACTCAGAGAATGGAAGGAATCCTTAGAGCCCAGGCCTTAGAAAGGAACCTTGGGGGCAGCAACAAAGGAACAGCTGCTAGACTAAAGTGAAAGTGAAAGTTGCTCAGTCAGGTCCGACTCTTTGTGATCCCATGGACAGAGGAATCTGGTGGGCCAAAGTCCATGGAATTCTCCAGGCAAGAATACTGAAGTGGGTAGCTGTTCTTTCCTCTGAGGGATCTTCCCAACCCAGGGATTGAACCTAGGTCTCACACATTGCAGACAGATGCTTTACCAGCTGAGCTACCAGGGAAGCCCAAGAATACTGGAGTGGGTAGCCTATCCCTTCTCTAGGGGATTTTCCCGACCCAGGAATCAAACGGGGTCTCCTGCACTGCAAGCGGATTCTTTACCAGCTGAGCTTCCTGGGCCCTTGCGTCATTCCCACATCCCTGGGAGTAGCTTGGGTGACTGGTGACGTCTTGGTCAAAGGAAGGCAAAGCACTTCACTGAATAGTTTTTCAGAGACTGCCTATAAAGAAAAATAGAGAAAGTGGAGAAATAGATGAACAGTCAGGAAAAAAAACAACAACAACAACTTATAAACTGTTGAGCACCATGTCCTCGTGTGACAGGGAGCTAGAATGTAAAACTGAACAAGTGGGCTAATACCCATGTTGTTATGGGATTTAGGGATAGTAAAATACTTAACTGCGTTCCATTAAAGCACTTAAATTAAGTGCGTTGATTTGGCTGTGTGTGTTTAAAGTACTTATTAATATGTGTGACTTTTCATAGCAGCCCTATGAAGAAGTCAGTATTTTCACTGCTCTTTTTCCAAATCAATAAACTAGGATAATGAAAAATTATGATTTGCTCAGAGAAAGGTAATTACTAGTACAGAAAAGACTTGAGCTCTGAGCCACTGGCGTCTGTTCTGTCCTTAATCCACATTGTGCGTCTCCTCCAGTTTTGCTTTTAGCATAGGAGACGATGGTAGAACTCTGTTTAACATTAATATTTCAGGCCTTTTATGTGCTAATGAGAGAGACTCTATTCATTAGATATGCTTGGGACATGATTTGGCCTGATGAATACAAGTGCTTTATAATGAGTTTCTTAAATTATATTTGTTCAATTTCTGTACTTTTCATCTCTAGTTTCTTTAATCTTTTTAAAATCTGCACTTAAAATACAGTTCAATTTTCTGGTCATCTTTAAAAAGAAAATTAACCCCCCGCCCCTTATAACCTTACCAGGTATTACTATGGTTAACATTTTGATATGTAGCCTTTCAATCTTTTTTCTATATGTTTAGATATATGCTTTGAAATATAAGGATGGGTCATACTCTAAATAATTATGTATGTTTTGTTACTAAACAGAGCCATTTTTCTGCTATTAATTTTTTCATATCATTTCTGTAAATATAGATGCCTTGGTCATCGTTAAAAATAGAACATTCTCACTGTGAAAAATTCAATTTACAGAAAAAGAGAACAAAGTTCACCTGGTATCTCACTGTTGAATTATGAAAAATTTTTCAGAAAGTATATACATGTATAATTTTATGTATGTGAGATCATGTTATACATGCTTTTAAAAAATATGTGTTCTTTCATCTACCAGTATATGCTGTAGATCTTTTGAAATCAATATATGCAAATAAAACTCCATCATTTTGTTCAGATAATTCCACTAATATTTACTGAACACTAAGTTTTAGCTAAAACTGCCTTATACAGAGTAAATACAATAGGTTTCCTTATTGAAAAGGCAGGGTATCCGTCTCTTATTTCTTTGTGAATATGATCTGGGAATGTTCTCTTTATAAGCTGACTTGGATTCTCTAAGAGGAACACGAATCAAAATTTGTAAACCAAGATTTACAAAAGGGCATCAGATTCTTAAAGCCATGTTTTTAGGAATATTCTTTGCATTTCTAAGGAAGATTGTCAGCTTAACTTCTGTTGAAGCCAAATTTTATCATTTTAGTCCCTTACTTGGTTTCTGAAAAAAAGTTTGATCTATGTGTCACTGTGAGAGCAATTTACTCCTGCAGGTATGCAATTTGAGAGTTTATTTCAAATAAGAAGCCTTAGTTTGATGATGCTATGAACATAGTATCCTCTTTCAAAGAAAATGATTTTGAAAGATTATCAGATGTTCTACAAAGTATTTTATATGTATCTTTCTCAGCCTCATATTAACACTGGGAGATGTGTACTCTTTTTGCATTAAGGAAGTGAGACTGAGCAGATAAATAATGTGCCCCCAAGTTACCTACTAGTAAGAGTTGTAGATCATGACAAACTGAGCAAAACTCTCAGAGAGATGGGAATACCAGACCATCTTACCTGTCTCCTGAGAAACCTGTATGTGGGTCAAAAAGCAACAGATAGAACCCTGTATGGAACAACTGATTGGTTCATGGTCAGGAAAGAAGTACAACAGGGCTCTCTGCTGTCACCCTTTTGGTTTAAAGTGTATGCTGAGCACATCATGAGAAATGCCGGGCTGGATGAGGTATAAGCCGGAATAAAGATTGGCAGGAAAAACATGAACAGCATCAGATATGTGAATGCTGCTAAGTCACTTCAGTCGTGTCCGACTCTGTGCGACCCCATAGACAGCAGCCCACCAGGCTCCCCTGTCCCTGGGATTCTCCAGGCAAGAACACTGGAGTGGGTTGCCATGTCTTTCTCCGATGGGTGAAAGTGAAAAGTGATAGTGAAGTCGCTCAGTCGTGTCTGACGCTCAGCGACCCCACGGACTGCAGCCTTCCAGGCTCCTCTGTCCAGGGGTTTTCCAGGCAAGAGTACTGGAGTGGGGAGCCATTGCCTTCTCCGCAGATATGTGGATAAGACCACTCTAATGACAGAAAGTGTAGAGGAACTGAAGAGCCTCTTGATGAGGGTGAAGGAGGAGAGTGAAAGAGCCGACTTAAGACTAAAAAAAAAAACAAAAAAACAAACCTAAGATCATGGCATCCCNCAGATATGTGGATAAGACCACTCTAATGACAGAAAGTGTAGAGGAACTGAAGAGCCTCTTGATGAGGGTGAAGGAGGAGAGTGAAAGAGCCGACTTAAGACTGAAAAAAAAAACAAAAAAACAAACCTAAGATCATGGCATCCCCCCTATTACTGGATGGCAAATAGAAGGGGTAAGGTGGAAGCAGTGGTAGATTGCCTCTTCTCAGGCTCCAAAATCACTGCGGATGGTGACTGCAACCATGAAATTAGAAGACAATTGCTTCTTGGCAGGAGAGCGATGACATGTGTTGAAAGGCAGAGACGTTACTCTGCTGACAAAGGTCCATATAGTCAAGGCTATGGTCTTCCCCATGGTTGCATATGATTGTGAGAGCTGGACCAGAAAGAAGGCAGAACACCAAAGAATTTATGCCTTTGAACTATGGTGCTGGAGAAGACTCCTGAAAGTCCCTTAAGATAGCAAGGAAATCAAACCAGTCAATCTTATGGGAAATCAACCCTGAATACTCACTGGAAGGACTGATGCTGAAGTTGAAACTCCAGTATTTTGGTCATCTAATGTGAACAGATGACTCAATGGAAAAGTCCCTGATGCTGGGAAAGATCAAGGGCAGAAGGAGAAGAGGGTGTCAGAGGATGAGAGGGCTGGATGGCATCACCAATGCAATGAACATGAACTTGGGCAAACTCCAGGAGATGGTGAAGGACAGGGAGGCGTGGCATGCTGCAGTCTGTGGAGTTGCAAAGAGTAGGATACGACTGGGTGACTGAACAACAAAAACAAGGGTTGGGACAGTATTTGAACCTAAGCAATGTGTTGCGTTAGACCAAGTCCTAACTGCTCTGCTATTAGTACAAGCCCCTGCCTAAAACTAAAAATAGCCAAGAACTAAAGACTTCTAAAAACAGAGAATTCTGAAAATCAGTGAGAAAAACAAATTCTGAGCAAGAAAGTAAGAAGTAGGAAAAGCTTCTGTGAGCTCCAAGTTATCAGGTACACACAAACAGAGGAGCAGCTGTGTTAATCACAGAGATCAACCCAGGAATGCCAGGTCTTGTGAAGAATTCCAAAACCACCCATTTCCAGATTCTGAATTATTTCCAGAGGTAGAGTGGTAATAATATTGATGATCACCAAGAGGAGAGCGAAAAAGTTGGCTTAAAGCTCAACATTCAGAAAACGAAGATCATGGCATCNAAACATCAGGGTTTAAAACAAACACAAACAGTATTTTGGAAATCTTCCCTCCATCCTTCTTTAATTTTTTTTTGAGCAGCTACTACGTGCCAGGATCTGTGCTAACTTTGGATACAATTCCCTCCATAGGTTTATGTTTCAGGTATTTTCTGATATCCAACCTTGGCTCTCATCCACTACAGGGATTTCAAGTCAGTAATTTTTAAGACATGAAGGGTTAAGAGGGCAAAACTTGGTTTTGAGGCCAGCTCTGTGATTTATAACCTGTGTGACCTTGGATGGGAACATCCCCAACTGTGTTCTTAAGTATCTGCTCTTGTAACTGGGAAGGGTTACTTTTGACTCCATGCTGAATCTCTTCCTCTCATTTAAACCTTGTTTTGCCGCTTTTGTTCTTATAAGCATACATAATGATCTGCCTCAGGGAACCCTGCCCGCTTCTGCCTCTCTGTTAAGTAAAGCGCCTTTGTTCATAACCCTGTTCACTTCTAGATGGCAGGAAGAAAGAAATGAACACATCCCCCTGCCTGAGGCTTGCCATTCTAGGAGATAGTTGCAAGAATTAAATGGTCTTTTTACTTCATATTCTCACCTCCTCCCTCCTCCCACTCCCATCTCTAATCCATAAAAGAACCTGGCATCCAGATCTGGACAAGACGGTTATTTTGAGACATTAGTCTGCCATTTTCTCAGTCGGCCAGCTTTTGGAATAAGGTCATATTCCTTGCCTCAACACCTCATCTCCCGGACTTACTGGCCTATCGTGTGGCAAGCAGAGCATGCTTGGACTGGGTAACCCTCTCGGAAATTATCATGAAGACCCTTGTGCTGTGCACCACCTCACCTCTGGAAATGATCTCTAGGAGAAGGTCTTTGCCTTGGTTACCATTCATTGCCAGTGCCTACAGCAGGGTCTGATACCAAGTAGATGCTCAGTGCATTTTTGGTAAATGAATGAATGGCGGTGGCTGAGTTGCTAGCTTGTGTCCGACTCTTGCGACCCCATGGACTATAATCTTCCAGGCTCTTCTGTCCATGGGTTTCTGAATAAATTAATGAATAAAGATAGGCCTGAGTTAGGATACTCATTCTGAAAGTCCAGAGACCCTAATCCTAACCCTGCAAGGATCCCCAGATCCAGAGCCACAGAGGCTTCATCCCAAGGGCTGAAATCTATCAACAGTTTTAAACCAGTGGGAGGTGTAGGACACAGAAAGGGAAACCGACATGAGACTGAGCCGGGGCTTGACTGAGCTCCCGTGGAAGGGGGGTATAGTGGGGATGCTGCTTACATGTCACCATGGTCATCCCAGCTCTATCAGCTGGGGTCGGGGGCTCTCTGTGGAGAGAACTGTAACCTTTGCAGGTCACATCTTTATGGCGGCCCAAGGCAAGGCAGGAACTACCTGCATCTGAGCTGGGAAACATAAAGCCCCCACGAACCACTGATGAGCTTCTGCCAGCAGCCTTTACAGATGCGCTTTATCTCTTCTCTCTCTCTGGGATGTCATACATTATTGACGCTGCCTCCCCCGCCTGCCCCTGGACCACTGCTGAAGGGCAAAGCAGGCTCTGGGGTGGGGAGGGGAGGCTGATGTCTCCACAGAACTGCCAGGCTGGGGGGGCTTGTCTTAATGTTCAGCAATCCATCTGGTCTCAGGGGCTCTGGCGGTAACAGTCTGGATTTTAAAACCCCAGGGTTTGTTTTTGGCTTTATTGCTGCTTATTCCACCCCTCTGGTCCTCAATTATCTCAGCACTACAAAGGGAGGGAATGCCAGTATCCAGGATGGAGGGGAGGATTCGATGAAACAATGCACAGCCCCATAGCCCAGCACACACCATGAGCTCCCAGCCACTGGAGGCTGCCTTATCACAGGAAGGGACGTGTGGAAGTAGATACTGTATGCAGCTGAGAGTTGATACCACGTGAGGGGGCAATTCCAAGACAGAGTGTTAAGACTCTGGGCCTGGGTTCAAAGCCCATTTCTACTCCTTACCAGTTGGCGAGAGCAAGTTTCTTGGTTGCTTTGTGCCTCAGTTTCCTCATCTGCTACATGGGATAACAATAGTGCCTACCTGATTGAGTTGTTTTGACAGTTCAATGAGTTTACTACAGAGAGAACTCAGAACAGCGCCTTGCATGCACAAAGTAGGTGTTACCGAGTTCAAGCTTGTTCTGCTCACTGCACAACAGGTCAATGAATCTCAGAGATGAGGTCTTGAGCAAGGAATATGACTTTATCTGGAAAGCCAGCCTACCAAGAAGATGGCAGATTAATGTCTCAAAATAACGATTTTACGGGGTCTGGATGCCAGCCTCCTTTATAAAACGGAGATGGGGGGAAGTGAGGAAATAAGATAAACAGGTCATTAATCTTGCAGATATCTCCTAGAATGGCAAGCCTCAGGGAGGGGATGTGTTAATTTCTTCCTTTATTCCTTCCATTCACAGGTGGACAGGGTCCTGAACAAGGGGCAGGGTTTCTGGAGGCAGGCCATTAGGTATAAACTGTATCCTTTTAGTGAACAAAAGCATGGGAAGCAAAGTATAAAGTAACAGATCAACAGTGAGACAGAATTGGCTCTTCGTTGCAACATAAGGGCTCCTCCAGTTTTTAAGTTTCTCCCTCCAGTCTCCCCATCAGTACTTTATCTCTTTGGCATGGAGTCCTTTTAAAAAAAAATTATATAACCAAGATCTAATCATGTCTTATCTCCCCTCTGTGATGGGGGTTGGAGTGAACAGTCTTCAAAGTCATTGACAGACGATGGTTCTCCAGAAACGTGCACATCCTAGCCCTGGGGACCATGAATATGTGGGCTTCCATGGTGGCTCAAAAGTTCAAGCGTCCGCTTGCAATGTGGGAGACCTGGGTTCGATCCCTGGGTCGGGAAGGTCCCCTGGAGAAGGAAATGGCAACCCATTCCAGTACTCTTGCCTGGAGAATCCCATGGACAGAGGAGCCTGGTAGGCTTCAGTCCACAGGGTCGCGAAGAGTTGGACACGACTGAGCGACTTCATGTGACAAGAGGGACTTTGTGGGTGAGATTAAGTGAAGAATCTTGAGAATGGAGGTGATCCTGGGTTACCTGGTAGGCCCGATGTAATCACCAGGGTCCTTATAAGAGACAGACAGAAAAGAGGGAGTCCATGTATTTTTGTTAAAGAAATACAATTTAAATTTCTGACACCACTTCCAAAGAAGATTTACATACCATTACATTCAGAGATCCACCAACAGGTTTGAAAGAAGTCATTTATTCTCCACCTTTAAATTTATGCCCCATACCTGGACCTCACTGCCCACAGGGAACACAGAATTGATAATATTTTAGAACTCCCATAATTACCTTATGAAAAGTATAATTATATCGCTTTGCTTTTTTTTTTTGTCCCCCGAGGGTGTTAAAATGTTAATATGTTCACTGGAGATGTGCTGTGGCTATTGTGAGATTGTGGGGGGCATCGTTGTATTTTTTTTTTTTTTTAATATGTCAGAAGTCTCAAAGGATGACAAGGCCCCTCCCAGCTTGAGGAGGGATTGGGGGCTGGGGAGAAGGCAGAGGGGTGGCAGCTGAGGCCTCAGCCTGTCCCAGCTTCAGCACGTGGGCGCGACTTTTCCTCTGACACCCCCCCCCCCCCCGCGGTGGGGGCGGTGCCAGGGCAGGGAGTGGGAGCTCGGGGAGGGGGGAGGTAATTACTTCAGAACATCGCTGCTTCCTCTGCATGCTTTTCAATCTCCAGCAATTTCCCCACTTGTCTAGCCACCTGCGGCCCTGTTAGTCATGTCGCAGCCCAGAACAGTGTGGCAGAAGCAATTCCTGCCCACGTTGTCACTTGCCAGCCCGGTGTTTGTTACTCCACCTGTGGCCAGGGGGCCCACACCCCTCAGCTGGCCCCCTGCTGTCCCTCACCTCCCTCCCTCCGTCCCTCCCACCTGGCTTCAGGCACTCGGGGAAGCGGACCCCAGCCTCCAGTTTCCAGGACAGACACCAAGGATCCCAGCCCACCTTGTCTGGCCCCACCTAGCTGCATGTCCACCACCCACACCCTGAACCAGAGTAGCCCAGCCTGGGGGGAGATGGGGATTTTATGGGGCAGCTTGGGTTTGAGGGTCAGGAGAGACTTGGGTTCCCATCTTGGCTCCTCCATTCAGCCTTGAACAACTAACTCTTTATCTTGTAACCTCAATTTCCTGGGTCTGTAAAATGGGCTTTGATTTGTCATGCTTTGGCAGGAATGGGCTGAGATGCGATGAGTTCTGTGCAAATGCAGAACAGCTCCAGGGCGCCTGGCCCTTAGCAGGTGCTCGGTAAATTATCCTCATGCGGAGGGCTTGCACAGATGGGTAGCCTCGACCTTGAATCTCCAGGGTCTGAGGAGTTCTGGCTGCCTTCACCTAAATATTGCTGTGTTTGCATTCTCTTCGTCTGTGTCTCCATCCTTGGACTGATTTTCTGGCTGTATTCCCAACTGTGATTTGGCCTCAGCCTCCCAAATCCAGCCCTGTGACTCTCGGGGCTGACCCCATCTGGGAGCCTCACTGGAGGCTGATGTCTCTTTGGGAGGCACTGAGGGGGTCCAGGCACGTGGCAGTGCTGGCCCACTAACCCAAGGGTCCCCTCCTTTACCCCAGCTCCTCCTGGTGATAGCAAGTGCGAGCCTCCACACCACAGCAACCAGGAGACGTGGGTTAGTTGTCCCTCTGTAACCATTCCCTGGTAACCATGATTGTAAGTAATCACCACAATATTGTCTTGGTCATATTCAGAGGTTGGGGCTTCAGCGTATACATTTATGGGGTGGGGAGGGACACAACTCAGCTCATAACAAGAGTCTCTCCTGAGCTATCTCCCCTCCAGACCCCTGCAACCCAAGTCCCCAGCTTATCTTCCAAACGTTATTTAGGAGTAGCTTCTTAGGAGTAGCTGCAGTGAAATTCACAGGTAGGGGAATGCTGGACTCGCCAGTTAAATCTTCTAAAAGAAAGATCTTTCAGGCTTTCCCAATACCTTCCTGGCATGAACTAACTGGCTACTGACACGNATAGGCTTTCCTGGTAGTTCAGCTGGTAATGAATCTGCTTGTAGTGCAAGAGACTGCTACTCAATTCCTGGGTCAGGAAGAGCCCCTGGAGAAGGGATAGGCTACCCACTCCATCATTCTTGGGCTTCCCTGGTGGCTCAGATGGTAAAGAATATGGCTTCAATGCGGCATGGCAGAACTCCATGGGCAGAGGAGCCTGATGGCCTACAGTCCATAGGATCGCAAAGAGTCAGACACAACTGAAGCAACTTAGCACAGCATGTTTTATATACATATATTCTTTTTCAGATGCTTTTCCATTATAGGTTATTAATAGATGTTGAATATACTTCCCTGTGCTACACAGTAGCTCTTATTATATATATATATATATGTATATATATATATGTATATATGTGTATATATGTGTGTGTGTGTGTGTATATATATATATATGTGTATATATGTGTGTGTGTGTGTATATATATATATATATATATATGTATATATATATGTTGGGCTTCCCTGGTGGCTCAGATGGTAAAGAATCTGTCTGCAATGTGGGAGACTCGGGTTTGATCCCTGGGTCAGGAAGGTCCCCTGGAGAAGGAATAGCAACCCACTCCAGTATTCTTGCCTGGAGAACTCCATAGACAGAGGAGCCTGGTGAACTACAGTCCATGGGGTCACAGAGTTGGACACGACTCAGCAACCAAAACACACACACACACCACACACACACACACACACACATATTAATCCCAAATTCCTAATTTATCTCTCCCCATTCCTCTATCCCCTTTGGTAACCATAAGATTGTTTGCTATGTCTGTGGGTCTATTTCAATTTTGTATGTAAATCATTTGTATCTGTTTTTTAGATTCCACATGTAAGTGACATATTTGACTTTCTCTGTTTCATATACTTAATATAATAATCTGTAGGTCCATCCATGTTGCTGAAGGATTCTAATGTAATGCTCTTGGATGTGAAAGGTCTTATTACCATAATGAGAAACGTCAAGTTAGGATCTGAATCATCAGTAATTTTAACGTTTTTCTAAAGCAACAGGCACTGGACAAGAGAAGTGGTTAAAACTATAGCAGAGAGGGTCTATGCAGACCCCAGGGATCCTGCCTTTCTGGTTCTCAGATCATGGAGGCTGCAGCCGTTAAATCATCTATATGTGCTTTGCCTTCTCTGAGGGCTTTGGGGGAAAGGTTCTCTATCTCAGATGGACTTTTCCATTATCCAACAAAATGCTAAGTCACCTAATTCTGCTGCATAATGTATATTTGGATAAAGAAAGAATAACATTAGACAAACAGTAACAGAGAAGTCAACAGAGTACTGGGAAGGGAGGTAAGAGAACTGAGTTCTCCTCCTAAGAAGTCCATTGATAAGTTTCAGAACAATCACTTCACCTCACTCTACATGCTCTTTTGCCTCTAAAATGGTGGAGTTGAAGGAGACAAAAATCAGAGGACTTTTACAACTCAGATTCTATGATTCTGTGGATCGTCTGAAATCTCCTTAGTATATGAGTGATGCATTTGGCCACCTTGACTATTCTGGCCTTTTCTTAACTGTGTTGAAAGTAACAGTTCAGGGAGTAATTCCAGAATCTCTTACAGACTTTAACCTAGCACTCTATGAGGTACGAGAATCAGATACCAGAACCATATTATCTTTCCGTGACTCTCTTCCCCATGAATTCGAGTAGCCATATTGCTTCTTACCAGAACCCAGCTGTCATGATATGAGTCATGACCTTATTCTGATTCTATACATGTATTTCTTGATAACAAAGCATTAGATTATCATGTATTTTATATTCTTTACTCATCTACTCTTGAAACAGACATTAGCTAAGTATGTATTTTCAAGTATCCTTTGTGTGTTAAAAATGTGTGTGGTATGCATTAATAATACTTTAAAACTGTTATTTGTGCCAGAGAAGACTCAGATTTTTATTCCACATTGGACTTTCTCCATCAAATGGTTAACATATTATTACTCCAGCTTTAGCCACAAAAAGTAATGGTTTTTGCAGCCTTTCTGATGTATGTGAATTTATGAACATTCTATATTTGAAATGTTAGTCTTGTTAGGTGCATTTTTGACATCATATTGAGACAAGGGGCCTGGTGAGATGTTCTTTATTCTTTGATTACTATCTGAAGGGAAAATAGTTTTCTCTCTCCACTTGTTTTTTGTAGGAGTCAAATAAAATCTAAAAATCACATAAATGTTCTAAACACCTAGATAGATTGTCATGGGGATAAACAGAAGCCCCAGTACCTCGCCTGTAACCATCTAATCAATTATGTGTAAAGTCCTGTCTGTGTCCCCTGAGAATCTGGTTCAGCAGACTGTTGATGAATAGAATGGTATGTTGTCTGTAGAGGGGCTGAATCCTTGAGCACATACCAGGATTCAGCTATAAAAGTGCTATTAACTCCCATTCCATCTTAGTAAATACCTGAAAGAGGAAAGGTAAGACTTTGTGAAACAAATCAGTGCTTCCTTTTGTTTATTTCCAGAGGCAAACATATGTAACTTTCACAAGAAAAAAAGGGAAAGCCTCTTCCTGATTCCACTGGATTCAGTCCATTCTAGCTCTAGGAGGCTATGGAGTATATATGAAGAGCGGCAGGCAGTCAGCCCTTGGTTTCAGGATTGGACCGGCTTAGTCATCTCTAGAAAGCTAGGAATTCAACAAAAAATTAAGGAACGGAGAGAGAGGGAAACGAGAGAGAAGGAGAAATCTCTCCTATTAGGATTTTTGCTTCCCAGATGCAATTACTCCTAATAATTTCAGGAACCCATGCACTAGTGTGTAGTCACTATTGCCACTGTTTGGGCCATGGGGGTGGTGATAATGGAAAGAGCCCTGTCTGGGTTTGTAAGCCCTGCTATTTACTCACTGAACAACCTTGGGCAGAAGTCCTCTCTGACCCTCAGTCTCCTCATCTGTAAATATTTACCCTTCAGGTTTGTGGAGAGCATTACATGATCATGTAAGCACACTGAACATTTTTCTTATAAACTGTAATGCTCTACACACATTTGAAGTGTCAAACATGTGTTCTTCTGTCTTTTACTGTAGACAAAAGACAGATTTCCTCAGCAAGAGAGAAGACAAGAAGAATCTGCCTGACCCAGAGACAATGACAATTTAGGCATCCTACACTAAACCCCTCTAGGTTAGCCACAGTTGTGCAGCTGATGTTTCTGCATCCAGTACACAAGTGTTTGTGTTGCTTCCTTGATCCAAGTCAAGGTAACCTAGAAAGTTGGAATTATATCATCTTGCTATCATTTTGATATTTCAAACATTTCAGCTCATACAAGTAGAAAAGAGTCTCTCTCTCTCTTACTGACTTGTAGATGAACGAATACATGGTTTTCAATCAGCCGAGAATTACCCATTTGGTACCTACCACGTGCTTGACTATACTGCAAGGTACTCTAAATAAAGTTTTAAAATGTAATGGCCAGCATTCCAATTCTTTGGAAAGAAAAACTGAGTTATGTGTGCCTACATGCAAGAGATCAAAGGGTTAATCAGAAAAGAAATAATTTTCACATAAAGTGATCTTTCTTCCTTGTTTTATTGTAAGCTCAAAGAGAATTGTAGCAATACAGGTTGAGCAATTTTCTTTTTTTGTGAATCCCGTGCTCAATTTATGAAAGCCATTTTACAACCCATTTACATGCAGTAAACCTTTGCTTTAAGATTCTGTCATTTGCCTTGATCATTATTTATAGTCCCTTTAGAAAAGGCCCTTGACTGGTTTAGCTCCCAAGTACAGCACTGCCACGGAACAGTTTTCTGCGGTGTCTTTTAAGTCATGGTTGTAAGCTAGGACATGCTCAGTCTTGCAGCCAGGTATGAGGCATGGTGATATTGTGTAATGGGCGCTAAACTAGTTGGAATTAGGAGTCTTGGATTTAAAACTCACAATGTAATCTTGGTCGTTCACACTCCTTTACTGTCAGTTTGCTAACTTGTAGAAAAAGAACAATGTCTTTCATCACAAGATTGTAAAGTAGGGCTTAACTGAGGTTCTCTGTGTGCAAGTGTCAGTTAAAGAGGAAATTGTTTTATGAATGAATTGTCTATAATATGAACTACTATAAATCACTGAAAAGGGAATGGTATGTCTAATCTAAAATCTTTCTTGATCACATATTCTGTTCTCCCTACTGTAATCCACAGAAGAATGTAAACTGAGAGCAAGGACCTTCACCAGACACACACAATAGACACTCTATCAAGTATCTGTTGTATTAATGGGTAAAATTTCCATGTACGCATCAGTGTGCTAGGCATGGTTCAGAATATAAGAAGAATGTATTAACCTAGTCTCAAAGAGTTTATAGTTGGATGACTAGCCATTAATGCATGAAAAGCCAATGTGAATTAAATTATGGTTGTAAACAAGAGAAGAAAGGGTGCATAAGAAGTGTGTCTGAGTCCCTCACTGGAAGACAGATATAGCAGGAAGCTTTCCTCATCTTAAACCTCAGTGAGTTTATCCATCTTCATCCTCACTTAACTTCCCATATACTTTTTATATCAGTCACAGTTCCAGAAGGACCAGATACCCACTTGTAAGTGTTTAACTGAAGTGCATATAATGAGGGATTATACAGATGTGTCCAGAATTGTGGGAGCCAAAGAGAGTTGGTTAGGCCCAACAGCAGGAAGCGTTAGCACCCACAGAGGTGAAGGCAGTGCAAAGGGCAGGCACGGAATATGATGAGAGCCAAAGCTAGGTGCAACAAGAATCCTTATCAACACACAAGTCCAAGTAGACCCATGCAAGTCTAATTCTTGGGCTACTATCAAGGCAAAGGCTGCTGAGTTTGTATGCATTTGGTCCAGAACTTTTAGGCAGGTGGGGCTTTCTTTGAGGGCCTAAGGAAGAAATTCCATCAGTCCAAAAGGCCTTCCTGGAGCTGGGATCTGTCATTCTACCTTTGCTTGTAGTACAGTGAAATGACTAAATATTCTTCCTTGACTCCTTGGTACTTACCATGCACAGCCTTCACAAGGTACAGAACAAGAGAAAATGGATTATGCCCTCAACAACAAGAGGCGAGTCATCCGCCTGGTTTTGCAGTGGGCTGCCATGTATGGAGACATCCTACAAGAGGATGACGTGGCGATGGCTTTCCTGGAGGTATGTGGGAATCATCCCTTCTAAGAGTGTGTCTTTGTCCTACGATACAGGGACCACCCACAGGCATGGCAGCTTCCCTAGAGAGAGTGTAAGCGCAAATTCTAGACTTTGTTAACATGTTCATTCATCAGAAAGATATTATCAGAAAAGTATAAATGCCAGTTTAATTCAGTAACTGGTAGTAGCATTCTGATGTATTTTCATTTAGTTGCTTTCTTTGTTATATTTTCTGTAGTTATAATCAACATAGTACCCATCATTTCACAGGATGCCTTTTCTACTTTATGTAAGGATTTTTCTGTGTCAATAGAGTCTTTCTAATAAAATTTTCTAATGGCCTTTGAGTAGCTATGCCACAGATATATTTATTTCTTCCCATATTGTTGAATATATCATTTCCATTTTTACCTTCCTAGAAGAGCAGTGTAATGAAAATTTTTGTGCAAATAGGTCTATTTTTGGTTCTATTCCTAGAAGTGGAATTACTAGATCAAATGGTGATGTTTTTGAGTACAGTGGAGCAGATAACTTTATTAAAGAATTCTTAGGCCCATGAAGTGGTTCTGAAGGGCCATGATTTACTTTGTAAACACTGATTTAAGCTGAACTTCCTTTTCCTTCCCATGACTCCAGCCCACGTTACAACAGTGACCTGAGCATTTAATCCTTAACGATTCACTCTGTCCTCAGAAACTGAGATGAGGACCTTACTTCTGTGCAGGCAAAAGGCAACAGTCTGTTTGTTTAAGAATGAATTATCCAAAAGAAACATCCCCACTCACTCGTTTTTAGTCATATCATTTGGCAGGCAGAGAAATGAGGCTGAGAGGAGAGGTGGATGATGAGAGTCCCTCAAGACTATGGAATGAAAGATTTCGAAGATGTAGAGGAATAATAGTCACTTGGGTCATTGGGTTATGGCTTCTACCCATTGCTTCGAGTAAAGGACCATTTTGCAGATGAGTCAGAACGATGGTGATGCTGCTGCTGCCACAGCTCTCGGCTTCTGCTGGGGAGCCCACTGCCCCTGTACAAAGCAGGGCATGGATACTGCTGCTCAGTGGGTGGAACCATCCCAGGACATCAGTGAAGAGTCCTGAGTTAGTGACATCAACTCCACAAAACTTCAGTGCAGTGCTGAAAACCATGGCTGTGCTTCTACCACCAACAGTTAACCACGACTAGCAGTACATAGTAAATAAACAACAAATACTAAAATAATATTCAAAACAAATATTAAAATTCCCCTGAAAAAAATATTGAGGGGAAAGAAGTGCTCTTAAAGACTATAAAATAACCCATTCCAGAACACTGCGTTGCTTTGCCTTCTGATATAAACACTTCATTTGCGATTTAAATTTTTAAAATTTGTTTATTGTGGTAGAACACAGCAATCATAAAACTTGCTATTTTAATCATTCTTAAGTGTACAATTCAGTGGCATTAATTATACTCACAATGGAACGTGTGCATCACTACCAGTTCTCAAAATTTTTTTCTCACTTGCCATGTTGAATTTAGACACGCTGTAACATTTTCTTATGTCCCTAGTCCATGAAACCATGGTCTGGAGATGCTAGTGAGGCAGATGATATAGGGACATGTCTTTGTTGCTCTTTGCAGAATTACGTACCTTTTGCAGTTCCTGTTAAAAGCCTGTGACCTTTGCCAATTACAGGAGTTTTATGTGTCTGTATCAGATGATGCCCGGATGCTTGCCGCCCTCAAGGAGCAACTGTCTGAGCTGGAGAAGATTGTCAAGCAAATGTAAGGAAGGGCTTGGCTTTGGGGTGAGCTTTCACCAAGTAATTGTCTGCTGACTCTCAATCACATCATTATCCAAAAAGTCCTTTGTCCCCACAAAGGGTGATAGGTGATTTGAGTGGTGTGGGCCTCAGGCGAGGGGGTGCAGTCAGGCCAGATGAACAAAAGGGTGGAGACTCTGCTCAGCTGCCTTCTGCACCAGACAGCTGCCCAGAGAAAGCCTGGGGAGCCAGAGATCCTCCTTGGACATCTGACTCAATAAACCTGGGTCCGTTTGGTTCAAGGCAGGGAATCCAACACCACAGTGGTCAGTGGCATTTAAGCAAAGTTTGAAGAGAATCACTTACCTGGGAAATTCACGTTATGCTGCCAAAGCTGTTAATGGTGAATACTTGTGTCCTCTAAGTGGAAACACGGGTTTGCACATGCTGTCCTTTGAGCCACTGATGAAATTCTGGCTACTAGATAGACTTTGAGAGTGAGCATTCCCAGCTTTTAGCCTCACTTAGACCAGGGATCTGCCTGGAACAAAAGCTAATCTCTTAGCTATCCCCTCTGTGCTTTGGCCTCTTGGTATTAAAATAAGGAGGCTCATATTGCCTCCTGAAGGGATGCTTGATTTCATTTCTAACACAAGATTAAAGTGATATACAAATGAAGCAATTTAATAGTACCAACAGTATTAAATAATGTACTTTCTCTGTTTCTCGTAGTTCAGAAGATGCAAAAGCTCCACAAAAGAAGGTCAGTGGCAATGGATCAGGATTCTCTAACTATGCCCTGTAGACTGACAGACAGTTCTCCAGAAATATAACATCGCAATATGTGACAGTGATGTGTTTGTAAATACAAAACATGTTTTCTTTATTTCTTGACTCTGCTTCTCAGGCATGTGTCCTCTGAGTTGCAGATATTCATCTGTCATCCTCCCCTTATGGCAGCTACTATTGTTATTATTTTTACAGCACAAAGTTCTTTTGCAACAGTTCAACACAGGCGATGAGAGAGCCCAGAAGCGCCAGCCTATCCGTGGCTCTGATGAAGGTGAGATTTCTTTTCCAGCGTGTGTAGGTTATTTAAAGTCAGAATGAAATCTTCCCTCTGGGCATCACCCCTTGGGCCCACAGAATAGCTTTCCTTGGCTCTCTGTGCACTCCAGATGGTTTGCTTGGAGGTGCCTTTGGCAGTCCCATTATTTTTGTCCTTGAACTTGGTACCTGGAGCCAAGGTGCTTGTCCACACTTCTCTGATTCTGCCTCTACCCCACTTCCACCTTTCTTTGAAGGAGAGAAAGATTAACTCAGGGGCCAGTTGTCAAGGTGGCTGGAAGGTGGTTGGTGTTTTGCAGATGCCTCTCAGAGGTGGCAGAGAAGGCAATGGCACCCCACTCCAGTACTCTTGCCTGGAAAATCCCATGGAAAATCCCATGGATGGAGGAGCCTGGTGGGCTGCAGTCCATGGGGTCGCCAGGAGTCGGACACGACTGAGTGACTTCACTTTCATTTTTCACTTTCATGCACTGGATAAGGAAATGGCAACCCACTCCAGTGTTCTTGCCTGGAGAATCCCAGGGACTGAGGAACCTGGTAGGAGGCCATCTATAGGGTCGCACAGAGTCGGACACAACTGAAGCGATTTAGCAGCTCAGAGGTGGAGCACCAGGGTCAGCTGCCCACCTGCCAAGAAGGGCTCCCGCCAGGAAGAGTGCCCCCAGCCCTGAGCACTACCTTGTTAGTGCCCATCGGGGAGGCCCAGATGCCAGCTGCTATTGTTTGCTTGGTTAAGATTTCTTCGAAGTCACAGCCAAAATAAAATGATCATGATGAAATCTTCATCTTCAGCCACAGACGAATGTTGTAATTTAGGGGTGCCCCAAACTCAAGAATTTCAGGAGATGGAATTACTTCCAGGACTTGTGTGTTCAGAGCTGAACGAGTGGATACCACATGCAGATCTACTGAACACCACCCAAGCCATGTGCCCAGGCCTCAGAGTACACACACCAGTGGACAAGTGAGCAGGAATCTTAGCAAATGCTCATGACCCCAGGAAGAAGCACTCCTGTTTGCAAGGGTGTTAATGCTGACTCGCCACCACTGAACTAGGCAGCGGGAATCTAGTGACCTGCCTACCACACGACACTCCTGTATTGTGAAAAAGAAACACTCACAGACAAGGGCAGACCCCGAAAACTTGCCTAAACATGCCTCTCGTTCTTTTCCCATGACCTGTGTGTGGGTTTTTCACAACTATCTGTTGTGGTTTTTGTAAATGGGATTGGCGGTCATGGACTGTTCCTAGACCAACGCTAAGGTAAGTTTTAGAAGAGGACAAGTGTAGGCATCCATGAGCACAAATAAATACAAGTCATAAGAAGGGCAAGGCGATGCAAATTTTGGAGGATGCATCCAAACATTTTGCATAGCTTATGGTTTAAGGACTCCCGAGACCAATTTATCTTATTGTTGCTGTCTTCCCAACAGTTCTGTTTAAAGTCTACTGCCTGGACCACACCTACACAACCATCCGGGTACCAGTGGCTGCCTCGGTGAAGGAAGTCCTCAGCGCAGTTGCCGACAAGCTGGGCTCCGGGGAAGGCCTGATCATCGTCAAGATGAGTTCCGGGGGAGGTAAGAGCCTTCTGTAGAGAGGAATATGCCATCAAACAGAACCCTGGCAGGCAGTTAGTGGGGCCTTTTCAAGCTGTTCCAAAGGGACAAATGGGTGCTGTGTGTGCTCCCACAAATAACAGAAATGAAGGTGGTTAGAAGTGGGCTGGGCTAGTGTCTTAATATCCCCTATCCAGTAGGTGCCCACTCTGAAGCAGAAAGAGATGAAGAGGCAGCTGGTATGAGGTCTCTGGTGTGGATGTCAGCCTGGAGTTTTCCTATAAACCCTAAACAGAAAAGCTTAATGCTGTAATAACCTATAATAGGAAAGAATTGAAAAAATATATATGTATGTGTGTCTGTATATACATATAACTGAATTACTTTGCTATATACCTGAAATAACACAACATGCTTAGTTGTTCATTCATATCTGACTCTTTGCAACCCCATGGGCTGTAGCCCACCAGGCTCCTCTGTCCATGGGATTTCTCAGGCAAGAATACTGGAGTGGGTTGCCTTTCCCTTCTCCAGGGGAATCTTCCTGACCCAGGGATCGAACCCTGGCCTCCTGCATTGTAGGCAGATTCTTTACTATCTGAGCTACAAAGGAAGCCCCAAAATAACACTACACTGTAAATCAAATATACTTCAATTAAGACAAAAAAGAAGTTTAAGGCCTTGGAGCTCTGAGACATGTGGGCCCTAAGAGGACACCTGGCTTTTCCGGCTAAAGGCTACGGGTTTTCATGAGTCTGAAGTTGAAGGGGGTCACAGGCTGGTTCTTTTTGGCTGATATCTCCCTCCTTTCCCAGTAGAAAGGGCAGGAACTCAGCTCATCGACAGAAGTGAGGAGTGTTTTTCCCCACAGGGTTACTTGACTCCTGCCTGCTTTCATCCATCATGTATTTATTGGCCCCTGAGTGTGGCTGCGACAGGAGGGGAGGTGTATGCAGAGCCTGTGCCTCCAAGTGGCTCAGAGGCTGGCAAGGAGGGAGACAGTAAATAAACAGTCACCATCCAGGTGACAAAAAGGGTCTGCACGCGTTGCCGCGAGAGGCTGTGGGAGGGAGCCATGAGGCTTGCTTGAGCAATGATTTGATACTCATTGGAGGACCCTTCAGGATCCGAGGGAGGCCATTTCTGCCGCCTTTAAAGACAAATTATTCCACTGAGGCAGAATTTTAAAATACATCTTGGCTTCCCAAAATATCCCCCTCCATTTCTGCTCCTGGTGCACATCACCCAGGACGTCTGTCTGTCCACCACGAGCCCCCTGGCACACTCTTGCATAGTTCTCCCGGGTGCCTCCTTCACGGCCTTCAGCTTTTCCTGTCATGGTCTCATGGAGGCCCCCCTCCTTCCTGTCTTTGATTCCCCCTTATCCGTCCTTCCCAGCCTCCCTCCCTGCTCGATCGTTGTCTCCTCCTCACTGCTTCCTCTCTGATGCATTGCCACTGTCTACATCCCTCACTCTGATGTAAGCTCTTTGGGGACTATTATTATTATTCTTATTTTTTGGTTATCATTCCCTTCTGTATCCTCAGTGTCCAGGGCAGTGTCCAGCATATAGTAAATGCTAAATAAATATCTTTTGTATGAACTATTTTCACTATAAGAGACTTCATCTAATAATGCAGTTGCCCTCCAAGTTAGGGAATAAGTAAAAAAAAAAAAAATAGTGATAAATTTTACATCAAAAGTCATGTGGGATCTCAGAAAACCCCCTAAGTTTTCTAAAAGTGATATTGTCATCTCCAAAGGGCTGGGCGTTAATTACCATCTAGAAGCATAACTTGTTTTTTAGACAAGTAGCAGGTGTGGTTTTTGTATGCAGAACTGGGTAAACTGACCCTCGGGTATTTCCATCCCTGTTTTGGGGTCATTTCTGATGGCATCCTGAGTGTTGTGTGCCTGTGTGATTGCTGTGTCTTTTTTATTCAGTGGATCCCTTCAGTACAGTATTTTGTGCAGTCACTCTGCATGTTCCAGTAATTCACCAAGCTGGCAATTTGTTGGTGTGATTAGGGCAATACAGCAAATCTCAGATGCATTTAATAGGCAATCTCATGCTTTTTATGTTCACAGAAAAGGTGGTGCTCAAACCTAATGATGTTTCAGTATTTACAACGCTCACCATTAATGGACGTCTGTTTGCTTGCCCGCGAGAGCAATTCGATTCACTGGTAGGTGTGGATGGCCGGCTTGGAGCAGCGTCTGCAATCAGAAAAACTTGTCTGGAGCTTAATTTGGCAGTCATATTGAACTCAGTTGCTAAAAAAATTCTTGAATGCTACTTGTCTTTTTCTTTTCTCCGGTCTATTAGGTAAGCCTCAGGCGTTCATTTGAGACGCTCTGAGCTTTAGATTTTCCTTTGTGGAAATTCACCAAGTTGCCCTATGATTGGGGCATAATTCAGCTTTCAGAACTCTTTCACCTCCTTGAAACGTCCCCAACTTAAATATTGATATTAAAAAACAGGAACACTTAGAGACCAGGATAGAAATAATTTTTTTAAGGCAAGACATTGCGATTTATCCTGCTCCTTAGGGGGGATGTAGAAATGCATTATGACAAAGCCACTCTATGGTCCAGGGAAAATGCCGTTCCCTGAAAGGGCTCTCTCCATCTTGTGCGGGAAATATCAGAGGCCAGCTGTCGTCCCTAAGTCTCCAAAACACTGTTCACAGCCCCACACAGCTCTCTAAGCAAAGGCTTAATCAATTGTGTTAACAAGTGTGGCCCTCTCTCCTTTATGCTCTGGTGGGGTTCATTTCTGTTTCTCCTTCAATAGTTAGGCATGGAAATGAGTAGCTACTGGAGCTTCTTCGAGAGCCTGTGGGGCAGCTCATGGGTCTAGTCTTTTCCATCTGTTAGACACGCAGGGCTTCTTTACTAAGAAAAGTGCGACACAAGCACAATGGTGTATTGCATTTTGTTGTTGTTTAGTTTCCAAGTCATGTCTGACTCTCCTGTGACCCTATGGACTTGCCAGGATCCTCTGTCCATGGGATTTCCCAGGCAAGGATATTGGAGTGGGTTGCCAGTTCCTTCTCTGGGGGTCTTCCCAACCCAGGGATTGAACCTGCAACTCCTGGACTGGCAGATGGATTCTTTACCACTGAGCCACCAAGGAAGCTGGATTGGATTTTAGGGGGGAGAATTTAACTACATGAGTGATGCACGAATACGTTCGGTTTAATCAGATCAGATATTGTAGGTAAATCAAGATTCCCCTCCTTGGACTTTCTAGAGCTTGCTTAGCCTCACTGGGATTCTGACCTTCTGACCTGGGGAGAGCTAGTTTGTGCAGCTGCACAGGTTAAGCAGATTTTGTGACTTCTCGAATTCACCTGGAGAGGAACTTTGCAAAGGGGGCATGCGTTCTCCTGACCTCCCTCACCCACCAGCACTGTCTGATCTGAGTCTGTTCACAGTCCTTTTCATGGATTTTTCATTATCTACATCCACTGCTTTCTGGAAAGAAATACGTCCCAGTACTGAGAGACTGGGGAGGGAAATGGCATGAATGAGTCATGCTACCCTCTCCTGGCAGTAAAAACCAGCAAAAGCCAGTTTAGTTGCAGACCTGCTGAAGGTGCTGTGTGATGCGTTTGCCACTCAGGGCTTGGGCCTCTCCTGCCAGCTGGTTCTTGGCCGCAGTGTCTGATGACATGGTGTACAGATGCAGAATGTGGACCATCTCCAGCTCTCTGTGGGGAAGATACTAACTTTTCAAGCCTCTGTTTATTTGCACACAATCCTGCAGCCTTACAAGTTCTCAGTCCTTCCTAGTCTTCCATTTTAAGTCATGCGTAATTGCAAGGAGCTTACTTTGCAGCAAGTATCTGGACGTGAGCATGCCTAACTTCTTCCCTGTTGGTGCTCTGCCACTCACTGGCCTGCCAGTTATGCCATCATTTCTAAGGAGTGGTCACAAAACTGTAGGCATGAAGCTCTTTTTCCGGCTTTCTAAAGATTTGAGGACAGTCCATCCAGGAAGAGTCATACACAGAATGACTCCACAGTACAGAATGTGGGCCAGACTTTTGATCCATCAACACATACTTAATATGAAGTGCCAGCATCTGCGTGACACTGGACTAGTGTCCCAGAGCCTCTGTCCTTACAAGAATCATGGTCAAATTCTGAGATGAAACTAACACAAACAGCCTGGAACAGAATGAACTGTAGTGCCAAAGTGCTGTCTAGAATCGGTAGTGCCAGCAGTTTGTCCTAGTCGCTTAAGGGCTCAGATTCTAGAGCTTTCCTTTCTTGACATTTTAAGCATAAATGTTAGTACAGAGCAACTTACAGCAAGCCCCCATTGTACTGTAATTTGCTTCTGCCCTTATCCATTCACTAGCTCCTTAGGTTTTCCTTTGGGGCCTAACCTGTATCATTCCAGGTGTGGTGGATGATCCTGGCTCTAACATGGTCTTGAAAATAGATCCATCATGGTCCTTGCACCCCAGGGAGCTCATAGTGTAGTGGGGGACACCAGAGTGTGATGGCATCCGGTGAGACAGATGCCATTGCGGAGCTGGGTACAGCGTGTGGGAGCCCGGGGAAAGAGGAGGCTGGGGTGGCAGCTTGCTTTAGCCATCTGTCACTGACAATCAGCACTTCCTTTTAATGTCTTCGTTTCCTCATCAGGACAATTGGAGCATGAGAGTGCTAATCTCCTAATCACCCCATCCCAGCNCAGGTTAAGCAGATTTTGTGACTTCTCGAATTCACCTGGAGAGGAACTTTGCAAAGGGGGCATGCGTTCTCCTGACCTCCCTCACCCACCAGCACTGTCTGATCTGAGTCTGTTCACAGTCCTTTTCATGGATTTTTCATTATCTACATCCACTGCTTTCTGGAAAGAAATACGTCCCAGTACTGAGAGACTGGGGAGGGAAATGGCATGAATGAGTCATGCTACCCTCTCCTGGCAGTAAAAACCAGCAAAAGCCAGTTTAGTTGCAGACCTGCTGAAGGTGCTGTGTGATGCGTTTGCCACTCAGGGCTTGGGCCTCTCCTGCCAGCTGGTTCTTGGCCGCAGTGTCTGATGACATGGTGTACAGATGCAGAATGTGGACCATCTCCAGCTCTCTGTGGGGAAGATACTAACTTTTCAAGCCTCTGTTTATTTGCACACAATCCTGCAGCCTTACAAGTTCTCAGTCCTTCCTAGTCTTCCATTTTAAGTCATGCGTAATTGCAAGGAGCTTACTTTGCAGCAAGTATCTGGACGTGAGCATGCCTAACTTCTTCCCTGTTGGTGCTCTGCCACTCACTGGCCTGCCAGTTATGCCATCATTTCTAAGGAGTGGTCACAAAACTGTAGGCATGAAGCTCTTTTTCCGGCTTTCTAAAGATTTGAGGACAGTCCATCCAGGAAGAGTCATACACAGAATGACTCCACAGTACAGAATGTGGGCCAGACTTTTGATCCATCAACACATACTTAATATGAAGTGCCAGCATCTGCGTGACACTGGACTAGTGTCCCAGAGCCTCTGTCCTTACAAGAATCATGGTCAAATTCTGAGATGAAACTAACACAAACAGCCTGGAACAGAATGAACTGTAGTGCCAAAGTGCTGTCTAGAATCGGTAGTGCCAGCAGTTTGTCCTAGTCGCTTAAGGGCTCAGATTCTAGAGCTTTCCTTTCTTGACATTTTAAGCATAAATGTTAGTACAGAGCAACTTACAGCAAGCCCCCATTGTACTGTAATTTGCTTCTGCCCTTATCCATTCACTAGCTCCTTAGGTTTTCCTTTGGGGCCTAACCTGTATCATTCCAGGTGTGGTGGATGATCCTGGCTCTAACATGGTCTTGAAAATAGATCCATCATGGTCCTTGCACCCCAGGGAGCTCATAGTGTAGTGGGGGACACCAGAGTGTGATGGCATCCGGTGAGACAGATGCCATTGCGGAGCTGGGTACAGCGTGTGGGAGCCCGGGGAAAGAGGAGGCTGGGGTGGCAGCTTGCTTTAGCCATCTGTCACTGACAATCAGCACTTCCTTTTAATGTCTTCGTTTCCTCATCAGGACAATTGGAGCATGAGTGCTAATCTCCTAATCACCCCATCCCAGCTTAACAGAGAAATCAGCTCTCAAAAAGAGCAATGTCACGTCTATAGGAGTTCTTTGCCTCTGTGTGGGCACTTTTCAGATCTGTCTGTGTAATGCAGACCCTACACAGGTTCTTCTGTGCTTCATCTGTAAAAAATTTCCACAAGGATATCTAGGAGAAAATGGTCCAGGAATCTGCTTCCTCTGGGGCCAGCATGGAACTCCCCCTTCCGATGGAGGAGCCCTCTCTGCTGCTCAGATTGCCTCCCTGGTGGCTCACGGAGGGAAACGGTCAGCCTGCCCTTTGCTTGGTGAGCCCTGTTCACTCATAAAAAGTAGAGATTCAGCAGGGGTTTCTGCTTCTCTCAAAAGGGATTCATGACGATATACTAGCATCCATGACTGAAAGTATTCTCTGGCACCTTCCCTGTTGCTCAGTCGCTCAGTCGTGTCCGAATCTTTGCGACCCCATGGACTGCAGCACACCAGGCTTCCCTGTCCTTCACCGTCTCCCAGAGTTTGCTCAAATTCATGTCCATTGAGTTGGTCCTGCCATCCAACCATCTCATTCTCTGTCGCCCCCTTCTCCTCCTGCCGTCAATCTTTCCCAGCATTAGGGTCTTTTCCAATTAAGTCAGTTCTTCGAATCAGGTGGCCAAAATATTGGAGCTCCAGCATCAGTCCTTCAAATGAACATTCAGGATTGATTTCCTTTAGGATTGACCAGTTTGATCTCCTTGCAGTCCAAGGGACTCTCAAGAATCTTCTCCAGCACCACAGTTTGAAGGCATCAATTCTTTGGCGCTCAGCCATCTTCCCTGTAGTTGGGCTAATTTATCCCCTCTGTGAAAGCCGTTAAGACCTCAAGGGAAAGAGATGGGGACTCAGACTGAGGAAAGAGCAAACCCAAGGAATAGAAGACAGGTCCACAGCAGAGCAAACAGGCAAGAGGGAAGGCAGGATGTGGACAGTCAGCCAGAGCCTTAGACAGAGTCCCCCGGCTGAGCATGGGAGAGCTTCCTGACATTCCTGAGACCTACCCGGCTTGAAACCATACTGCTTGTTTCCATAAACTACTTGCCCATTAGCTTCAGGGCAGTCCCCTAAGCTTCACACCTTTGGAATAATGATTTTCCTTCCATGTTCTGTGTACCCTGCTCGTCCTGCCCTAGAGTGACTCAGCAACAACAGTGTTTGGCTTGTACACACAGGTGCTGCGCTCCTCACTCTTCCCTGCCTCTGCATCGGTGCAGCCCAGCTGGGAAGGCGGGGGCCCCCTCTGTGCTGGGTGCTTGCTCACATGCCACACTTAAACTATTCCCATCCTCTTCTCTTAACAAGCCTAGGTACGAGGTGGTGGTGGTGGTGAAGTCACTAAGTCATGTCTGACTCTTAACGGCCCCATGGACTGCAGCACGCCAGGCCTCCCTGTCCTTCACTATCAACTGGATTTTGCTCAGACTCATGTCCATTGAGTCAGTGATACATTCAACCATCTCATC
Organism: Neotragus pygmaeus; assembly: GCA_006410875.1. NCBI lineage: Eukaryota > Metazoa > Chordata > Mammalia > Artiodactyla > Bovidae > Neotragus > Neotragus pygmaeus. The sequence continues at coordinate 832,981 of SJYV01014911.1, forward strand.
TTCCATTGTCCCCTTTCTCCTCCTGCCCTCAACCTTTCCCAGATCAGGGTCTTTTCCAGTGAGTTAGCTCTTCGCATTAGGTGGCCACGGTATTGACGCTTTAGCTTCAGCATTAATCCTTACGACGAATATTCAGGGTTGATTTCCTTGCTACCCAGGGGACCCTCAGGAGTCTTCTCCAGCACCACAGTTTAAAAACTCCAGCAGCAATTCTTTGGCGCTCAACCTTCTTTCTGGTCCAGCTCTCACATCCATACATGACTACTGGGAAAACCACAGCTTTAACTAAATGGACCTTTGTCAGAAAAGTGATGTCTCTGCTTTTGTCTAGGTTTGTCACAGCTTTTCTTCCAAGTAGTAAGCATCTTTTAGTTTTATAACTGCAGTCACCGACCATCCACAGTGATTTTGGAGCCCAAGAAAGGAAAACCTGTCACTGTTTCTACTCTTTCCCCATCTGTTTGCCATGAAGTGATGGGACCGGATGCCATGATCTAGTTTTTTGAATGTTGAGTTTTAAGCCAGCTTTTTCACTCTCCTCTTTTACCCTCATCAAGAGACTCTTTAGTTCCTCTTCACTTTCTGCCATTAGAGTGCTATCTAGGTACTAGGTAGTGGGGTCCCCAACTCATAAGAGCTAAAAACAGTCAGCAGATTAGGGGATCATCCAAGTCTATGTAACCAGAGTGGGGTTTACATTCAGGATCTGCTGCACTCTGAAACGGGCACTAACCTGCTCTACTACAAAACCCTAATTCCCAGGGAGCACTCCAAGGCTTGCTAACATGGTCTATTCTGTTCTGCTGAACTCTCTGGTCCTGCCAAGCAAGTCACACCCCCACCTTCACGCCTCTGCTGCCATCCTCCAACCTACAACCCACCATCCCGGATACTCAGGGAAAACTGTGCCCTTCTAAACCTGCCCAGTTTCATCTTTTAAAGCCCAGCTTCTTTTTCCAAGAACCTCTTAAGGCTACATATTCATTCCAAATGCCCACTACCTCTCAAAAGCCCATTCATGTTTCCTCACCTGTTTTTCCATATATCTGGGAGTCAGGTGTTTGTTGATGCTTCTGTCTGTGCCTTTATACATACATGCAAACAAATGCCAACAGCTGATTCTTTATTGACGTGCAGTACTGTACTCACAGGTCAGAGCCAATTCCTCTGTTAAACTGCAAACTTTCAAATGCCCAGAAAGCAGCAGGCATTTAGAGAATGTCAAGGTTATGGGTGATGACAATGATGAATGATGACAGAGTGTGAACAACATTAGTACTTCCAACCTAAATACGTTTTGTATCATGCTGGGGAAACTATCTTTTAATTCATGTGACTTTTATAACTTTAAACTGTTACTGTAGATCAATGGGTATGAATATAAGTAAAGCTTCTAGTATATGCAAATCATTCATTTTATTAAGGAAAAGCACCGTAATTCATTTCTCATTAAGTAAAAATGAAGTACATAAATTGGATGGAAAATTTTGGCCAAGGGTCTTCCAGAAAGTAGCAGCATTTAGTTTTCTGTTGCCTAGGTCCACACACCATGACCATGTGACTATCATTCCTAGCTCTACATCTCTCAGAAAGTGGAGGAACTGAATATCACACATAATCCCATGTAGTCACAGAGCCTTCTTTCACCTAGTAGTCCCAGGCGGTGTATTATGAGAGGGGGAGATGCAGCAGCGTTACCACCGAACCAGCCCCTGCCATAGTAAGTAGCTAAACACCCAAACCACATGCTAGTACCTGCTTTGGAACAGCCTCAATGGGAAATAGAACTTCTTACATGTTTGCCAGGGAAAAGGAATTGTTTCCAGGGAGCTCCCAGGCCCATGCAGACGAGAACCTCCACAGGCCAATTGTCACTGAATCTTATTTGCCATGGTCCATGTTTTTCAGTCAGTGGAATTGATGAGTGATAATGGTTACTATAAAAACACATGGAGGCAAGTGTGCATTAAGAGCAAAGGCTTTTTTCCCCTCTGGGTAAAATCAAAGTTTCAAGGTATTCCTTAAAGCATCTTCAGAATCCTCTCCCCTCCAAGTCCTAACAGCATTCAGCTCGTCTGTTTTGAGATTCTGATATATTTTCATATTATTATTCATAGACTCCCTTGCCAGAACAGGAGGGCCCAACTGTTGGAACAATGGGAACTTTCGAACTGATGAGCTCCAAAGATTTGGCCTACCAGATGACAATTTATGATTGGGAGCTCTTCAACTGTGTGCATGAGGTAAGGTGCTCCATTGAGAGCACGCATTCATAGGTATCATGGCAGTTCTGGATGTTGCCTGCAAATGTGAATAGGAGCTGCAATGTGAAAGCCATGTGAGAGGGTTTTGGGGTTTTTTTTGCAAAATATTGAATATATTAATAAAGCCTGTTATGAAGCCTTTGAGAGTAAAGAAAAATCTTTACGATTTGCAGTAAGCTCTGTCTTCCTGAGTATATTAAGCCAATAGCACCTAGTTTATAGTTACAGTATTCAGCAAGCCTCATTGAGCCCTTGAGGTCTTCAAGTTGAAGTTCACATTGAATCCCAGTCAGTGATTGTATTCATGTTTGCTGACCAGTGTCAGTTTGCCATGTCAAATGGAGGAGCAAGCTGGTGTTTTGATTTGAAAACAAAGATGTGACACTGTTTTCCTTTCTTCTAGCTGGAGCTAATCTATCACACATTTGGAAGGCATCATTTTAAAAAGACCACAGCAAACTTGGACTTGTTCCTGAGGCGGTTTAATGAAATTCAGTTTTGGGTTGTCACTGAGATGTGCCTTTGTTCCCAGCCTAGCAAGCGTGTTCAGCTCTTGAAAAAATTTATTAAGATCGCAGCCCAGTAAGTATTCACTTGGGGAGAGAAAAACATTTGAGCTGTGGCTTCATTTTGTCCCCTTAGATTACACCTTAAAAAGCAAAGTGAGATATTAAATCTGTTTATGCACCAGGTGACTCAGATGGTAAAGAGTATGTCTGCAATGCAGGAGAGCCAGGTTCGATCCCTGGGTCAGGAAGATCCCCTGGAGAAGGAAATGGCAACCCACTCCAGTATTCTCACCTAGAGAATTCCATGGACAGAGGAGTCTGGGGTCACAAAGAGTCTGGGGACACGACTGAGCAACTAACACACCAACCACAGGGGCTTAAGAATTACCGAACTCTTGTGAGAGCTGTGCTTTGTCTAGCTTTGGTAATATTGACACCAGTATATAAATTAACATCCTACAGGACTGATGCTCAGATTAAAATCATGATCTCTTTTTGCTCTGAACTACTGAGACTGTGTGCCTCCTTCAATTTAAGGGCTCTGACAGAAAAGCTCTGCTGCAAAAGTTCTGTTTTAAAGGCTGGGTGAGTCGAGGTCTAGCTTGACACGTTCTTGCCAGTAGAGGGCAGTGGGAACATGCGTGTAAAACCGTGCTTCCAACTCAGCCAGGATAAAATCCATAAAATGCATAAAGACGAGCTAACCTGGCCCATGAAAATCATCTCCATAAACATCAGAAAAAGCAAGCGTCTTATAAATATTCTATTTAACAGCACTTCATGGGAAACAATTTATTTACTGCAGGGGCCAGTTAGATTTCTCCCTGACATGAATTTAATCTTCTCCTGCTATTTAGATATGCCTGACAACCTCCTGTTTACTTCCATGTTTTTGGTATCACCACAGTGCTAAAAATAAAATGCTAAATGCAGCTTGTGGCTGGGAGACGTCTTTCCTTTCTAAAAGCAGGGAGCTCTAGCCTAGGAAGGTGGGGAGCACAAGTGACCCCAGCTGGGCAGTTTTCTTGAGCCAGAAAGTTTAGATCCCATACAGAGTCTAATTTCCAGAGCTAAACAAAGAAGCAACCGCTGCTTGACATTTCGCACATGCCAGCTTGCCAAATGCCTTGAATTATTTTGCCAAAAATTTCGGAGTTCTGTGGGATATCCAAAGCCCTTGGATTCAAATGCTGGTATCTCTTAATTTGGGAAAGAAAAAAAAAGCCTTTTGAAAGAAAGATTTGGTAAAATGTTGCTTATGAATTTCTGGTTCGGAGTGCAGCCACTTTCCCAGGAGCCTTGAATCGGCTGATTGTGGGGGCCAGATGTCTCTATCTGGAAGATGACTGTGGAAGTTGTGACAGTATGTACTTCCCTGTTCTCTAGGGCACCTCCTCTCCTCACCTCAGCCTGGCAGGGCTGCGTGCACCGAGGGAGGAGAGAGGAAGTCTGCACACAGACATGGAGCTGGAAAACCTGTAGGGGCCTCATGCTGCTGTTTTACAGAGCAGCATAAGAGAGCCTTTCAGGATCTAGGGAATTTTTTTTTTTTTTTTAGTGTTTTTGCCTTTCTTATCCCTATCTTCCTTCTGATTATGGGTGAATTTAAATTGGCTTATATTATTTAAACGTTATTTAAGCTGTGCTACCCCACACAGTCGAACTCTTCACACAATCCAGCTAGAGAAGACTTAGATTCAGAAACCAGGATCCTCATGCATGAGATGTAAACCTCATGGCAGGAAGTATGTTTTGCGTGGTATTTTTGGAGAACTTCCATATATTCTGTTGAAGCTCTTCAACCTGCCCAGAACTTTGTAAAGTTGGGGGTCCAAATGTCATCTTTGCTTCCAGGTGAGGGAGACTGAGGCAGAGAGAAATTTTGTGACTTACCTAGGGTGATCAAGTGACCGGAGCAGTGAGCACAAAAGCGGTCCTGCATGTCCTTTCATGCACACACAGATAGGACAAGGGCAAGCTGTGTCCATGCCCCTCCTCGCCACCTTCAGCCTGGGGTCTCTGAAGTTGCTCTCAGCCCCTGACCACCCCTGAACAGATAAAGCCCCACCGCTTCCCCAGCACTGCGAGAGACATGCCATAGCTTCTCTAAATCTGTTTTCCCATTTCCACACAGACCATTTATGAAGCACTCTGCAAGGAGAACACAGGGAGCAAATGCAGCAATTTAATTAGCCTCCTGCAAAAATGCTAATCCAAACAAGATTTAATTATGATGTAGTCAACTTAGATAACCATATTGATTTGTGGTAAAGGATTTGTGCTCATTGCAAAATGAATTCTTTCCCTTTGCAAGGAGCGGGTATGAAGAAGTTGAAGATTCCTTTTTTTTTTTGCTTCTTAAGTTAAACCAAGTACCTAGACTAAATGTTGCATTTTGATAAGAACCTTTGGTCTTGTTCCAAAATATTCTTATTCCCAAATATATATTCATAAAAGCTAATAATGACATAATCACAGATTCAAAATGATGGGCTTCATTAACATTGAAAAATTACAGAAAAAATAAGGTTATTTTTTGGTCAGTTGTTTAGGTTATTAGCTGTGTATGCGTGTATTCAGTCATGTCCAACTCTTTGCAATCCCAGACTTTAAGGCTCCTCTGTTCATGGAATTTCCCAGGCAAGAATACTGGAGTGGGTTGTCATTTCCTTCTCCAGGGTATAGTCCTGACCCAGGGATTGAACCCAGGTCTCCTGCACTGGAGGGATCATGATTTGTAAACTGATATTTTTCAACAAATTAGAAGCATTACTTGGCAGCTGGACGCCCTGGCGGCTGCAGCAGAACCATTTCCTTATTTCCCTCTCTTGCTACCAGAGCCTGAGATGTCCCGCATTGACCTGGAATTTTCCAAGGACATTTTGCTGTATCTCTTCCTAGCCTGTGAGATGTTTTCCTCCAGGTCCACAGCGCTTTTAGCAAGCTTTGGGATTATAATAGCAATGCCTAGTGTAGGTGTCTTGAAATTCCTTCTCAAAACCTGAACCTAGATGGCTAAAATCATCACCTTCCTAATATTACAGCAAAAAAAAAAAAAAAAAATCAAATAGAACACGGTCACCCAAGTGGAACTTAAAGCATTAAACCTATCAGTGCCTGTTCTCGAAAAGGAGTCCTGACGACTATTAATAACCATCAGAAAATAGAACTCCAATTTGTTTCTCTCTCTCAAAAGTGGCATTTTACTACAACATGTGCCTCTTGTATTTCAGCTGTAAGGAGTACAAAAATCTGAATTCCTTTTTTGCCATCGTCATGGGACTAAGTAATGTAGCTGTGAGCCGCCTGGCACTAACGTGGGAGGTAAGCATCAGCAGAGACCCAGCTGTGACTTTTGCCTTAAGAACAAAAACACAAGCTCACCAGTGAGCTCTTTTTAACAGAAGTATCACTCACACTTATATAACAGTGAAAAAGGTGGGACACTTTGAGGGAGGTGACCTGTCTCCTTTTGCCTCAGAGAGTGAATTTTAAAAGGCATTGTCCGATGCAATGGGGAGGAAAAGGGGGGGGCGGTCTAAGCTTCTCGCTGTATACAATATAAATAATAATAAGTCTAGTTCCTGGGTATAACCGGAATCAACAGCGTTGCTTGCTTAACTTCAGAGGCCCTGCTTACAGATCCTGTTCTTCTCTGGTGTCTGCCTCTTGCTTTTGAAATAGCTGTATCTGTAATTAAGTGAGGACGGAAGGTCCATTTTTACCCAAGTAGTCATCTTGCTCCTGGGAGAATTAGCCAGAAGGCCAACTGTTTGGCCCAGCTGAGGACCACGTATCTCCTCACTACCTGGCAGACCTCTGTGGGTAGGAAGGAACAACAGTTGGCTAGAATTCAGTTTGGTGCAAAAGTTAAGCAGGTGTGTGGTGAATTTCTACGGCAAATACAATGAATGTTTTGTTGACAGTTGGTTATTCACGCTAGAGAACAGCTTCGTTTTTCATTAGCTAAATACTCAAAATATGCCTGACTCCTTACATGTGGTTTATAGTCAAAGAAATACTAATCTCTTATAGAACATAGACACAAAAATAGGCTCTTACTAAAAATAGAAAAAGTATGTGTAAGTGGGACACAAAAAGAGGGCAAGGAGTAGATGAGAGAGACTTAACTCGCAAGGATGCTTAAAAAAAAAGTACCGAAGTCAGCTGTTTGCATCTCTAAATGTTTTCCTTGAAACATTTCCTCCCCACTTCCCTCTTGAATCTGTTTTTTTCTCTCTGTCCCGCCTCTACATTTCCACTGTTTATAGAACAGGTCCTTACAGGTCCTTCTGTCTTGGGTTTCTCTGAAAATTCCAGGCAGATGCAGCACACAGCAGCTCATCCCCCGAATATAGGAATGAGGGAATTGGTGAGGCCCGTGTGCGGCACATCCAGCGGGCATTTTCCAGCTAGTGAAAGTTAATGCTGCCGAGAAATCTGAGCTGTGAACCCAGGGTACAAGCCTCTTCTTCTTGTAGCCCACGGCTCTTGGAATCTTTGGAAATCTAGGGTAACTTCTCAGAGAGTCTGCTTTCCTTTACCTGTTTCCAGCATTTAATCTTCTTGCAGAGTCCAAATGATTTGGTTGGGAAAATCAAAGAAGGTATGAAGGCTCCTGGGGGTCGGGGAAGGCCAGGTCGAGGTACACATAATAGGAGCTACCTTAAGGCTGTAGCATGGAGGAACACTCTCAGAGTTCCCTTTCCTGTTGTCTAAAGAGAAAAACAGGAGGCCGCTTGGGGTGGCGGGGAATGGGGTGCAGGCAGCCAAGAACGGGAGTTTCATCATCTAGTCCTTCATTCCACAGGGAGAGGCAGAAACACATCAGTCTGTGAACTTGTGTTCCAATCCTTGCATGCTGCTGCAAAGAGAGGCCCCCTCGCATTGTGTATAAGCCTTTATCTGTTAGGGTGAAATGGAATTGGGCCATTCTGCAGGGAGAGCTTTCATTCTCGAGCATCTCTGATGTGGGTTCATCTTCCCGGCCTTGCCGACCCCCTCCCACGTGCTTCCCACACCGCAGCAGTGAGCAGCAGCAGCCTGAGGGATAGCGCCTGCCCTCCAGGAACTAGAGAGCAGGTGTGGGGCAGGCAGGGAAACAAACCAGAAAATGGAGCGAAAGCACACGGCACAGGGGATGCTTCCACACAGAGGGGAAGGCTCATCGGAGATAATGCCAGTGGGAGTGAGGACCCCGAGCTGAGGTTCCCGGCCCCAGCGGTAATGACTTTGGGCAGGATCATTCTTTGCTGTATGCATGAGGGTTGAGGGGCCTGTCCTGTGCCACGGAGGAGGCTAAGCAGCATGCAGGGCCTCAACCTACTATATAACCAGTAGGACCTCCCATTCCACCCACCCCAGTTTTGACATCAGGAAAAGGTCTGTAGACATTACCGAATGAGGGTGAGTAAAAATTGACTCCACCTGAGAACCCCTGCTCTGGAAGCATGGGGTGTGTGGATTTTGTTGCTGTTATTCAGTCACTAAGTCGTGTCCAACTCTGCCATCCTGTGGACTGTAGCCCACGAGGCTTCTCCGTCCATGGACTCCTCCAGGCAAGAATACGGAGTGGGTAGCTGTTTCCTCCTCCAGGGATCTTCCCAACCCAGGGGTTGAACCTATGTCTCCTGCACTGGCAGGCAGACTCTTTACTACTGAGTCACCAGGGAAGCCCATAGCGTGTGCGTAGATGATAGTATAGAGAGACACAAGTTTTATTCCCACGTGCACTCCTGCCTTTGACCCAAAAACCAGCTAAGAAAGAACTAGAGTGACAGATATAACCCCAAATTCCGTCAACTCATTTTATAAGTTGTCTGTGTTCACGGAAAGTTAGCACTGAGCATGGTGATTTGAACGCTCCATGGGGCATGAGACTCTTGTATCCCTTGATGTCCATGCCAGCCTTCATCCCTTTGAACTTCCCCACTAAACAAGGATATCAGGTTTCCCTGAAACCCAGCTTGAAAAGAGGCGCGAGGACAATGAGTTTAGAGATTATGAGGATACTACTTCCTAGAAACAAAATAAGATGTTCTACCGTTTAAGGGCTTTCCCAGTGACTCATCAGCAAAGAATCTGCCTGCCCAGCAGCAGAAGTGGGTTTGGTCCCTGGATCAGGAAGATCCCTTGGAGAAGGAAACGGCAACCCACTCTAGTATTCTTGCCTGGGAAATCCCGTGGACAGAGGAGCCTGGCAGGCTACAGTCCATGGGGTTGCAGAGAGTCAGACGTGACTCAGCAACTAAACAAGAACAGTGTTTAAATGGGAATAGGTCAAACCCATTCACAGAAGACAGAAAAAGGAAAGAGGAGCTTTGAGGGGATTGCAGAGGCCTGACAGGTGAGTCCGTTGTTGCCAGTGGACGTCACCGTGTGAAGCAGAACTGAGCAGGGCATTTAAGGCTGCAGGCTTGGTCAGCACTCTCGTGGTCTCCGAACGGGGAACATCACACTGCTCTTTGTGTGGCCGAAAAGTTCAGCTTTACTATGGGCTCAGGACCTAGCGAAGTGAGAACCAACCGATTGAAAAATGATTCCTCACTGACCTACTGGTGTAAATGTATGGGTACAGTCAGTGGTTTCGAATCACCTGTCAAGACAAAACCATGAGAAATTACTAAATTGATAGAACTATCAATTTTTGTATTAGAGCAGGGCAGAGAGATCCTGTGGGAGAAATGCTTGTGTAGGAAGGCGTGGCGCACAGAAGACAAGCGAGAAAAGGAGGCAGGAGACATGAATTACAGAGGCTCTGACCATCGCCAGCTGTGTGGCTTTGGCATGTCGTTTAATCTGATGGTTAATTCCTTCTGTCTATAAAACACAGGTTTAATCTAGCCAAATAAATATGTATTGAGCATTTACTATGTGCCTGGCATACTGCTGCTACTCTTTTAGGCCCTGAGAATACAGCCGTAAAAAACACTGATAAAAATCCCTGTTCTCTTGCAGATTACATGGTAAAGGAAGAGGAGGGTTGAACTGGGTAGTTTCTAAAACTTTTAATTGTAATAATCTCTGGTCTAAATTCTTTATTGTGGGAATTTGAGAGTTTAAAACAGTGGAGGGGTGGGGGTTAATGCCAAACCACTTGTAGTCTGGGAATACAGCCCTCTTTATGAATAATCCATTTCAGAAAACATTATAGAAAGCAATAAGACCAAAAGCATCTATAGTTAACTTAGGTTCAACTAGGTTAAGACTGTTAAAAGATGAGATCCCTAAGATTCTCCTCAAATGACAAGACAGATTACAGTCTAGCCTGTCTTAGAGATGTTTGATTAAGAGCCAAAAGAAGTACATTTCCCCTAGAAATGGTAACACACGATACATATGTAGATATTGAATCTGACATATGAGTGTGGCATTTTCATTTCATTAACAGAAACTGCCAAGCAAGTTCAAGAAGTTCTATGCAGAGTTTGAAAGTTTAATGGTAAGTGACAGTGGCTCCTTTATTCCATTCACTGTCTGCATTAATCCAATTTCTGATTAGCTGAAGTTCTCATTTCAGAAATTTTATCTGTCCTTGTATGACTTTAAGAAGTTTATGACCCCATTTTAGTGCTGCTAAAACAAGCATGTCTGACTAATGAATGGCACTCTCAGGTACTAACTTAAAGAGGACTTATGTCCCACATAAGGTCAATTTGTGTAACTAAGAAAAGCAGTGTAATGGGATCCTTTCCATCCAGCACAGGTTGGCTAGGGTCTGGAAGCTGCATTTTCCTTGGCTTGCCAAATTATTTTTCCCCATTGGTAGGGAGGTGTTCACAGAAAAGGAGTGAGTGGGACTTGGCAGGAGTCATAGGAGAGTTTCAGAGAAGGCAAGTCGAGACTGGCAGCGCAAGGCAGCAAGGAGGGTGAGCTGGACTCCCCGGAAGGAGGCTGTGCTCCCAGGAGAGGGGGACTCTTGTGGTTGGGGGTTGTTTAACATTTTGTGTTGGCTCTCCAAGGGGATCTCTTCCCTTGATCCCTGGAGGCGTATGTTCCTTTCAACAAAGAAAGGAAACAAAAAGTCTATTTTCCTGTCATACGGGAAGTTGTTTTAAAACAAAAATCTATTTGTTTAACCAAATTTACCTTTCTTTTGTAGCTACCCTTGATTCAGAACTACCTGATTGGGAGATGACAAAGCTGGGTTGGGTTAGGAGATAGAAGGGGTGGTGTACATTTCACTGGTCCTTAACCAGCATCTCTGTTTCTCTAAAGGATCCTTCAAGAAACCACAGGGCCTACAGGCTGACAGTAGCCAAACTGGACCCTCCTCTCATCCCCTTCATGCCTTTGCTCATTAAAGGTAATTCCAAGAAAATGCACAGGACGAGCCCGTGATGACTGTACAGGGAAGAAAAGGAACAGGTGCCTAATCAGACTGACCTCCTTGGGAAGAATGATCTGAGCTTCCCACCTTCCCCAGTCTCCGCTCTGCCCTGACTTTTCTGAAAGGGTTGGCAAGATTATTGCAGGAGCAGGGAATCTGTGTGTGGTTTGGAAGACTTGAGTGAAATAGACGGTTAGTTTGGAAATTTTAACTAAGCTCAGGTAAAATGCTTTTAGAAAGTTAAACACCTAACATAAAAGGAACTATTATCGGCTTTTTTCAACTGCAGTGTTATGCAAATCCTTCCGCATAATCTAATGGGGCTATTGTGGTTTCTTTGTATGACATATTTCTGTTAGTGATTAGAATGTGACTTTTATTTCTTTGCAGATATGACATTTACTCATGAGGGGAACAAGACGTTCATTGACAATCTAGTAAACTTTGAAAAAATGGTACGTGTACAGTATTGTTAACCTTAACCACGATATTTTTTTAAAATAAAAATTTGCATTTGTACTAATAAAAGAAATAATTTCCATATACGCTGCCACCTTGAAAAGCTAGTTACACATAAAGGAGTTTTGAAATACTCGGTTCAAATTGGCTACCTCGTTTAGTCTGTCAGTCACCTTTGTGAAATTGAATAGTGTTTGTGCTGCGGCCTCAGCGGCAGCTAGCTTTTTTGCCGTGTACCTCGTCCTTGGCTGCCTGCTGCTAAAAATGCACGAATGTTCCACAGTGACTTCCACGTTGTTTTGTTGTTTGTGGAGCTAGACCGCCCCAGGATGCCTTTGAAATGTTGATATGCCGAGGCTGACTTTAGTGCATGTAGGTAAAAGGCAACTCTACAGAAGATCTTTGTTATAGAGTAGTCACCTGAATGTGTGTTGCTTAGTCCAATAAAGTTTACCCAAGTTCAGGGCGGTAACTTGAAAATCTTCCTTAACTGAAAACACAATTTTTTAATAAGGAACAGTTGTGTGGAAGGGGTGCATATTCACTGTTTTCTAGCCACCCTCCCCACAAAAAGCATTTGTTACTTTGCAGTTAATTTTCTCATCTTTTGTGAAGCAATAAGGCAATAAGGTCTCGCCAAAACCTTTCTTTAGCGACATAGTGCACGTTCATGGAATGCCCCATTGTCTTCTAAATCCTTTGGCCCCAGCCAGCGTGGATGAGGAGGTGCGATATTATCTCTGTGTGGATGAGCACATGCCCAGGGTACACTTTGCAGCGGTGAATGTGGCACCACAGAAAAAGCCCGGGGCTGAGAGTTCAGGAGACATGAGAGTCAGCTTCATCACTTTGTAGCTGTCCCTTAAATTCTCCATGGGTCAGTTTCCCCAACAGAAAATGGGGATGGTGTCCCCCCCACCCCCTGGCTATCCCTGGGGAATCATTGGTGGGGCCAGGGTAATTAACTATTCCTGGAAGTCATAGAGTGTTATAAGCATTCTTACCAGAAAAACTGGTCTAATCGTGTCCTGAAATCCAGCTAATATGTGTGACTCTGGGAGAATTCAAAACATCCCACAGTCATCCTGTAAAGATCATACTATTCAGCTTTGAGAATGAGCTGATTGCAAAGCTCAGCCTGGTAAACAGCAGCAGCAAGTGCTGGGGACCAGGTCCTGCCTCTTAAGCTTCTTAGGAAATGGCACCTGAGTCCACACTCCTCAAAGACACTCTGTGGGGTGGCTTAGTCACTAAGTCATATCTGACTCTTGTGACCCCATGGACTGTAGCCCACCAGCTCCTTTTTCATGGGATTCTCCAGGAAAGAACACTGGAGTGGGTTGCCATTTCCTTCTCCAGGGGAATCTTTCCAACCCAGGGATTGAACTCAGGTTTCCTGCATTGCAGACAGATTCTTAACAACTGAATTTGCCCTCTGGTACAGATTCTTAAAGTCTGTGCTAGAGGGCAAATATTTCTTAGCAGTCTCCCCCTCCACCCATACCGAGGGTAGGGTATGAACATCTCTATTGTTTGTGTCAGTTTAATAATTCGATGATCAAAGTAAAAACATTATTTGTTCACTTATTAGTATGGAGAATTAAACATAGTTCCCTAATTTCTCAAGAGAAAACTTGTTTTCCAGAAATGAAAGATATAGCAAATAGGTAAAGAACCTTCCAGATCACTTAGGCAGAAATACAGAACAAAGAAAGGGTGGTTAAGCCAACCATTTAACTATAAAATATACATGTGCACAGAGGCGTAGAAGTCAGTCTCCTGAAGAGTTGATTGAGCTTTAGAACTTTTGATCATTAATGTTAACTGAATAGAACAAACAAGAAAAGCAAAAATACCTGTCAGGGAGGATGAAATTTGTTTCATCTAGATCTTTAGATCTTGGTGTCGCATCTGTAACCTGGGAAGGAAAAGTCAAGACTGTATTTAAAGGACATTAAGGCAGTTCCCCTTCCCCATCTCTGTACTTCATGCCCACAGCAGTGTGTTCTTACATGCCTGGCAGTGAGGAGAGAGATCCTTCACAGCCTGCTCTGACAGAGTCCACTTTTGCTTGAAAGCAACGGAAGAGCTAAGATAGCAGTTCAGCTGCAGTAATAGAAGCCTGAATTAATGATGGGTTATGCAAGATAAGTCTATTCCTTTCTCACTTAAATGTCTAGGTCTGGAAGTTCTGCTCCAGGAAGCAGTCACAATTCCAGCCTTCTCTTGTGCCATTTCACCATCCATATGGTCCAAGATGGTGGACCAGCACCACCCCCGTTCCAGCTAGAGGGAGAGGGAAAGGAAAAAGGTGAAGACCTGCTTCTTCCCTGTAGGGATGTGACCCAGAATTGCACTTAATCACTTGGCTCACCTTTTATCAGACAGAAGAAACACAGCCACATGAAAGAATGTGTAGCCCTTCTTTTGGGTATCCAATGCCCCACTCAAAATTCAGTTCAGTTCAGTCACTCAGTCGTGTTGCATGAATCGCAGCATGCCAGGCCTCCCTGTCCATCACCAACTCCCGGAGCTCACTCAAACTCAGGTCCATCAGTCGGTGCCATCCAGCCATCTCATCCTCTGTCACNTGCCCCACTCAAAATTCAGTTCAGTTCAGTCACTCAGTCGTGTTGCATGAATCGCAGCATGCCAGGCCTCCCTGTCCATCACCAACTCCCGGAGCTCACTCAAACTCAGGTCCATCAGTCGGTGCCATCCAGCCATCTCATCCTCTGTCACCCCCTTCTCCTCCTGCCCCTAATCCCTCCCAGAATCAGAGTCTTTTCCAATGAGTCAACTCTTCGCATGAGGTGGCCAAAGTACTGGAGTTTCAGCTTTAGCATCATTCCTTCCAAAGAATACCCAGGGCTGATCTCCTTTAGAATGGACTGGTTGGATCTCCTTGCAGTCCAAGGGACTCTCAAGAGTCTTCTCCAACACTCAAAATTAAGGGGTTGTAATTACTATGAAAGGAAAGGGGAGAAAGAATACTGCAAGAGCACTATTATAACAGTTCTCTGCTCCAGCAGTGATATATTTTATTTCATTTGATAAATCACACTGTGAGAAAGCTGCATTTTATAACGGCCCTTCCGTGAGTTAGGTGTTACTGAAAAATGAATTTCAAAAAAGGATCTGATTATGTTTTTTAAACCTGGCTTTGACCAGCCTGGCACTTGATACCAACTTTTCTAACGTTTTCTCCCCATAAGCTAGCCCACCCTGCTCCCATACCACCACCATGGCCACTTAACAACTCCCACTCGTGACTGCTGTTAGTGCTGTATTCCTGGGGAACGAAGTGTCTGTTTCCCTTTCCAGGCTGATATCTGCGCAGCTTCCCCCTCATTCATCAGCAAGGCCACGGTGGTGAGCAACGCTGGCAGCCTTCATGGGGCTGGCAGGCTGTCTCCCTTGAGGGAGTCCCTGCCAGGGGCAGAAGTCACCTGGGTAGTTGGGGACACAGATGCTTTTTTTTCGTGGCGGCATTGCACAGTCACAGTGAGCTGCCATGCCAATCCTAAGTATTTTTATTTTGAACCTCTTCACCCTTGGGGTATGAAATGTGGATTAGAGAATTTGTTGCATATTGGTTTTCAGGATTTATGAGTATGAACAAAAGAGAATTCACACTCTGATCCTATGCAAAAAAAAAAAAAAGACATTCTTTCATTTGGGGGAAACATAAAGGAGTATTCAAAGAAATGTTTGAATAAAGCCCTTTGTAGCTTTCTATGGCATACATGAATATTTATAACATTTAGGAGGTAGACTAGCAATGGATCAGAGGATAATATGCTGGCCGGCTGCCACTACCCCAGGCTGCATGAAGCATGCTGATAGCCACAGTTGCTGCTGTGTTAGGAGGTTGCTTCTATTTCAGACATACCCATATTTAGGTGAATTTATTTATTAATATTATTTTAAGATAATCATTTTATTTGGAGTGAGAAGCCTGAGGCAAACCTCTATTCTTCTGGAAACATTAACAGAAGCTAATTCATAAAGGAAGAAAAATGTTTTGAATCATTATATCTGGGTATCACTAATCATGCCGTTATATTATTAGCAACAATTTCTTTTTTATCATCAATAAGATTATTATAAGACTCATGGTGAGAGCACTGGACTTGTATCAAGCTATGGAAAAAAGAATCTCCAAATCAAACTCTAAGTGTTCAAATCTACCCATTTCCCAGACCTTTTCAACACAACAGAAATCTTTCAAAGGACTTTGAAAGTTTACTTCTTTATACAGAATACATGATCTGGGCTAAATGTAGATTTTCCGAAGGGTATGTTTCAAAGCAATTAAATATGTGTAGAGTGTCTAAGCAAAAAATTTTGCTAGGAAATATAAAGAAATCCAAAAAGTAGTCCTTGGCTTTTAGATTATATGCAGTTGAAAATAAAACATAACACATAAAAATCAATAAAAGATGTAAAACTAGTTCAAAACAGTAACAAAAGAGATGTCAGAATGGAGAAAAGACAGTTTCTTCAGCAAGTTGTATTGGAAAGTCTGAGCATCCACATATAAGTCAATGAACTTAGAACAATCCCTCACAGTATACACAAAAACAAATTCAGAATGGTTTAAAGACTTACATATAAGATATGACACCATAAAATTCCTAGAAGAGAACAGAGGGAAAGCATTCTCTGACATAAATTGTAGCAATGTTTTCTTAGGTCAGCCTCCCAAGGCAATAGAAAAAGCTAAAATAAACAATTAAGACATAATCAAACTTATAAGCTTTTGCATAGCAAAAGAAACTATAAACAAAATGAAACCTAAGGAATAGANGAAGAGAACAGAGGGAAAGCATTCTCTGACATAAATTGTAGCAATGTTTTCTTAGGTCAGCCTCCCAAGGCAATAGAAAAAGCTAAAATAAACAATTAAGACATAATCAAACTTATAAGCTTTTGCATAGCAAAAGAAACTATAAACAAAATGAAACCTAAGGAATAGAAAATACTTGCAAATGATGTGACTAACAAGGGCTTAATTTCCAAAATATACAAACCGCTCAAACAACTGAAAAACAACCAACCAACCTGATCAAAAAATGGGCAAAAGACCTAAATAGACATTTCTCCAAAGAAGATGTACAGATGGCCAACAGACATATGACAAGATGTTTAGCATCACTAATTATTTGAGAAATGCCAATCAAAGCTACAGTGAGGGACCACCTCATACCAACCAGAATGGTCACCATCCAAAAGTCTACAAATGACAAATGCTAGAGAGGGTATGGAGGAAAGGGAACCCTCACACACTGTTGATGGGAATGTAAATTGGCACAGTCACTATGGAAAACAGTATAGAGGTTCCTTAAAAAACTAAAAATAGAACTATCATATGGTCTAGCAATCCCACTTCTGGACATATATCCAGAAAAGATGGAAGATCTCATTAGAAAAGATAACACCCCAGTGTTCATAGCAACACTGTTTACAATAGCCAAGACATGGAGACAACCTAAATGTCCACTGACAGATGAATGGATAAAGCAGATATAATACATGTGTGTGTGTGTTAAGAACAGAGTACTACTCAGGCATAAAAAAGAATACCATTTGCAGCAACATAGATGGACCCAGAGATCATACTACATGAAGTCAGTCAGATAAAGACAAATATCATATGACATCACTTACATGTGGAATCTAAAAAGGTGATACAAATGACCTTATTTACAAAGCAGAAACAGACTCAAAGACATAGCAAACAAACATGGCTACCAATGGGGAACCAGGGTTGAGGGGATAAACTGGGAGCTTGGGATTAACAGAGCACACTAATAGAGATAAAACAGATAAACAACAAAGACTTACCGTACAGCACAGGGAACTATATTCAGTATCTTGGTAACAGACTACAATGGAAAAGAAAATATAGATTCATACCTGTATATGCATAACTGAATCATTTCGTGATACACCCGAAACTAATATTGTAAATCAACTATACTTCTATTTTTAAAAAGGTGTGAAAAAGCAAAATGCAAAGAGAGGTAACTTATATCAGAGAAAAACGAAACCGTGTTAAATACAATATAATATAATCAAACCCAGACTTGTTACTCTGAGCACCCATTCAGCCTCATCTCACACATCATCTCCTCTGTACTCAGTGCACGTTAGCGAGACCAACCTGCTTTCCTCCCTTTCTGCCTCAGGGCTCCTGCACTAGCTATTACCTTTGCCTGAAACTGTCTTCGTCCAGCCCTCACCAGCCTGACTCTTTCACATCATTCAGGTCTCAGTTCATGCGTCCCTCCCTCCAAGCAGTCCTCCCTGACCACTCTTCAAATGTTGTTCTACGCTCCACACCTTGCCAGACAGCTGATTCTCAACAGATAACCTTGCTCCGACAACTGGTTTCACATTTTGAAATGATCTTTTATTGTCTCTTCATTGCTTATCTTCACTAGAATGTGAATGTCCTAGACCAGGTATCTGATCTCTTCAGTTCACTGATATTTCTCTAGCACCAAGAAAGGTGTCTGGCATGTCATAAGTATGAAAGATATGTTTGTTGCATAAAAGAATAACCCTATTCCGGTGTTGGACTTAGCGAGATAGGACAATACACTAAAGCATTTTATAAAGGAATTTATGTAACGATTTAATCCAAATGCATTTTTCTGTTTTATTAGAAAACCTGATTAAGCAGAATGTCCCAAGCATCTTATATTACCAGTACATTACCTCAGTGGACACTATTCTGTCCACCCTCCTCCCTGTGGGGCTGTGTCAGTCCTGTAGTGCCCTTCCCTGCACGCAGAGATGCACAATACTCTGCAAGTGCCCCCAGAGACCCCTGTGCTGCCATGTCCATGGCCATCGTATATACAGTGTACCATGAGCATCATATTGATTACATGCTTGTATCTGTATGCCACTCACCTCTCAGGTTAAAGATCTGTAGGATGAGACAGGAGCCAGGATTCTTCCTCAGGGATACATATAGTGAAGACTGCCTCAGCTCCTGGGCCACTTTATCTTTTATCTCTGGTCCTCACCATGCATTTATTTCCACTTGGTTGCTGTCATGGGCCCCATCTTAGCAGGTGACAGGCAGATATACTCCTACATATATATGTGTGGAAAAAAATTATTGTCCCAATCTATGAGGATCTGAGTAAAATAATCAGAATGGTGTGAATGTGGTTTTACACATGGTAAGCTAGGAGTAACTGACTGAGGTCCTGTATCTGACAGGACAGGGGCAGAGTCAAATCAGAAGGGGCAGAAAGAAGAAAGGAGAGAGCAGGCTGGCAGACCTTTGAGAACAAGCAGGGCAAAGGTCTCAAGGGGCAATAGAAGGGAAGACAGAAGCTGCTGAGGGCAGGAGCGCCTGATCAAGGGAGCAGGGAGGGAGCTTGGCCTGAGCCGAGGAAGGCTGTTCTGGCAACTGCTACGAAGGGGAGGAGGTCGGGAGAGAACAGTGCCAGGTGCCACCGCCTGGAGGGTCTGCTGGCCTGAACCTGAAAAGCAGCCCCAGGAGTCTGCTCCCCTTCAGGGACAGGAGGGTGAAGGGAGAGCTCGGCACAGGAGTCAGTACAGAGCCGGCACAAGAGCGAGGTGGCTGGGGAGACCTGGTGGGCTGTCGGCCACCTGGATAGGAGTGACGGTGTAAGGTGGCCCGCCCATCCCTGAGGGGAGGGGCCACAGAAGGTAAACAGGGAAGCCCGGACCCCAAGGACCCATCTGAGCAGAACCCTCTCTGACGGCTCCTTGGATTCAAGGGGAAGGAATGACTTGCCTCCGAGCTTGAGGGGGGTTTGCACTGGGGACCACAGCCTCAGGGCCTCTCATGGGGGCCGGGCTTGATTGCCCACAGCTAGTCACTCCCTTGCTAGATGGCATCTTTGTGCCGGCCACTCTGCAACTCAGACCCTAGGAAGGGCATCTGCCTCTGGGTCGCTCTGTTTACAGCTTGATACAGAAATAATACTGACATTACGCTTCCCTGGTGGCTAAGATGGTAAGGCGTCTGCCTGCCATGCAGGAGACCCGAGTTCGATTCCTAGGTCGGGAAGATCCCCTGGAGAAGGAAATAGGAACCCACTCCAGCACTCTTGCCTGGAAAATCCCATGGACGGAAGAGCCTGATAGGCTACAGTCCATGGGGTGGCAAAGAGTCGGACACAACTGAGCCACTTCACTTTCACTATTATATTTTATATATATTATATAATGTATATAAATAATATATTTGATATAATCAATAAATGCCTGACCCAGGGTCACTGGGTATGCACTGTCTACACCTTTATCCAGACCAGACTCTCACATTGGTCAACTGTCCCACTGACCTGCCCAATAGTACAGGCCCAAAGCCTGGGAGGTGCCCTTAAAAGGGTTGGTCTTGTTAAGACACATTCATCAGGTTATATGTGAGTTCTTTGGACTTCTCTTGCATANGTATGCACTGTCTACACCTTTATCCAGACCAGACTCTCACATTGGTCAACTGTCCCACTGACCTGCCCAATAGTACAGGCCCAAAGCCTGGGAGGTGCCCTTAAAAGGGTTGGTCTTGTTAAGACACATTCATCAGGTTATATGTGAGTTCTTTGGACTTCTCTTGCATATTTTCTTAAAATAATATTTCTTCAAAATAAACACTGAGAAGAAAAAAAAAAAACCTGAGGGTAGTTACAGAAACCTTGACTTGCTACCTCATTTTTCCTTCCTGAGCTTCCCCGTGTGAGTTCACATCCTGAGGGAGATTCATCAGCTTTCAGTTGGGTCCTTCTCTCATCCCTGTAGATGAGGAATTGTATAAACATAATTCTTGCAAATAAGCTCTGAAGACCCGTACTTAGAATTAGCCTCAAGGAAAGTGGTGGTCCTGGGAAATTTGGAATGTGGATTCCCAAGGGGAAGCCTGGCATTCTTGGTTTGGATCCACCAGCATAGGCTGATGAGTGAACCCTAAGATGGGGCCTTCCCGGGGCAGGGCGGGGGGCTGGATCAGAGTCAGGGCAGGTGGAGAGAAGGACTTGCTCTGCCCACCTGCTCTGATCCAGGTGCCTTCCAAAGGAGCATGTTCTCCTCACTTCGTCCCTGAATTACAAATCATTATTTTAACAAGCCAGTTGCTAATAGGAATGTGTCATAACCCCGGTTTGCTGGGATGGGAAAAACAAAAAAAAAGATGAGAAGCTCTGCTTTGGAGTGATCAGGTATTTTCTCACCGGCTGGCATTGTAGGAAAGTTGTCTGGCCTGCTCCAGAAGACCAACCTGCTCCAGCAGGGCCCCAAAGCCTAGGGTATAATTTTTGGCTTCATCCCTGCTGTGGCAGTTGGATAATAAAGCCTATATCTTTTAACCTTAGTTTTTGCCAACTTTCACTGAGAATAGCAATGAATAAACAGTCACCCGCTGTCAAAACTGACACACAGACTTAAGTCTGCAGAAGAATAAAAAGACTAACTGGATGGCTTTTGGTGGTGATAAATGCAAACTTCTCTACATTTGTCCATGAAACCACCTGCACATCTACAGAGAAGGAAGTTCAGTGAAGAAGGCTGAGAGGTTTAATTAATTCACTAGAAGTTCAAATATCAGCAATGTGGCTTTTTTTTTTTTTTTAATTGTGGACTTATAGAGAACTGTCTAGAAGAGACCTGGAACTTATGAGAAATTGTTGAAGAAAATGGGGATATTTAGGCTGAACCAGAATAGATGTGGGGGTGAAGAGATATCCATGATAGCTACCTTCAAGTATTTGAAGAACTGTCCTAAAAAAACTAAACATGTTTGTTGTTGCTTAAGAGCTTCAGAGATAGGATGCTAGGATAAAGGGGGTGAAAAACAAAGGGGCAAACACTTGGATTCAAAACGATAAAGAAATATCTAGTAGTCATGAATGCTGAAAAATGCAAGGGGTTCTCCTTGGAGGTAATGAGTTCCTTATTGCTGGATGCGTTCAAACAGTGAGGAGCCAGTATCTGTACACAAGCTTTGATGGCATTATGCCCCTTGCTTGCTTGCTAAGTCACTTCAGTCGTGTCCGACTCTGTGCGACCCCATAGACGGCAGCCCACCAGGCTCCTTTCCAGGCAAGAGTACTGGAGTCGGGTGCCATCACCTTCTCCGCATTATGCCCCTGGAGATAGTTAAACAAGGGAACTTCTGAACTCTCCTGCAAACNTTGCTTGCTAAGTCACTTCAGTCGTGTCCGACTCTGTGCGACCCCATAGACGGCAGCCCACCAGGCTCCTTTCCAGGCAAGAGTACTGGAGTCGGGTGCCATCACCTTCTCCGCATTATGCCCCTGGAGATAGTTAAACAAGGGAACTTCTGAACTCTCCTGCAAACCCAGGAAAGCACCTGTAGCATGTTAAACACTGAATTGCATGGGTCAGTGGGTACAAACGAGGGTAGGGTTAAAAATATCAAGTTAACTCTTCTTTGGCCTTGAGAAAGCATTCGGTAACTGCACTGACCAGCAGTGCTAATGGAGTCCGGGCACTGCTACTGCTAATATTACATGTTCTAACATTATTGTGCAGCCATCTCAAAGAGAAAGAATGGGCCTCGTTGCAAAGCCAGATTTGGATTGCAAAATTAAACTGAAGTTATCTTTGAGTACAATTAAAAGGGATACGTCAAAATTAAAACCATTGTTAAAATTAATCAAAGATTTAGAAAGGTAGAATGAACTCCAGAGCTGGAAATTACTGATTTAAACAATTGTTCTCACATTTTAAACTACATAATGAGCTAAAAATTATGACGCCTAAGAGTATAGCTGTAAAGAGTAGTCTTAAAACCAAAGTCAGAATGAAATGTTTTAGCTTTCAAAACTAAAAAGCAGAACAATTACTCTCTACAAAATGGTATAGGAAGAGGTTTCTGACCCTTGCTAATTGTTTTATTATTCTTCAGAGGGGCATACTGGCAGCATTTCCCAGGGTTCTCAGTAATTACATTCCATTCAATATCTGAAGAATTACAATAATTCTACATGGAATATACTTGTGCCCTTCAGATGCAAAGCCTTTAGAGGAGTGAAAAAACAACTTAAAGTAAATTAGCAGGAAAATTATCATAGTTACTGTTTATTTCAGAACTCCATATATCAGAGGCTAATTATACATTGTATGTTACGTTTTCTTGGAGGTATTTGTAATATATTTCTCATGCTGATCAATGTATGTGCTGGTTTTCAGGATCCTTTATGAAAGTGAAGTTCAGACTTTTCAGATTGCTTCTTTGTGTATGAGAAATTACCCACTGCAGACACATGTCCCTTCATGCTTGCCAGAGTCCTCAAAGCAGTAATATCCAGTGAGGCATTATGAACGTTCACCTGTGTGTACTTGTAAAGCTTCAACTCTTTTATGAGAAAAATTTCCTCCCAAATAACTGTGTCAGTTTTCTCAGAGTCATCTTCTAATTTTGGCAAGCCGAGGGTCAACGAGAGAAGAAAGCAAGGACTGGAGTTAAACAGCCACTCAGAGATTAGAAAGTCTCTTTTCCTGGCCTTAACCTTATCGATTTTCTGCTTGTGTTAAAATTAATCCACCATCTCTGAGGGACAACCTTGAGAGCAAGTATCCCTGAGATGCTACATAGAGA
Source organism: Neotragus pygmaeus (assembly GCA_006410875.1). NCBI lineage: Eukaryota > Metazoa > Chordata > Mammalia > Artiodactyla > Bovidae > Neotragus > Neotragus pygmaeus. Next base: position 856,150 of record SJYV01014911.1, read on the forward strand.
CTGAGGGTCCCAGTTAGCCTCAGAATGGCCGAGGCAAGAACAATGGCTCAGAAACAGCGCTTTAGCCCCATGTTTTTCCTCCATTTCTTTCCTCCTTTCTTTGTTTTTAATCCAGTTGACTGCAGTTCAGTAGGTTTCCTTATAAGTTTTTATGGTAGCCAAAATTTAGGAATTAAGATTACTAAATGACAAAATTAACAAAGGTTAAATAAATTATGATCCATCCACATGACTGAATACCTGGTTATTTTTTTAAAAGATTTTAAAGTGCAGATGGCATGGAAAAGTCATAATGCCATGTGAAACAATTCAAATTAAAACAAAAATATATATGATTTCCATTTTTTGAAAAAAAAATGCTTATACCTATTTATTTTTTAAATATTAGAAGGGAATGTACCAAAATATAGCTGAAGTTACTCTATGAAGCAATATTCTGTGTGATTTTTTTACTTAGTTCTCAACATTATCTAGATTTTGTGATTTTTTCTAAAATGTGCATGTGTTACTGTTATAATCAGAAAGGACGAAGGAGGGAAGAGGGAGGGAATCACATAATTAAGGTTAATGTTAAAACACACACTTTTGCTGGAAGATGAAAAAGGCTAATAATGCTTAGTGTATAGAAAACCGTGGAGATAGAACATCTATGACTATTCTGTCAATATCATCAAATATCTCATTACTGTTTACAGTGAGGAACTTGACAAGCTAAACCCTCTCCAAACCTAGAATAGCTACAAATTCTCTTGCAAATTCACAGTGACCTCAAGAGTGGATGGTAAGAACTGGTCCTGAAGAGTAAGGTTCAGTCTCAGGAGCAACAGCCGGCTTTTTACATCCTAAGGAATAAGCAATAGACTAGAGTTATGCCAGTAGTATTCCTCACCTGACAGATACCTTGTATGTGGGTGGTAGGGGGTGCCTCTGTCAAGTAATTCAACAGATTATATATCAACCAGTTGCCTCCAGATGATTAACAGATCAGAACCTGCTATTTTTCATGGTCCCAGGTATCATTAAAGTAAATAATGGTGTGGGTTTGTTTGTTTTTTAATTCTACACTAAGCTTACCTGCATTTCAGTTTTTATTTTTCCTTTTTTTTTAGCGAATGATTGCAAATACTGCCAGAACAGTGAGATACTGCAGGAGCCAACCCTTCAGTAAGTTAAATGCTGCCGCAATATGGATCTTGGTGACTAAGTCCTTTTTAATGGGCTACAGAAATATTCTGGAAGCCGGGACAATATTTGATGGTGTCAGAGACACTTTGAATCATGAATCCCATCGGACAAGGGCTTTGTGTTTAAAGATTTTCTAGCTGTAAAACTAGAAAATAACCATAAGAATATTATTTTATGAATGAACTCAGAAAGTTCATTTGTTCTTTTCAGAATGGATAGAAACAACTAAGGCACGAATGCCAACTAATCCTGCCTCTAACCAACTCTCTTTATGACTCACCGCTTCATGTTAAGAAACTCACATCAACTCATGATGACTCATTCTGTCATTTATAAGTTGGGAAGGATAATATTTATTGTCTCTTGGGGTGTTGAGAGACTGCCTGAATGTGTATAAGCACACTTGTAAAAGGTCCCTTAACAGGAATTCATATTATATTTCTAGTATTTCTAGGTGAATTAAAGTGCTTTTCTTAAATCTGCACATTTAGCACCACAGCTGGTATGATAAATGCTTTAATATGAAACTGTCACTAATAATAAATAGCAAGTTTAAACTGCTGGGAGTTAAGTGGCATCATCGCACCAGATCATCGTGCTGGGCCAGTGCTACTATTTCCTCAGGGCTGGGACTTTGGGTGGAGTTTGGAGCTTTGGCTCCCCACCGCTGGTCTGGGAGTGAGAAGGTGGCCCCTTTAAAGTTTTGTGCCAACGTCATTGTATGAGTCACTTGAAGCCATTGGGCTCGTTAATTTAACACGATAATCNTCATCGTGCTGGGCCAGTGCTACTATTTCCTCAGGGCTGGGACTTTGGGTGGAGTTTGGAGCTTTGGCTCCCCACCGCTGGTCTGGGAGTGAGAAGGTGGCCCCTTTAAAGTTTTGTGCCAACGTCATTGTATGAGTCACTTGAAGCCATTGGGCTCGTTAATTTAACACGATAATCTGACGTAGATATGACTGCGAGGCTACCAGTACCATCCCCTCCAATAAACCTAGTGCTCAGAGACTAAAATTTCTCATTTTATTCATCAGAGCCATCTTTGCTCTTCTTAGCACCGGGCTGGCCCAAACGAAGGGTTTGCTAACACAGGATACCAGAATTGCTAAACATTTATTTTGTAATGCCCGGGGGTTGGAGAGTCTAGGAAAAATAGTCTTGTCTTAAGGAGCAAGATCCTTAAGAAAAAATTTTATTCAAATGATTATGTCTCCTCTTTCTTCCAAAATGAGAACAGCTTGCACATCATCACTCGTTCTTATGTGGATTCTGCCAAAATTAAAGTGTCTCATATCTCTTCATCTAGAAATGTACTATACGTATAAATACATGGTCATAAAGCAGTTATACAAGCAAGTATGAAAATATATAGGTGATGCCTACAACAAGTGTTCATAACCTAGAATCCACCGCACTTCAGGGGGTATCTAGGAAATTCCTGAAATTAAACACAAAATTCCTAAGAGGGTTCAAATCCTTGAGAAGGTTCTCCATGAAGTCCAAGACCCAAGGTAGAATATATTTTGTTCCATAAGCTTCTTTGGAAGTATAATCCTACATTCTCCTACATCTCCTAGAGACATGGGGCAGGGGGCGGATATATATATATATCCACTGCGTTTGTTGAAGTTATCAGTAACTGCTAGTAAACAACAGCTGCTCAGCTCTGAAGTCAACAATCTATAGATAAAGCTATAGGAATAGATTCATAAACATTGTGGGAATATGTACAATGTAATTATAGTATATTGTACATGTAGAGTACACTGCCAGTGACAAGCAAAGAAATTAAGCACTGTGGTATTATTTATATGTGATAATTATACTGATGAGTTTCTTCTTAGAGCAAGTGGGGCCTTTGTATCTTCTGCTTTTCTGTGTTCAGACCTGCAACACTCCCCTTCGCCCCCCATGCAGATGGCATTCTAATTGTCTTTGGGAGTGGTGTGTGCATCTAAGGAGAACAGATGGACTGCAGAAGGCAATGTGCTATGGCAGAAAGAACGCTGGTCCAGAGTCCAGGCTAGCTTGGCCACTCCTAGCGCCCCACACTGGCATCCATGGGTCAGAGGCCACCCATGGACCATTGCTGAGGTGTTGGATCTAAATGGAGCTTTTTTTCCCCNCAAACTACAAGGTAGATTAATGATGAAAATAATATAAAATGAGGTTACCAAAAAGTGCCAATGTGGGTTGAGTATGAGACACATACCTAAGAGTATATAGTATAGTATATGAACTATATATATATATAGTATAGAACAATGTACTTGGACACCAAAATGCTTGCTTCTGATTATAGCTTCTCCAGATTACAGCTTTGTGACTTTTGACGAGTACCTTAAACATCTTGACTTAGTTTTCACATCTGTAAAATGGGTGTAACTTATGACCCACGTCCTGAAGGTATTACAAGGATTAAATGAGTCATTACATATAAAGAGTTGATGGTGATTTAAGTGCCTTGGAATTGTTTGCTATTATTAAGTTATTGTGTCAATGCCTACATTCAAAACAATAACAATATTGTACCCATTAAATTGCAAATATTTTGAAACAAGTTTCTATTTTTTTAACCTTAAGGCAAGTTTTAAGTTTTCTTTATGAAGAAAGTATGTCATCTGGACACTTGAGATGGTATAGAATAATCTGGCTATACAACTTTAAAGAGGATTTTTGTCTTCAAATTCCATGGGCACTGATGAAGTATAAAATAGAAAAGAAAATGCACACACTTATTAAGCTTTTTAAAAAATCCAGTGGGGACAGATCTGTATATGAATGATATGAACAGTAATCTATTTTTGAGAGTACCTGAGTATGAGAAAAGGGGCTTGCCCTGATTTTCCTTTTCCTTAGGTAAATCACTGTTTCTTAGTTTTATGATTGATTCTCCACTTCCATTGCTGAATAACCAGTTTACCAATGCGAAGACAAATGCTGAGCACTCAACATGGTGCCATTGTGAGGGAGAGGGCACTGACCTACCAAGCAGTAGTTTACTCCCTTACAGAACTGAGAGTTCTGCTGGCTTAGAGTATTATTTCCCCCAGAGGCACAATTCTCCTGGTAATGTGAAAACTGAAATTGCCAAATGACCCATTCAGGATTCAGCATATCAGTTAATTAACAGGCAAAATATTACTCTATTTCCTGTGCTAATTGACTCTGATTATTAAGAGAAAGTAAGGTTGCTACTTCACAGTGGGTTCAAGGTAGCTATGTGTTGAGCATGGAATTCAAGCAATTCTCTGAAGAACTTCTTTGTACTTCCATGTAAGGTGTTCAAAATTGGTAATACATAGCAATCCAATGTAGACAGGATCTTTACGGACTCACATCTTTTAGGAATAAAGATAAACAACCATGATCAGCTGTGAGCATCATAAAAGTTGAGTAGTGAAAGATGTTATGAACACCTACACTGTGACCAAGTGTAGAAATCAAGGCATTAGGTTGTAAGCAATTTTTCTGCTTGCTTATCATACATTCATATACATGAACCAACTTGTGTCCCCTACCTTCTCATCACATGCTATTGTTACTTCTCTGGCTGTTACTTCTGACATTCTTACTTTACTGGCTGTTACTTCTCTAGCACTTTTAACGGTTGCTTAATACTCAGATTCCCTATATTTCTTTCTACTTGAGATGCTGATGGACATAATCATGATTCATATCTTATGTTGAGAAACAAATAATTTGGGTAGTGTTGACTGAGAAAGAAAAAAAAAAGCACAGCCTAAAAGTTGAGAGTTATGTTCTATTTGATGATCTTACTGGGGACTGTAGCCTGGGATTCAGCCTCTCAGACAGCTCTGAGAAACTGCTCCAAAGAGATAAGGGAGGACCCAGGATATAGAGGAGTTTTTGTTGGGGATAAATGCAACGTGTAGTTGAACATTCAAAGATTACTGCTAATCACAAATAAACATTTCAAGTTAATTATTGTAGTGCTTTAGCATGTTATGAGAAGAGCCATGAGTCTAGACTCATTAAAATTATTCCTTTGATATGCATCCTGACTATCTAAAGCCAGTATCCAATTTTTCTCTGTCCTGAATGCCCTTCAGGGTGCAACATTGGGGCAGGTGCAGTGGCTGATGATGTTATGGCTGTGATATCCTTTGTTTACTGAAGTAGCAGGTGACATTCTCTGTGTATAAGAGTGAGGAACAAAAGACATTATATTAAGTCAAAATGACACTTGAACATTCATTCCTTAGGAAGGCGACACATTAGGGGCTAAAAACTACCTAAAAAATCCAACCCATGATTTTTTTTCTAAGCATGGCAGTAGGTTACAGTTTCTTGAGCATGAAATGAAGTGCTGACTGGCTTTTAGATAGTATATTGTATGAAAATACACATCTTTTAAAATATTTGTTTTTGGTTGTTCTGGGTCTGTGTTGCTACCCACAGGCTTTCCCTAGTTGCAGTGAGTGGGGGTTACTCTTTATTGCTGTGTGGGTTTCTCATTGTGGTGCCTTCTGTTGTTGTGGAGCATGGGCCCTAGGGCACATGGGCTTCAGTAGTTGTGGTGTGTGGGCTCAATAGTTGTGGCTCGTGAGCTCTAGAGAGCAGACTCAGTAGTTGTGGTGCATGGGCTTGGTTGCTCCGCAGCATGTGGGTACTTCCTGGATCAGGGATCGAACCCATGTCCCCTGCACTAGTGGGCAGATTCTTACCTCTGGACCACCAGGGAAGCCCTGAAAACTATACATCTTTAAATCCTAAAATCACACTCAAAACTTTATGAAAGGAAGGTCTGAACTAGGACCAGTGTATCAGCATATTCATGCCTCTCACCTTATTCTTCCTCTAGGATATGTGTTTATTGGAATGGTAGACTGAATTGCCCACATTGTTTGAACTTCTAGTCTCCTTCTCCTCTTTCTCAATCATTGTAACTCTCCATCACTCTCTCTCCTTTAAACATTAAAGTTAGATTGTTGTCTATTTCTCCCTTTGTATTTGGTGTGTGTGTGTGCGTGCACGCATGCACACACTGTTGATCAGGTATGTCTGTCTCTTTGCAACCCCATGAATCTGTTACTACTTGCTTAGTGTATTTAGCTGTGTTCAGTGTCAGTACATACTTTTTGTGATTATTGTATCTTCTTATTGAATTGACCCCATTTTCATGATAGAATAAGTAGAGCTACCTCTGCTCTCTTCTGGTATCTGCTTTGATGGAATACCTTTTGCCATCCCTTCAGTTTGAGCCTATGTGTGTCCTTAAAGCTGAAATGAGTATAATGAAACCAACTTAGAGATGAGTCTTAAATTGTTTGTTTGTTTGTCCATCCAGCCTTTTGACTGGAAAATTCAGTCAATTAAAATTTAGAGTCTTGTTTAATAAGTCGTGTTAATGCATCTTATTGTTTCCTGAATGTTTTTATAGTTCTGGTTTTCTTTTCTTCCTTTCCTGTTGCCTTCCTTTTTAAATTGATGATTATTCTGTAGTGGTATGCTTTGATTCCCTTCTCTGTACATTTTGGGGATCTATTTTAGCTTTTTGCTATTTGTCAATAGTTCCTATGAGGCTTACATAAAACTTATATAGAATAATCTGTTTTATGCTGATAACAATTTAACTTCAAATGCAGACAAAACTCTATCCTTTTGCCCCCCCCTTTTAAATTTTACTGTTACTGTTTACATTATTTTATGCTATAGCTCTGATAACATTATTGTAGCTGTAGGTAAAGGATAAAGTATTATAAATTACCTTTATACTACAATTAATTAATACTTCACCATATTACAGTATTACGGTATTCATTATCTGAGTATCTTAATTTTACCAGTGTATGGTACATTTTCATATGTTTTTGTTATTAAATAGCATCCTTTTGCTGCAACTCAAACTACTTTAGTGTTTCTTATAAGGCAGATTTAGTGTTGAGGAATTCTCAGCTTCTGTTTATTTGGAAGAGTCTTTATTTGGACTTAAGTCCTGAAGGACAACCTTGCTGAATAAAGTATTGTTGGTTGGCATTTTTTTTATTTCAGAAGTTTGAATATATCATCTCATTCTCTTTTTGGCCAGTTGCATCCCATTCAAGGTCTCTGTTAGGGAAATCCTCTGATAGCCTATTTGGGGTTCCCTTCTATGAGATCTTTTTCCCTTCTATGAGATTTTTTTTTCAAAGCAGCTCTCTGGCTGCTTTTTAAACTCTTTGTCTTTCAACAGTTTTATTATTGTGTTTTGGAAAAGATCATTTCAGATCAAAAATTTGAGGTCACAGGTTCATTAAGTTGGTTGTTCAAATCTCTCTGTGGGTTTGGGAATTTCCTAGCCATTATTTTTTAAAAGGAAACTTTCTACTCTCTTTTCTCCTTCTTCTCCTTTTGGAATTGCAGTAGTCCTTGCAGTTTCTTTTGATGGTATCTCATAAGTTGTGTAGGCGTTCATCATTCCCTCTCATTGTTTTTACTTTTTGTACCTCTGATTGGGTAATTTTAATTTCTGTCTTATTCCTCTTTATACTGTGTGTTGCTTGTCCAGGTCTACTGTTGAAGCTCTGTATTGACCTTTTCAGTTCAGTCATTGTATTAAGCTCCAAATTTCCTATTTCATTCTTCTTATGTTTTGTATCTTTGTGGAATGTCTCATTTTTTATTGTATAATTTTCTGATATCATTAAATTGTTTATCCATATTCTTTTGTCTCTCTCTGAGCATCTGTAGAATGATTACCTTGAAATCTCTGCTGGATTATTCCCAAATCTCCATTTCTTTGGGACCAATTACTGGAGGTTTGGAACACATGTTTAACACATTTCCCTGATTCTTTGTAATCTCTGTAGTCTGTATGGATGTCTGCACATTTGAAGCAGCAGTCACTTCCTCTAGACTTTCTAGATTGAATTCAGTAAGAGAAGACTTTCACCTGTGGGTGAGAGCACGCTGGCTCATGCTGTCACCTGAGGTCTAGTGTTGCAGGGCACCAAGTGCAGAGGCGTGTGGTGATAGTGGTCTGAAGAGGGCATGAAATCTCTGTAGCTCAGGCTGCTGTAGTCCACACACAGCTATGGAGGTCATCTGTAGGTACTTAGGTTGTGACAGGGGCCAGTTGTGGACGCATTAATAGTGATGGTTTGGGGGCCAGGGCAGGGAGCAAGGGCCTGGGTGCACTGTCGGCTCACTGGCTGTTGCCGTGCTCTGCTACGAATGCACACCATCACCCTGGGGCTTCCCTGGTAGCTCAGATGATAAAGAATCTGCCTGTGATGCAGGAGACCCAGGCTCAATGCCTGGGTTGGGAAGATCCTCTGGAGAAGGAAATGGCAACCCACTCCAGTGTTCTTGCCTGGGAAATCCCATGGACAGAACAGCCTGGTGGGCTATGGTCCATGGGGTTGCAAAGGGTCAGATACAACTGAGCAACTGATCTTTTACCACCCTGGGTGTGCATGGCAGTTCAGTTCCATGGTAGAAGTTTGGCTCAGTGGCATGCAAGTGTACCAGGAAGGGGCTAGCTACAGGTGGGCATATTGCTGCCAGTCAGTGAAAGAAGACAGGGGCTGGTCTGAACTGAAAAGCAGCTGCCAGGGCCCTAGTTGTCAATGTGTTCCCATATGCTTGTACACTCTCCCTCCAGGCATACACACAGAAGTGGAAGCTGGTGACAAGCGTCAGGCCAGTGGTGTGCAAATGCATGGCTGACAGTTCAGCACTGGGGGCAGGCCCAATAGTAGGGTTCAGCCAGGGACTCCAAGGCTGGTGCCTTCACTTTCAGAGCTGCTGAAGCGAGATCTAGCTGCCACTGTGGCTCCCGAGCTCCAGTGGACGTGGAGAGGAATTCAAGAAGTTAACATCTTACATTGGCATGGTCGCAGAGACTCTGGATCTCTGCCAGCAGTTTCTAGTCTCCACTTGGAGGGGGGTGGTGTGGAGGGAGGTGGTGTGGGAAAGGAGCCAGGAGGGACTTGGGCACCTGGCATCCGCAAACGTGGAAGCCTGTGGAGCAGGAGCTGGAGAGGCCAGCTGGAAGCCTGTGGAGCTGGAGCTGGAGAGGCCAGCTGGAAGCCTGTGGAGCTGGAGCTGGCCTCCAGCTTCATATGTGGTGAAATCTCAGACATTCCTAGAAGTCCAGGATTAAGATTTCGCCTTCCAAGGCAGGGGTGTGAAATTGATTCCTGGTCAGGGAGCTGAAATCTCACATGCTTCACAGTCAAACAAATGAAGAAAAAAAAAAAACATAAAACAGATGTAGTATTGTAACAAATTCAATAAAAACTTTATTTTAAAAATGGTCTAATTTTCTTAAAAAATAATAATAAGTGGTGATATTTGAGTTTGTCTGAAGAACAGGTATCTGCAAGTCAGGATCACGCCTGCTGCATGTCAGCTAATGGTGGCTGGTCTCTACTTTCCCTGCTTGGTTTTCTCAGGCTCAGCACCGTCTCACCTTTGCCAGCCGGGATTGACTGAAATCAAAGAACGTTCACACAGTGTCCTGAGAAGCTGGGCAGTCACCCTGTTATTCCTGTCCAAGAAAACCAACATGCAGAGGAACTTTTTCTAGCTGCGAAATTCCTTCCTGACTCTGAGTAGTGCCGGCTTGGGGGATGGGGTGATACAGGCAAAGTGAAATTGTCCTCTTTTCCTTCTTGTGCAATTCGTCTCAGTTTTTTTGTTCTACTTTGTTGCTCAGACTTCCTAAGTGGACTCTAGAGGTCTCTGAGAGTTGTTTTGGTTGGTGCTTAGCTATTTAGCCATTGATACAGCAGGAAGCTGGGTTATCCCATGCTGCCATTTTTTTTCCCTTGAAATCCTGGAACCACCAAAATTTGCACAGCATGAAGCAGAGCATCTTTCTTTAATCACAGTGTTGGCTAGCAATTGGCATTGATCACTTCATTATTCCTTAAATGCATTATACATGGTATACATGCTAGTTTTTAGTGTATGATGATGATGATAAAAGAAAACAGCCTTATTTTGTAGCAGCTGAATTTTCCATGTTCCTGCCTCAGTGCTTAAAATGGGAAGCACTGTAAGCTGACCACCATAAGAAATCAATCAGGGTCAATAGCTATGCAATCAAAGAGTAGAGAAATACTTTGCTGCCATGTGCTAGTGCCTACCAAGGAAGAATGAAACGAGCATGAAAGGCTATCATTGATCCACATGTGATATGGTCTTGGAGATATAAGTTCTACTTGTAACGAATATATATGTTCACTTAAATACCAGTTTGAATATAATAGTTTTAAACATAGAACAGTAGCTCTTTCACTGATGTTCCAAATCAAATCTGTAGTCCTAATTTACATAAACTTTCACTGGTTGATGAAAGATAAATCATCGGGGAATATTTACTTTCTTCCATAAATTAGAATTGGGCAGACCAACAAAAATTAAATGGGCAGGATGGAGAAGGGGTTTGAGAACAAATGATACAAGTTAATGCAAAAGCCAAGAAGTCAGTTGCAAGTTTGGGTCTAGATTTTGTGGGATCTGAAGTTTGTGCAATTTGGGGGTGCTTCTATAAGGATAATGATACAGGACTGTGAATACAAAATTAGGCAGAATGTTGAATCATTATTTATAATGAGAAAAAAAATAATAGCACATGTTGGTTTTCTTGGAAATTCAGATTGCTGTCTCTGAGAATAAATAGTAAATTTGCCAGCAATGCTTCAATAGACTGGTTTCCTGTTGGAAAGCTGGCTTCCTCTCCCTATCTAGAACATTCTACAACTTTCCCAAAATGCCCAGCACTCCCAAGAGTGGGTGCAGTTGAGAGGCCCTGATGATACTGAAGCCTCATTTGCTTCCTGGGGAATCTGCCTCTTGTCAGTAATATATCTTACGTCTGATTATATATTTGCTGCATGCCCCCCCCCCCCCCCCACCCCCGTGCTGTGCCTCATGGCTCTGNCACTCCCAAGAGTGGGTGCAGTTGAGAGGCCCTGATGATACTGAAGCCTCATTTGCTTCCTGGGGAATCTGCCTCTTGTCAGTAATATATCTTACGTCTGATTATATATTTGCTGCATGCCCCCCCCCCCACCTCACCCCAGTGCTTTCCCTCACGGATCTGTATCCAAGGATCCGGCTCCTAACTCATCTCTCTCTAGGTGATAACAGTTGGCATAAGCTACTCCCTGGGAGAACAAAGGGATAGTTTCAAAGGAGCAGGCAGGCTCCTCCCACAGCTTCTCCCCTGACCAAGCACAGAGAGCAGCCAATACAACCCAGCTACCAAGTTCTCCCTGAAAGGACTCCACCTGCACATTTAGGACCCCAGCATTTCTTTCTGCTACCCCAGAATCTGACTTCTAGCTTGTCTGTCCCTGAGAACAAGAGGGCCTGACAGATGCCAGGCCCTGGAGGCCACTGGGAGCAAAGCAGCAGTTGGAAGGATCTTGGGGGCACATGCTCCTTGCCCAGTACAGGGCAGAGCAAACAGTGACACACTCCAGATCCAAGCTTTTCCCCTGAGGGTCAAAGGAGTTGGACTGCACTGCCAGAACCCTAGCGTTTGCTGCTGCTGTTCAAGGGACCGATTTCAGTTGTGCCTGTCTTAGAGCACTAATGGGACCTCTCAGACTCGAAAGGCCAGCAGCTGCTAAGAAGAAGCCACTGCTTTGGAGTAGCACAAAGGTTTGTGAAATAGCCCACATCTCTGGCTGAGAGGATTGAGTGTCTTCTCCTGCACAAGACCCATCTGTGAAGACTGGGAAAGGTGACTCTCATCTAATGTGCAGAACTCAACACAGTGAAGGCAAAGAAACAGGGAAATACGTTACAAGTAAGTTAGGACTTCCCTGGTGGTACAGTGGATCAAAGAGTCCACCTGCCAGTGCAGGAGACACAGATTTGATCCCTGGTCTGGGAGGAGCCCACATGCCATAGTGCAACTTAGCCCATGTGCCACAACTACTGCATCCGCATGCCCTAGAACCCATGCTTCACAACAAGAGAAACCACCACAGTGAGAAGCCCTGCACACCGCAACTAGAGAGGAGCCCCGGCTCGCTGCAACTATAAAGCCACTGTGAAACAATGAAGAGCCAGGGCAACTAACATTTAATTTAAAAAAAAAAAAAAAGGTAGATCTCCAGAAACCAGTACTAATGAAACAGATACATGTAAAACACCTGACTGAGAATTCAGTAACATAAAGATGCTCCCTGAAGTCAGGAGACCAATGCCAATGTGTTAACCTAGTGTGTGCATGCCTGTGTATGTGTGCTGTGTGTTTAACTCCTACGAAGGAGTGATTTTGTTTGTTTGTTTGTTTTTAGTTGTTTAACACAAATCCTACATTAGTGCTTTTACAACTTCAGGAGAGTGAGATACTCAGCAATAAGGAGGACAAACATTGATATTGTCATAATTAGGTGCCAAGCCAAGTTCTTTGTATTTACTTATGTGATACTTAAAAGAACCAGATAAAGAAAATTCTACCCCCATTTTACACAGGCACAGAGAGCTTTATTAACTTTACAAATATCACAGAGCTAATAAGATGTGGGGGTGGTGCTCTGAATACTGTGGGCTTAATTTCAACATTCTACCACCTCACCAAATTGTATCATACATTAATGGGTATGTGGTGTTTGTGACATGGGAGTCCTCAGCTATAAATGATTATTCTTTCACCCCCTGTGGAAGACCATTTATGTCACATCTCATCACAGTAGTTGTACGAAAATGTGGCTGCAAGTATATTTGCATTTTGATCTCTTGCTAATATGTTTTCTTAGGTGTTTTTCAGTTTTATTTTATATTGGAGTATAGTTGATTAACAATGTTGTGTTAGTTTCAGTTGATAGCTGAATGATTGAGTTATACATATATCTATTATTCTTCAAATTATTTTCCCATTGAGGTTATTACAGAATAGTGAGCAGAGTTCTCTGTGCTATACAGTAGGACCTTGTTGGTTATCTATTTTAAATATAGCAGTGTGTGTATGTCCATCCCAAACTCTGAATCCACCCACCCCAACCCTTCTCCCTGGGTAAGCATAAGTAAGCATAAGTTCATTCTCTAAGTCTATTTCTGTATTATAAATAAGTTCATTTGTAGCAATCTTTTTCTAGAGTTTGCTTATGAGTGATATCATATGGTATTTATCTTTCTCTATCTGACTTACTTCACTTAGTATGGTCACCTCCAGGTCCATTCATTTTGCTACAAATGGCATTATTTCATTCTTTTTAATGGCTGAAGAGTATTCCATTGTGTGTGTGTGTGTGTGTGTGTGTGTGTGTGTGTGTGTGTGTGTGTATAGATATTGTCGTTTTTGAGATTGCATCCAAATACTGCATTTTGGAATCTTTTGTTGACCATGATGGCTACTCCATTTCTTCTAAGGGATTCCTGTCTTCAGTAGTAGATATAATGGTCATCTGAGTTAAATTCACCCATTCCACTCCATTTTAGTTCACTGGTTCCTAGAATGTCGACGTTCACTCTTGCCATCTCCTGTTTGACCACTTCCAATTTGCCTTGATTCATGGACCTGACATTCCAGGTTCCTATGCAATATTGCTCTTTACAGCATTGAACCTTGCTTCTATCACCAGTCACATGCACAGCTGGATATTGTTTTTGCTTTGGCTCCATCCCTTCATTCTTTCTGGAGTTATTTCTCCACTGATCTCCAGTAGCATATTGGGNGGACAGGGAGGCCTGGCGTGCTGCGATTCATGGAGTTGCAAAGAGTTGGACACTACTGAGCAACTGAACTGAACTGAAGTGAACTGATTTGACCACTGACATAGGGGCTTTAGGGAACTTGATAGAAATGTCAGGATATTAGTATATCTGCTGTTTGTTGCCTTCTTTAGTAATAGTGTACTAGAGAAAGCTAGACTTTTATTTGAACTGTTCGTGTAAAAGATGAGAAAAAAAAATACACTTTTGTTAAGAAATACTATCTACTTAGAATCAGCAATCCAAATGTTTGAGAATCACATAATTATATATTTAATGCAACTTGAAAACTCTTCAAATTAATTATCCTTTAATATTTTCCTCAAGTTATCTTTGGAAGATGAAAGGACAGGGAACTGTAGGAAGCAATGGGAATAAAGTATTAAGACCCAGCTAAAGCCAGAGAACAGAGTAAATCCAGATGCCCTAGGCTCTGTTCTCAATGCTGTTCTGCATGTATTTACATGTACTGCATGTACTTACAAAGATAATAGTTATATCTCTGTAATGTAGTATAATGGTCATCTGAGTTAAATTAACCCATTCCAGTCCATTTTAGTTCACTGGTTCCTAGAATGTCGACGTTCACTCTTGCCATCTCCTGTTTGNAATGGACTAAAATAGAAAAAAATAAAACATTTTCTTAACTTCACTTAAAAGCCTATCTCAGGTAAAATTTCATTGCTTCAGTTGTAAAATTCCAAGAAAAAGAATCTTATTGGCCACCTTGGTGTAGGTGTGGACTTAGTTTGGATTCTCATAGAAGCAGACCTTGAGAAGAGAGTTTCAATGCAAAAGTATTATTTGGGGGAGGTGCAAGAAACACTAGCAGGGACAAGGGCAAGTGTAACAGGGAAAAAGAGACATCCAATAAAGGAATGTTACTAAGTCAGCTCTGGCTGAGGGTACCTGGAGAATAATCCACTGTGGAAACTGAAAAATTCCCCATAGAACATACACTCAGAGTTATCAATTTTAACCAGCAAAGGACCACATCAGCTTCCATCCATCATTGGTTGAGGGCTGTTACCAAGGGGTGATAAACCCTCAGTACTTGTGGCTTGCTATGCAATTAGAGTGGTCTTCTTCAGCTTTAGAGAAAGACTTTAGGCAAAAATCTGCTGAGACTGGCAGTTAGAGATTGGTGGACACACTGAAGTGGTAAAGGCAAGAGATATGGGTAGGGCTGAACAGCTTCTGTTATTGATTTCCACCTCTAATTTAATCAAGTGTGTCTTGAATGATGGGATCATGTAGTGATTCCTGTCTGAAGATGAGGTCGTTAGTCAGTTGCAGGGGTCAGTATGAGTTGCGTACCCCAAAGCATATATACTATATAAATGCTGCTGCTGCTACTGCTAAGTCACTTCAGTCATGTCCGACTCTGTGCGACCCCACAGACGGCAGCCTTCCAGGCTCCCCCATCCCTGGGATTCTCCAGGCAAGAACACTGGAATGGGTTGCCATTTCCTTCTCCAATNGCGGCAGTCCATGGAGTCGCAAAGAGTGGGACAAAACCGAGCAACTGAACAACAACAACAGCACAACAACTAGCATACAGGACTCGTTCATCCCTGCGAAAGCGTCAACGCGAAGGTTCGTATGTAGACTTACTGTACCCCCCTCCTATGGATTTGGAAGTTGCCTTATCTAAGTGGAACCATACAATAGCTGTCCTTTTGCAGATCCGAGGAGAGGACTGGGGTTGGCTGCACGGGGATAGGCCAAAGGGACTGGAGTGTGGTCCAGGCCACAACCAGGGATGTGCACAGGATGGAGCCCAGGTTTGCCATAAAAGCCCCGTTGTTAACCTGCATATCAGGGGAGGGGTGGGGCCCCACCACATCAGCCCCTTAGCACACTCACAGCAGGCATGGCTCTGCCTCTGTGAGCTCCAGGAGTGTGCAAGCAACCACGAGGGGCTCCCTGTAGGAGCACTCCAGTAATATCTACCTCACCCTGCAGCTCAAAAATGCATCGGAGGGCTTCTATTTCAACTTGGAAGCTGACCCTGACCCTAACAGACAACCCCAAAGCAAAGAGGAAGCCCTGCTCAGTGTCCAGAGTAGTCTCTGTTCAACACAACACCAATTGTACCCCCTAACAAGGGGACAATGGCCAGCACACACAGAGAAAAGAGGCGACAGGCATCCATACCAAAAACAGCCCTCGCAGCAAAATTATTACACTCACACACGCTACACTGGGATGCTCCCACATAAAGAAAAAAAAAAAAAGGGAAGTTGCTCAGTCGTGTCCAACTCTTTGCGACCCCATGGACACCAGACTCCTCCGTAGATAACGGTTTCTCCTACGTCCAGAGAAAGAAAGTTAAGTAAAATGAAAAAGCAGAGGAATTACACTCAATTAAAAGAACAAGAGAATTTCCTTGAAAGAATAATGAAACAGATGTCTCCTATCTACTAAACACTGAGTTCAAAATGGACATAATATAAATGCTGAAGGAAAGAAAGGGCTATCAGTAGAAATAGGGGGTTCCCTTGTGGTCTAGTGGTTATGACTTTTTACTGCTGTGGCCCAGGTTCAAACCCTGGTCAGAGAACTGATATCCCATGCACCTCATAGCATGGCAAGGGAAAAAAGAAAAAGAAAGAAAGAAAAGAAAAAAGAAATACAGATCATTGTAACAAGGAAGTAGAAACTATAAAGAGAAGACAATGAAAATTTTAAAACTCATTTGCCAAGACAAAAACTGAGCTAAAGGCAATAAGTAGCAAACTAAATAATACAGAAGAATGAACAAGTGATCTGAAAGCTAGAACAATGGAAATTATCCAATCACAATAGCAGACAGAAAGACAAGTGGGGGAAAAAAAAAAAAGAAAGCAAGAAGCAAGACCTCTGGGATAATTAGAGTGAGCCAACTTAGGCATAACTGGAATCCAGAATAAGAAGAAACAGAGGAATATAAAATATATTTGAAGCAATCATGGCTGAAAATTTCCCAAACCTAAAGAAGGAAAAAGATATCCAGGTACAGGAAGCACAGAGAGTCCCAAACAAGATGAACCCAAACAGACCCACACCAAGAATAGTATAATTAAAATGACTGTTAGTTAAAGCTAAAGAGAAAGAGTCTAAAGGCAGCAAGAGAAAAACAGAGTTAGTCACAAGGGAACCCCCATAAGGGTATCAGCTGATTTCTCTACAGAAACATCACAGGCCAGGAGGCAACGGCAAGATACATTCAAAATCCTAAAAGAGAAAAACTACCAAATGAGGATACTCTATCAGCAAGATTATCATATAGAATTGAGGAAGAGGAAATTTCTTAGACAGGCAAAAAAATTAAATAATATGGTAAGACTAAGCTTATCCTTAGAAAAACTGCTGAAAGGTATTCTCTAAATAGAAAAGAAGCAATAATAAATAGGCAAGAGAAAATCACCATAGGAAAGTGAGTCATTTAAATAAGCCAGTACGTAGAGTTCTAAAGTTTTTTAAATTGTGAAAGCAATTGTAAGCACAATGAACAGCAAAAGGATAAACATGAAAATGTTAAAGAGGACATCAAAAGGTGGAAACAAGACGGCAGAGTAGAAGGATGTGACCTCACTGCTTCAGATGAAAACACCAAAATCACAGCTGACTGCTAAGCAACCATCAACCAAAAAACACCGGAGCCTATCAGAAATGCCACCCTACATCCAAAGAGAAAGAAGCAGCCACAACCAGGCAGTAGGAGGAACACAGTCACAGTAAAATTAAGTCCCATATCCTACAGATGGGCAACCCACAAACTAGAAAATAGTTATATCAAAGAAGCTCTCCCATAGGAGTGAAAGTTCTGAGCCCCAGGTTAGACTCCTCACCCTGGGGGTCCAGCAATGGGAAGAGGAGGCCCACAGAAAATCTGGCTTTGAGGGCCAGTGGGGTTTGACGGCAGGAATTCCACAGGACTGGGGGAAATAGAAACTCCACTCTTGGGGGTGAACACAAGGTCTCTTGCACACCAGGACCCAGGGGAAAAAAGCAGTGACTTCATAGGATTCAGGGCCAGGTTACCTGCTGGTAGTGGAGTCTCCTGTGGAAGTGGAGTGAGAGGAGGTAGCTGCAGCTCACTGCAGAACAAACACAGGGACAGTGGTAGTTCTGGAGAGTATTCATTAGCATGAGCTCTCCTGGAGGCTGCCAAGATCTGGCCCCACTCAGTAGCCTGGAGGGTTCACTACTGAAACACCACAGGTCAAACAACCAACAGGGCAAGAATACAGCTCCACCCATCAGCAGACAGGCTGCTTAAAGTCATTCTGAGGACACAGCGGCCCACTAAACATACCCTTTGGCACGGCCCTGCCCGGAGGAACAAGACCCAGCTTACCCACCAGTGGGTAGGCTCCCTCCCACCAGGGAGCCTATATAAGCCTCTTAGAAAATTTCATCCACCAGGAAGCAGGCTGTAGAAGCAAGAAGAATTACAACCAACCCTGCAGCTTACAGAAGAGAAACCCCAATCACAGCAAGATAGATAAAATGAGACAGCAGAGAAACATGACCCAGAAGAAGGAAGAAGATAAAATAAAACTGGCAGAATAACAACTAAACGAACTGGAGATTAGGCAATCTACCCAAAAAAGAATTCAGAGTAATGATACTAAAGATAATTCAAGATCTCGGAAAAAGAAGTGAGGCACAGATTGAGATACAAGAAATGTGTAACAAAGACTGAGAGGAACTAAAGAATAAACATAGATGAAAAACACAATAACTGAAATGAAAAAATACACTGAAGTAGTCAATAGCAGAATAACTGAGGCAGAAGAATGGATAAGTGAACTGGAAGACAGAATGGTGGAAATCACTTTCATGGAATAAAGGAAAAAGAATGAAAAGAAATGAAGACAGTCTAAGAGACATCTGGGACAACACTAAATGCATCAATATTTGCATTATAGGGGTTCCAGAAGCAGAGAAGAGAGAAGAAAAGGACCTGGGAAAATATTTGAAGAGATAATAGCTGAAAACTTCCATAACATGGGAAATGAAACAGTCACCTGAGTTCAGGAAGTGCAGAGAATCCCAGGCAAGATAAACCCAAGGAGATACATGTAAAGACACAAAGTAA
Source organism: Neotragus pygmaeus (assembly GCA_006410875.1). Lineage (NCBI taxonomy): Eukaryota > Metazoa > Chordata > Mammalia > Artiodactyla > Bovidae > Neotragus > Neotragus pygmaeus. The sequence goes on from SJYV01014911.1 coordinate 875,099, forward strand.
TCAACTGACAAAATTAAAAACAAAGAATAAATATTAAAAGCAACAAGGAGAAAGCAACAAATAACATACTAGGGAATTCCTACAAGGTTAGGAATTCCTACAGCTTTTGATTTCTAGGAAGAAACTGCAGGCTAGAAGGGAGTGACTCCATGTATTTAAAGTGATGGAAGAGAATAACCTACAAGAATACTCTATCCAGCAAGGCTCTCATTCAAATTTGACAAAGAAATCAAAAGCTTTATAGACAAAAGCTAGACTAACACCACCAGACCAGCTTTGCAACAAATGTTAAAGCAACTTCTCTAGGCAAAAAAGAAACGACCACAACTAGAAATGAGAAAATTATTAATGGAAAAGCTCATTGGTAAAAGCAAACATACATTAAAGGTAGGAAATAATCTGCACACAAAGATGATATCAAAACCAGCAACTGTGAGGAGAGGAGAGCAAAAATGCAGGATATTGGAACTGCATTTGAAATTAAAAGACCAGCAACTTAGAACAATCTTGTTTTTATAGGCTACTATATAAAAACTTCATGGAAACCACAAACCAGAAAAATACAATAGATACACACACAAAAAGAAAAAGGAATCAAACGTAACACTAAAATTAAGTCAGCAAGTCATGGACAAGGAGGAAGGGAAGAAAAAACACCTACAAAAACAGATCCAAAACAATTAACAAAAGGACAACAACTGGAACACTGCTGTTATTGTTTAGTCACTAAGTCATGTCTGACTCTTTTGCCACCCCGTGGACTGCAGCCCACCAGACTCCTCTACCCATGGGATTTCCCAGGCAAGAACAGGAGGGGATTGCCATTTCCTTCTCTCAGGGAGCTTCCCAACCCAGGGATTGAACCTGGGTGTCCTGCCTCTGTAGGCTGATTCTTTACCACTAAGCCCCCAGGGAAATCAATAATTACCGTAAATATAAACAAATTAAATGCTCCAATCAAAAGACATAGACTGGCTGAATGGATAAAACAATAAGAGCTGTATATATGTTGTCTATGAGAGAACCATTTCAGATCTAGGGACACATAGAGACTGAAAGTGAGGAGATGGAAAAAGGATTTCTGTGCAACTGAAAATCAAAAGAAAGCCGGAGCAGCAATACTCATATCAGACAAAATAGACTTTAAAATAAAGACCACTATAAGAAACAAAGAAAGACACTATATAAAGATCAGGGGATCAATCCAAGAAGATATACCTTGTAAATATGTACGCACCCAACGTGCTGCTGCTGCTGCTAAGTCACTTCAGTCATGTCCGACCCTTAGCAACCCCATGCACTGCAGCCCACCAGGCTCCTCCGTCCATGGGATTTTCCAGGCAAGGGTACTGGAGTGGGATGCCATTGCCTTCTCTGTGCACCCAACATAGAAGCTCCTAAATTAAAAGGCAAAACTAACAACCATAAATGGAGAAATAAACAGTAACACAGTAATAGTAGGAGACTTTAACACCCCACTTTCATCACTGGACAAATCATCCAGACGTAAAGTGATTAAGGAAACACAGGCCTTAAGTGACACATTAGAACAGACAGACTTAATTGATATTCATAGAGCACTCCGTCAAAAATCAGCAGAACACACATTATTCAGGTGCACGTGGGACATTCTCAGAATTGATCACATGCTGGGTGACAAAGCAAGCCTTGGTAAATTTAAGAAAACTGAATCAATCATCTTTTTTGACCACAATGCTATAAGACTAGAAATCAACTACAAGGTAAAAACTGTAAGGAAAAAAAAAAAAAAACCCAGAACATGGAGTCTAAACAATAATGCTATGAAACAGCCAATGGATCAATAAAGAAACCAAAGAGGAAATCAAAGATTACCAATAGACAAATGAAAATGAAAGCACTGCAATCCAAAACCTATAGGAACTGGCAAAGGAAGTTCTAAGTGGGAAGTTACAGCAATGAAATCTTACCTCAGGAAACAAGAAAAAGCTCAAATAAGCAACCTAAGCTTATAAGAACAAAACACAGTGAATAGAAGAAATCATAAAAAGAGAGAAGAAATAAATGATAGAGATTTAAATGATAGAAAAAAAAATCAATGAAATTAAAAGTGGTTTTTCTGAAAAGACAAAAAATTTGACAAGCCTTTTGTCAGATTCATCAAGGAAAAAAAGAGAGGGGGCTCAAATCAATAAAATCAGAAATAAGAAAGGAGAAGTTACACGGGACACAAAAGAAATACAAAGGATCATAACAGACTACTACAAGCATCTATAGGCCAATAAAATGGACATCCCAGAAGAAATGGAAAAATTCTTAGAAAGATACAATCTCCCAAGACTGAATCAGGAAGAAATAGAAATATAAACATAAACAGACCGATCACAAGTACTGAAATTGAAACAGGTTTAAAAACTCCCGACAAACCAAAGTCCAGGACCAGAAAGCTTCACAGGCAAATTCCATCAAACATTTAGAAAAAAGTTAAAACCTATCCTTCTGAACAGAGAAGGCAATGGCATCCCACTCCAGTACTCTTGCCTGGAAAATCCCATGGACGGAGGAGCCTGGTGGGCTGCAGTCCATGGGGTCGCTGAGGGTCGGACACGACTGAGCGACTTCCCTTTCACTTTTGACTTTCATGCATTGGAGAAGGAAATGGCAACCCATTCCAGTGTTGTTGCCTGGAGAATCCCAGGGATGGGGGAGCCTGGTGGGCTGCCTTCTATGGGGTCGCACAGAGTCAGACACACTGAAGTGACTTAGCAGCAGCAACATCCTTCTGAAACTATTTCAAAAAAATTACAGAGGATGGAATACTCCCAAACCACCATCAACCTAATACCAAAATCAGACAAAGATAAAAAAAAAAAAAAAAGGGAAGAAAATTACAGGCCAGCATCATTGATGAATATACATGCAAAATCTTCAACAAAATACCAGCCAATGGAATCCAACAATACATTAAAAGGATCATATACCATGATCAATTTATGATGTGGAATTTATCCCAGGGATGCAAGGATTTTTCAGTATCCACAAATCAATCAGTGTGATACATCACATCAAACCACATGATCCATCGCAATAGATGCAAAAAACAAAAAACAAAAAACTTTTGACACAATTCCACACCAATTTATGACAAAAACCCTCCAGAAAGGAAGACATCTCAACATAATAAAGGCCATATGTGACAAACTTAGAGCAGACACCATACGCAGTGATGAAAACCTAAAAACATTTCCTCAGGAACAAGAAAAGGATATCCACTCTCACCACTTTTATTCAACATAGCTTTGGAAGTCCTAGCTATGGCAGTAAGAGAAGAAAATCAAAAGGAATCCAAACTGAAAAAGCAATAAAATTGTTACTGTTTGCAAATGACACTGTATCACAGGTAAAAAAAATCCTAAAGATGCTACCAGAAACCTAAATACTAGAGTTCATTAATGAATTCAGTAAAACCACAGGATACAAAATATATAGAAATCTTAGCATTTCTATACACTGACAACGAAAGATCAAAAAGAGAGATTAAATAAACAATCCCACTTACCACTGCATCAAAATGAATATATAGAAATAAATCTACCTAAGGAGGAAAGAGACCTGTACTCTGAAAACTACCATTCTGATAAAAGAAAGTGAAGATGATACAAACAGACACACGCTAGCAAGGCAACGCTCAAAATCCTTCAAGCTAGACTTCAGCAGTACATGGACTGAGAACTTCCATATATACAAGCTGGATTTTAAAAAGGCAGAGGAACCAAATTGCCAATACCCGTTGGATCACAGAGAAAGTGAGGGAATTCCAGAAAGACATCTACTTCTGCTTTGTTGACTACAATAAGGTCTTTGACTGTGTGGATCACAATGAACTGTGGAAAATTCTTAAAGAGATTTTACCTATTTTAGGAAAAACCTGTATGCAGATCAAGAAGGAACAGTCAGAATCGGACATGGAACAACAGACTGGTTCAAAATTGGTAAAGGAGTACATCAAGGCTGTATATTGTCACTCTGCTTATTTAACATATATGCAGAGTACATCATGTGAAATGCCAGGCTGGATGACTCACAAGCTGGAATCAAGATTGCCTGGAGAAATATCAACAACCTCAGATATGCAGGTAATACCACTCTAAAGGCACAAAGCAAAGAGGAATTAAAGGGCCTCTTGAAAAGGGTGAAAGGGAAGAGTGAAAAAGCTGACTTAGATTAAAAAAACCAAGATCATATCATTCAGTCCCATCACTTTATGGCAAATAGATGTGGCAAAAGTGAAAACAGTAACAGATTTTATTTTCTCGGGCTCCAAAATCACTGTGGACAGTGACTAAAGCCATGAAATTAAAAGATGCTTACTCCTTGGAAGGGAACCTGTGACAAAACTTTTTTTTTTTAAGTCACTCAGTCATATCTGACTCTTTGTGACCCCATGGACTGTATAAAGTCCATGGAATTCTCCAAATCAGAATACTGGAGTGGGTAGACTTTCCCTTCTCCAGGGGACCTTCCCAACCCAGGATTGAACCCAGGTCTCCCACACTGCAGGCAGATTCTTTACCAGTTGAGCCACAAGGGAAGCCCAAGAATACGGGAGTGGATAGCCTATCCCCTCTTCAGCTGATCTTCCCGACCCAGGAATCGAACCGGGTTCACATGCATTGCATGCGGATTCTTTACTGCCGGGGTCCAGCCGCCACAGGATCCAGGGAAACCCGAAGGAGAAACAGCGTTGGTGATTGCGATTAATTTAGAGAGAGAGATAGATAAGAATGTTATAGATAAGAAAATAGAGAGAAGAAAAGAGGCTGATGTTCCTTGGTTTATACAGAGATTCAATAAAGTCTCAAGACAAGAGACTTGCACCGTCTACGTAAGGCCATAGGTGCCCTTCCAGGCTCCCAAGGGAGTGAAGGCGCAGGGCGCCTTCTGGTTCAGGTCTTAAAAACCCAGGCAAATAAGTAGACACAGCGGACCTCTGTACTCCAGATGGGAACTAGCCTGAAAGAGAGTGTAAGAGGAGGAAAATGATTGACACAAGGAGATCAAGCTGCTTTGATGAGCGAGATCCATAGCTTTATTTTTAAATGGTACTTATATACTTTTTTGTACATAGAGGGAAATGAAAGATGCAAGGTCATACAGAGTCAGCCCAATATTCCAGCAGTTTTGCCCTTATCGAAATTAGGATTTTTCTGCATACCTTTTCCACAAATGATGTTGTGTGCAGTATCTTCTGGTCTTGGAGGCCTGTGAACATTTTATGATCCTCTTTTGATAAAGGCTGCTCAACCAGAAAACTTATTTTCCCTCAAAGTGTTTTTTCTTTATATTTCTAATCTATGTCAGCCTCAGAAAATGCCAAACAGAGTTACGTTTTTCACAGAGCAAAGGTGCAGTGAGTTACAAGAAAGAACCAATTAGCTCAAAAGTCTGATATGGTTAAATTCAAGGCTACACTTGTTTTTCTTGCATTCTCACTGTTAACTAATGCATTCCCAGGTGCACAGTGGATAAGAGATATGGGAACTTAGCAACAAGCATTGGCTCAATAATGAATCCTACCTCAGTACTAACACTACTCTAATAACTTTTAACTCTTTCAAAGGCTCTATGTTTTAGGCTTTCCATGCCTCTCACAGTTGGGAGGCTGTAAATAATCACATGCGTAGCTGTAAGAGTCTGAATACACCTGCCAAGCAAGCTAGAATGCTAACAGGGGGTTTGATTTGAAATATTCCTCTCATGTCCAGGAGACTTATTAGCTATAGCCCTAAGTTGATTTTCTCCAGAGAAAGGTGGTCAGGGTTAGCCCCCTGTTAATGTCAGAGGAGTTGGTGAAAGTCATGAAATAGTAAAACAGACAGATTCTGGTTTGGGGGTAGATGCTTGAGAAAGCCTAGGGAGCCCCTTGAGTTCTGAAGCCTTGCTTAACAGTTCTCTTCCACATGACCCTGTCATGGGTGGGATCTCCCATGGCGGCTCCCAGCACTTTACCAACTGAGCTATTAGGGAAGTCCAATGACAAACCTAAATAGCATATGAAAAAGTGGAGACATCACTTTGCCAACAAAAGTTTGTCTAGTCAAAGGTATGGTTTTTCCAGTAGTCATGTATGAATATGAGAGCTGGACCATAAAGAAGGTTGAACAGCAAAGAATTGATGCTTTCAAACTGTGGTGCTGGAGAAGTCTCTTGAGAGTTCCCTGGACAGCAAGGAGATCAAACCAGTCAATCTGAAAAGAAATCAACCTTGAATATTCATTGGAAGGACTGATGCTGAAGCTCTAATACTTTGGAGCTTGGCTACCTGATGCAAAGAGCTAACTCACTGGAAAAGACCTTGATGCTGGGCAAGATTGAGGGCAGGAAGAGAAGGGGGCAACAGAGGATGAGATGACTAGATGGCATTATCAACTCAATGGACATGAGTTTGAGCAAGCCTGGGGAGATAGTGAAGGACAGGGAAGCCTGGCATGCTGCAGTCCATAGCATCGCAAAGAGTCAGACATGACTTAGTGACTGAAAAATAACAATAAAAAACAGATGGAAAGATATACCACATTTTTGGATTGGAAGGATCAATATTGTTAAAATGACCATTCTATCCAGATTCTATGCAATCCCTATCAAATTACAATGGCATTTTCCACAAAACTAGAATAAAGTATGGAAACACAAAACCCCCTGAATACCCAAAACAATCTTGAGAAAGAACAGAGGTAGAGGAATTATGCTCCCTGACTGCAGTCTATACTATACACAAAACTACAGTAATCAAAACCACAGGACTGACACAAAAACAAACACGATGATTAATGGAATCAGGATAGAAAACCCAGAAATAAGTCCATACACTTACAGTCAATTAATCTACAAAAAAGGAAGCAAGACTACTCAATGGAGAAACGACAGGCCTTTCAATAAGAGGTGCTGGGAAACCTGAACAGCTACATGGAAAAGAATGAAATTGTTAACAGCACCTTCTTTAAAACTGTACACAAAACTCAAAATGGATCAAACACCTAAATATAAGACTGAATACTATAAAACTTCTAGACAAAAACATAGGCAGAACACTCTTGGACATAAATCACAGTAATTTTTTTGGAGGATCCATAATGGAAGCAAAATCAGTAGTAAACAAATGGGACCTAATTAAACTTAAATGCTTTTGCACGTAAATAAAACAGAAGATACCCTATAGACTGGCATAAAATATTTGTAAACAATGTAACTGGTAAGGGCTTAACACACACACACACATATATATATATATACACACACATATATATACACACCCAATAAAAAATGGGCAGAAGACTTGTTCCATGCTTTTGCTCCAGGGAGCAAACAGGTACAAAGCTCATCTCTGGAAGAGCTTGGGAAGGAGTTTGGAGAGGGGAGGAAGGAGATCAAAACGCTATTCTGACGTGTACCCCAGCGTTCACAGCCGCACTGTGTACACTAGTCAAGATATGGCAGCACCCTAAACGTCCACTGACAGAGGAATGGATAAAGAAGATGTAGTATTTAAATGGATACAATGCAGTATTATTCAGCCATAAAAAATGAATGAAATAATACCATTTGCAGCAACATGAGTGGGCCTAGAGATTATCATTCTTAGGGAAACGACTCAGAGAAAGACAAATATCATGCGCTGTCACTTACATGCAGCATTTAAAAAGATGGCACGAGTGAAGTTATCTACAAAACAGAAACAGACTCTGACAGAAAACAAATCTATGGATACCAAAGGGATAAATTAAGAGTTTGGGATTAGCAGACACCAATTGCTATATAGGAAATAAACAAGGTCCTACTGTATTACACAGGCAACTACATTCAGGATCTTGTAAAAAACCATAATGAGAGAAACATGGATATGTAGCACAACAAGGTAAATCAACTATGCTTCAATAATTGTCCTTTTGTGTCTGACTCGTTTCACTTAGGGTAATGTTTTCAAGGTTTATCCATGTATCAGAACTTCCTTCCTTTTTAAGACTAAAAAATATTGTATTTCATGTATATACCATATTTTGTTTATCCATTCATCCATCAATGGACATTTGATTTGTTTCCATCTTTTCGCATTGTGACTAATGCTGCTGTATACGTGGGTGCCCAAATATCAACTCTCAGCTTTTAATTCTTTTGATGCCTACTTAGAAATGGAATTGCTGAACTTGTAACTCTATGCTTAATTTTTTGAGGAACTGTCATACCGTCTTCCACAGTGGCTTCACCATTTTATGGGCGTGGTCGATGGTTTTCCGTGTTGTCTTAGAGATGGAGGCTGACAGCGCGTGGCATGGCTGCTAGGAAAAGCAATGGCTAGAGGACCCAGGGCTCAGTGTGTGGGTGTCCAAGCACGGAGAGGAAGCCTCCACGCGCCACTGCGCCCTCCTTCAAGCCACGATGGCCCAGAGGCAGTCGCAGCTCCAGAACCGTGGTCTGTCCTTGCTGCTCTGCTGGCTGAGCTATCAGACTACCATCGCCTTTTGCTTGACACCAAAGGATGGGAGAACTGGAGGAAATGTTACTAACCCCAGAGAATAAGAGCGTGGGAATGGGAAAAGTGCCTGCCTTACTTTAGCTCCTTTTGCACGTGCCTTCCCAGCAGCTAGGGAAGGTCAAGGTTACAGGAAGCTAGGATCTTTGTTCTTGAGGCTATTTAAATTTGGAAAAATTGGGTCCAAAGACCTGCTCTAAAGGGAAGTGAGCACAAGGCGCAGTGAATTTGTAGACACTGATTGATATGGGAGAACCTCCAGACTTAGAGAGAGAGAGAGGCTGGGGCCAGGGCATGTAAGCACAGCTGGTTTCTGCAATAGTATCCTCCACTTGGCACCTGTGGAGAGAGTTCAGACTCTTCCTCAGCAGGGAAAGTTGAGAAGAGTAGACTCCTACAACAGGAGGAGAAACATAAGAAAATAACCGGAGCAAAGGTTTGCATAAAATTTTTCAGAATAGGTTCTAGTTCTCTTCTATTCTCAGGTACTGCAAGAAGACCCTCATGAGGCCTCCATCCCCTCCTTTAGCCGTAGGCAGAGGGCAAGAGTCTCTAGTGTGTTAACAGGCACCTGGAAGGAATGGAAATGCACTGATGGTTTAGTCTTCTTGGCAGGATAAAGGGCTGAACATAAGAAGACTCAGCAGCTCTTGGGGGAGACAGGTTCTGGACCAGCCAAGATGCAGAAGTTCCAGAAGGATGAAGAAAGAAGTGGTTCATTGGAAAGATAAACTACATCAGCAAGTGTATCAGTTATTGCATGTATTAAACAAGTTTCTTCCAAGAAGTAGGACCAACAAAATGTGTATATACATAGGAGATCTATTATGAGGAATTGGCTCACGCAATATGGAAGCTGCAGTGGGCCAGCATGTTGCAGACACAGGAGTTGATAGAGCAGTTAAGTCCAAATTGGTGTGCTGGGGAACTCCCTCCTCCTTTGAGGAGGCCAGCCTCTTTGTTCTATTCAGATCTTCAACTAATGGGATGAGGCCCACCTGATTATGAAGGACAATCTGCTTACTTGAAGTTTACCGACTTACAAATTACCCATGCCATTTTTCACAGAACTAGAACAAATAATTCTAAAATTCATATGGAACCATAAAAGGCCCAGAATTGGGTCTGAAGAAAAAGACCAAAGCAGGAGGCATAACCCTCCTAGACTTCAGACAATACCACAAAGCTCCAGTAATCAAAACACCATGGTATTAGCACAAAAACAAACAGATCAATGGAACCAAACAGAGAATCCAGAAATAAACCCACATGCCTCCAGTCAATTAATCTCCAACAAAGGAGGCAAGAATATCCAATGGGAAAAAGACAGTCTCTTCAGCAAGTAGTGTTGGAAAAGTTGGACAGCTGCATGTACATCAATGAAGTGGGAACACACCCTCTTACCACACACAAAAATAAACTCAAAATGGCTTGAAAACTTAAGCATAAGACATGACACCATAAAATTCCTAGAAGAGAATATAGGCAAAGCACTCTCTGACATAAACCATACCTACATTTTCTTAGGTCAGTCTCCCAAGGCAATAGAAATAAAAGCAAAAATAAACCAATGGGACCTAATCAAACTTACAAACTTTTGCACAGCAAAGGAAACAGAAACAAAATGAAAACACAACCTACAGAATGGGAGAAAGGAATACATTTCCAAAATACATAAACAGCTCATGCAACTCAACAACAAAAAAATAACCCAATCAAAAAATGATCAGAAGATCTAAATAGACATTTCTCCAAACAAGACAGACAGAAGGCCAAGAGGCACATGAAAAGATGCTCAAAATTGCTAATTATCAGAGAAATGCAAATCAAAAACCACAGTGAGGTAGCACTTCACACCATTCAGAACAACTGTTATTAAAAAGTCTACAAATAACAAAGGCTGGAGAGGATGTGGAGAAAAGGGAATCCTCCTATATTGTTGGAGGGAGTTTATATTGTATACTATATTGTAAGCTGGTGAAGCCACTATGGAAAACAGTATAGCAGTTCCTCAGAAAACTAAAACTAGAATTACCCTACGATCCAGCAATCTCACTGCTGGGCATATATCCTGAAAAAACGATAATTCAAAAAGATACACACATCCCTATGTTCATAGCAGCACTGTTCACAATAGTCAAGACATGGAAACCAGCCAAATGTCCACTGACAGATGAGTGGCAGTCCAGTGGTTAGGATTCAGCCCTTTCACCACTGAGGCCCAGGTTCAGTCCCTGGTCAGGGACCTAAGATCCTGAAAGCCACATGGTGTTGCTGGAACAAAAACAATAAAAGCAGATGAATGGATAAAAAAGATGTAGTACATATGTACAATGGAATACAACTCAGTCATAAAAGCGAACAATATAATGCCATTTGCAGCAACAAATATAATATAAAAGCAACAATATAATGCCATTTGGGTGCAACTAAAGATTATTATACTAAATAAAGTAAATCAGAAAGAAAGACAAACACCATATAATATCACTTATACATGACATCTAAAATACGGCGCTAATGAACCTATCTATGAAATAGAAACAGCATCATGGACATAGAGAACACACTGGTGGTTGCCAAAGGGGAAGGGTTTGGGGGAGGGATGGAGGAGGAGGTTGTGGTTAGCAACTGTAAGCGTTTGTATATAGAATGGATACACAACAAGCACAGAGGACTATATTCAATATTCTATAATAAACCATAATGGAAATAAAAAAGAATGCATATATGTGTATAATTGAATCACTTTTCTGTACAGCAGTAATCAACACAACATTGTAAATAGACTAGTCTTCAATTAAAAAAACAGTTCACCAATTGGAAGGTTAATCTCGTCTGAAAACATCCTCCGAAGAGACATGTAGTTAATTAACACTGTGTATCAACCACTCCAAAATTAGTGGTTTAAAACAATGAGTCCATGGGTCAACAAGGCAGTTCTGCCACCTGAGCCAGACATAGTAGGCTAGGCTCCGTCATGCACCTGCAGTCACTGGTACAGGATGACCTCCGATGGAGTGCTTCATCTCTGCTCTATGCAGTCTCTCATCCTCCAGCAGGCTAGCCTGGGCTTATTCACTTGCTGACTAGGAAGGGTTCCCAAGAAGAAGTAGATGAACGGGAGCTGTTGAGGCCTGGGCTCAGAATGGATGCGCCATCACTTCCATAGCACTCCACTGGCCAACGTGGATGAAGAGGCCAGACAAGATTCAAAGGGTGGAGAAGTAACTGTCTCCCCATGTGCAGAGCTGCAAAGTCACAGTGCCAAGGCTGTGGATATAGGAAAAGGAATATTGCTACCATTTTTGCTGACTGGCTGCTAAAGTGAAGGCAGCGCACTGTGCGTGTCTGAAAGTGTTGCTGCTCTTGTTTAGGGAGAGTTTTCAGGGCCTGGTGCTGTCAGATGTTTAAAATGCTTCTCTTGGGTGAAGTTAGTAGCTTTGGGGGAAGGAACACATGAGAGCAGAAATACAATGGGCTTTAAAATCAGGGTTTGACTCAGTCAGGGCCCTCTCCAGTCCAAGCAACACCTTCACTTGCGTTAGGACAAGAGGCAACACTTCTCTCCGACTGGCACTGCCCTACTAGAGAACCCCCACTGTAGGCAGCAGCCCTCGCATTTGAACACTGGCCAGTGTATCTCCTCGGAGCTTCAATTTCCGTATCTGCCAATGAGAATTATAACACCACCCTCACAAAGGCTGTGGGGAGGATTAAATGAGTTTAGGTATATAAAGTGTCTGGCATACTGAGTACTTGGTTCTCAAAAACTATTAATGCCTTTTCTGCCTCTCTGCTATAAGAAGCCACAGTGAAGAGAACTTTAGAATATTCAAGGATGCCTGTGAGTCTCCAGTCAAACCAATCATGAAAGGAGAGGAAAGGAGAGAAACTTACATGAGGGCATTGAGTTCTTGAACTTGACCTGGGTAGAGGAGCAGTTCAAGAGGCCTGTGCATTGCTCATCCTTTGCACCCCAAACTTGGGTTACTTGAGTTTTACTAAGGGATTACTGCAATAATTGAAACAGAGGGTAACTATCTTGTCTATAGCCAACCTAAAAGTTATTTTCAGAGGAATAGAAAACATTTCAAATTACTGAATGAAAGAGCGGGGAGGTAAAAATAGAAGAAAAGCCTCATGCTTCTTACCAGCAGATAAAATGATCATATATGTAAGAATACACGGCAGCTTCCCTGGTGGCTCAGTTGGTAAAGAATCTGCCTGCAACGCAGGAGACCCAAATGCAATCCCTGGGTCGGGAAGATCCCCTGCAGAAGGAAATGGCAACCCACTCCAGTATTCTTGCCTGGAAAATTCCATGGATGGAGGGGCCTGGTGGGCTACAGTCCATAGGGTCGCAAGAGTCTATGAACTTAGCAACTTAGTGACTAAACCACCAGCACGCAAGAACAGATGAGAAACCAAACTGAAGTGTTAACACAAGTCATACATACATAATTCACTCAAGAAGGTCGATCTTAGCCTGACCTGTGTGTTCAATTACAGGTTCCTTCCATGGAACCTAGAAACAATCATGCAATGTTAATCCTCCCAAGAAAGTGGCTCTTCATTAGTGATTCTACTCTGTCACCTGATGCTCACAGGCCATTAGGAAATCCATTTGTATTCCTAGTTTCAAAACCTAAATTGGAGGTATGCGCCAAAGGGTACATTAAATTAGGGATTATTGCTTGTGGCACTCTATGTGAGCCAGGTGATGCTGGGCCATTTTAATTAAGAGTTTGTTTTCAATAACAACACAAGCAAATGAATAACATTAAGTCAACACTGAGACAGTTGTGGGGGGAGGGGTTATGGGCATAATTGAAATATGCAGTTGTGTTATAGGTCTATTGTGCAGAGTTCTCTTAGTCATTAGAAAAAACTGCTTTGGAGCAACTGAATCAAATCTGTACACGGGGCATGGAAATTGAGCACCAAGAAAAGATGATGGCTAGAGAAATAAGAGGCTTCCCTGGTTGCTCAGCGGTAAAGAATCCACCCGCAATACAGGAGACATGCTTCAATTAAGGTAGAGGTGGGGTTTCAAACCAGGTGTACCTGATTCCAAAGCATACTGTTAAAACAGAAACAGACTAACAGAGAATGAGCTTATGGTTATGCGGCGGGAGGAGAAGGGGAGGACAGTTAGGGAGTCTGGGACTAGTGTGTACACACTGCTGTATTTAAAATAGGTAACCAACAAGGACCTAATGTATAGCACAGGGAACTCTGCTCAATGATAAGTAACAAAACTAAACGGGAAAAGAATTTGAAAAAAGATACGTTCATGTACAGCGTCAGTTTGCTGTACATCTGAAACTATCAACTCTACTCCAACATAAAATAAAAAGTAAACAAAAAAAAATTACAAAGCCTATATTATTAATTAAGAGACTTCACTATCTGCCTGTCTTATTGTCCCCAAGGAGGAAAAAGCTAAAAATAACCGAAAAAGTTTGGGAACCAAAGCATGAGATTAATTTTGCCAAAATATTGTGAGGTTTCGGGAAGAGATTTGGGAGTATTTTTCTCTGAAGTTTTCTCTTTACAACAAAAATGTATGTGTGTGTTCCTTCATCAATATACCAAATATATGTTACTGGAAGCCTTTAAGCCTTCGCCATAAATTATCCACTCATATTCAGGAAGGGACTTCCATTGTATTTGATATGCTTTTATCCCTGAAGCTGAGTGTCTGGTTAGCCCATGTGTGTTTTCACATTGTTCGCTATGCTTTATTTCATTAAAAACTAAATCCACTGAAATCAGAGCATTATTGAACCATGCAGATTTACTTTTTTTTTTTCTTTTGGCAGATAAGATGGGAGAAGTGGGTTTCATTCCAGAACTGCACAGTATTTCATTTTTAATCTTCCTTGAAAAAAAATCCTTATTGAACATGATTTGTCTTCCAAAGCTTTCTTCTTTGCTGCGTATCATCGGCTCTGCTCCTTCTAGCCCAGGTTCTCCCCACCCCCTTCAGTTTGCAGATAATCCTTAGGAACCCTAAGTCACACTTCCTTCTTTATGCTGATCAACTTAATTTTATCCTACTTCTTAGCTCCAAATCTAAAAATCTCCATTCTGACTGGGAATGAAGACACTGTTTGTACTGAGCAAACAGAAGGCCCTCCTGTCACCAGGGTTATCCTCTTTGAAAGGAAACTATAAATGACACACACACAGAAAACCTGTTATACTAGATAACAGCAAATGGTCTTAATTAAAACCAAAACTAGCTACCTCTCCTTCTGCCTCATAAGGGTAGAGGTCATAATTTATATCAGGGAAAGTAAACCTCTCTTCTCTAACTCTTCATTTCAGAGACTAGCGAGGAGAGAAAGAAAGACTGAAACTTCAAGCCTTCCCTAGTTCTGTGCTAAGGCATTGTTCAGCTTGGGATGCATCCTCAGACATGGGAGCCTAACCAAGCCATTACCTTTCCACGTAAAGATAAATCCCCAGAATACACATTGACATCATTCTTCCTTTCTCTTAAAATCCCCTAAGTTATAATAAGCTTAGGGGACAGTTTTTTTCCCTGCTATTTTTGACAACTCCTCAAAGACTGCAGTGATACTTTAGATGCCCTTCCTAATATCAAAGGATTTCTATCAATTCTTAATTTTCACCTGATTTTGGCCTTCTTGATAACTGGCCTCACAAGCTGTAGCAAAACTTTCATTCAAATATCCAATGGGATATTCTTCCTCAGTACCTTTTTGGTCACCTTCTGCACACTTTTTCATTAGCTATCTTAAGTCATAACTTCACAAAATGAGAAAGAAAAAAAATCCAAGGCAAGATTTCTACTTCTGCTGTTCTGGCTAAGTCTACCATGAAAATATGTGTACAAGTTAATTGCATCTAAAGCAAGACTGCTTGTCACACTAGTCCCTCCATGTACTTGAGGTTACCATACAGTCTTCCTATTCGGGGAAGTATCCTACAGGAAAAAATCTATTTCTCAACAATAAAGAAATGTTTTAGTTAGCATGACTGCTAACTAAAATAGTCAAATCTAATTCTTCATTCTTACATATAAACAATAACTAATGACTGGGCTTCCCTCATGACTCAGTGGTAAAGAATCTGCCTGCCAATGCAGGACACACACAGGTTCAATCCCTGATCCAGGAAGATCTCACATGCCACTGAGCAACTAAGCCCACAAGCTGCAACTACTGAAGCTCTCGAGCCCTAGAGCCAGTGGGCTGCAACAAGAGAAGCCAACACAATGAGAAGGCTGCGCTCGCAACTGCAGGGTAGCCCTCGCTCGCAAACCAGAGAAAACGTCCGCATAGCAATGAAGACCCAGCACAGTCTAAAATCAACAAATTAATTATTTTTTAAAATGATTAATTTGATCAGAGATGTCTAGGAAAACTAGTACCATAAAAGAGAAAAACTAATTCCAGAGAAAACAATTCATATAACTGAATAATGATAAGAAAAATATTTAGCATGTGAAAAATGACCAATAATAACAGCAACACTAACTCAAAACCCTGTTTTAAACACTGTATATATGTTGACTTATTCAATCCAAACTAAAATCCTATTTTTATAGGTGAAGAAAATGAGGCTTACAAAGGCTGAGTAAAACACTCAAGGTCACACAGCTCATAAGCAGCAGACCTCAATCAAGGTCTATCCAACCCAAAGCCCATGTTCTTAGTCCCTCTGCTGTATTGTAGTCAGAGCCTTAATCTTTGAGTCTGACACATCAAGTTCCTCAGTAACGTTTGTCCCAAAGGATCCACCAATCTCCCAACTTTTCATGGAATAAGACCACTCAAGGTCCACTGTGATTTGTCTAAGAAAGGCCTCCACTTACATACATTTTGGGAAATAAAACTACTAAAGTCAGCCTATGACTTCAAGAATATCCATGAGCTTTATTTCATAACAGGATGTCAACACTAAAACTTGTGCATCTAGATCTTTCAGAACCAGAAATAATCTGAATCATCTAGAGGTGTGTAAAGCATATTCCTGCAGAGGCTAGGGGTGTTAGTCATAGATCTTAAGCTATGCAGTTGAAACACTGAAACTTGTTAGGTCTGTGAAATGATCCAGATAAACTGGTTGTCTACACTGACCAAGGCTGGCTTGCGCTTAGTCGCTCAGTCATGTCTCTTTGCAACACCATGGACTGTAGCCCGCCAGACACCTCTGTCCATGGAGATTCTCCAGACAAGAATACTGGAGTGGGTTGCCATTTCCTTCTCCAAATGTTGGCTTAGTGAGGTTGAATTTTGATTACTCAACTGAAATAATTCAGTGGGATTTTGCACATCTGACTTAAACAATTATTTTGAAATGTTCACCACAAATGTTTGGTAAGGTGGGCTTTACATTAATGAAGTAAAAAACCACTATCCAGGGAACTTCCCTGGTGGTCTGGGGGCTAAGTCTCTGTGCTCCCAATGCAGGAGGGGGCCTGCGTTTGATACCTGGTCAGGGAACTAGATCCCACATGCTGCAAATAAAGATCCTACACAGTTCAACTAAAAGAACTTCTAAAGAAATAACTGTAAGTGGGGAAAATTATACGGAGATTTATCATTCAACCTGAATTGTAATGAATAGACTGGAACGTGTCAGGAGGATGAATTTGTGAGAGATGCGAATAGTGAAGAATCAACTCTCAGTGCTCACTTCGGCAGCACATATACTAAAATCAGATGCATACAGAGTAGATTGGCATGGCCCCTGTGCAAGAATGACGTGAAAATTTGTGAAGCATTCTATATTTTTAGGGAACTCAAACTGGGGCTCTGTAACCACCTAGAGGGGTGGGAGGCAGATGGAGGTACAAGAGGGAGGGAACGTGTGTATACCTCTGGCTGATTCATGGTGATGTGTGGCAGAAACCAACACAACCCTGTAAGGCAATTATCCTTCAATTAAAAATAAAATTTTTAAAAAGAATACACTTATATATAAATGTATCCCAATGCTCCTGCATTGGGAGCACATAAAAGAATACATTTATACATAAAAAGAAAAGAATCAACTCTCAGCAGTGTGCTTGGCAGTCCCTTGGATCTGTCTCTTGCTTAACAGTGTTTGGATGAAACAGACCTGGGACATCCCTTCCTCCAGNCCAGGCAGGAATACTGGAGTGGGTTGCCATTCCTTCTCCAGATCTTCCTGACCCAGGGATTGAACCCAGGTCTGCAGTGCAGGTGGATTCTTTACCGACTGAGCTACCAGGGAAAGCTATTATCCATCATTATTAGTACTGCCAAAGTAAAGGCTTACTGTGACATTTCAAGGAACAAAGTCGACGTTCCCCAAAGGTCTCCCTGGACTTGTTCTTCACCCGCCTAGCTGTGTCCAGTTCTTTGCGACCAGTAGACTGTAACTGCCAGGCTTCCCTGTCCCTGGGATTTCCCAGGCAAGAATACTGGCCTGTGTTGCCATTTCCTTCTCCAGAGGATCTTCCTGACCCAGGGATTAAACCTGCGTCTCTTTCATCTCCTGAATGGGCAAGAGGGTTCTTTACCACTGCAGCCACTACTCGGCTTTCTACCACCCTGGAGCCCTCTCCCAAGCCTTGGAGCAGAGGGAAACAGTTTTTTGCAGGACGAAAAAAAGAGAATTTCATAGAATCTCAACTATTACCTAAGAATAATTGCTGTAGATAGAAAATTAAATTTTAGCTCAATGTTTCCAGCTGAAATTCAACTCTTTAAGACTTCAAAAGTAAGAAAAAAAGCTTCCCATAGGAAAACAGAATTTACTTACTTATGTCTTTTCTAACTCACTGGCCTACTGTGAAACTGTTTAGGAACCTGGAAAGTAAAATTGCATGTTGTTTAGTTATCTAAAATGCAGACATTTTTTCTCTTCAAATCTTAAATTTAGTACTGAATTGCACTGAAATTAGGATTAGGATTAGGGCCAATTATAAAAGGATAACATGTCTTCTGCCATAAAAATAGACAGTTCTACATGGAAAATCTGTGGAAATACAGCTTTAATTTCTCAATGAAAATAATATCTTGTATTTGCCTTTATTATATTTCAATAGAACATAATACCATTAATTTGCTTGTATACCACTTATAAATCATGTTTGCATAAACTATCTCATTTGAACTTGACAACAACACTCTGGGATGTATAGGCCAATTAGGAGGGGACAGAAAGGAAAAGTGAAAGTCACTCAGTCCTGTTGGACACTTTGCGACCCTATGGACTGTAGCCTGCCAGGCTTTTCTGTCCATGGAATTCTCCAGGCAAGAATACTGGAGTGGATAGCTGTTCCCTTCTCCAGGGGATCTTCCCAACCCAGGAATCGAACCCAGGTTTCCTGCACTGCAGGTAGGATTCTTTACCATTTGAGCACCAGGGAAGCCCATGAGGGGACAAGTTGTTATCAAACCAAATGGGTCCCTAGCCCTCACACAGTAAAGCCAGTCTACTGACATCGGGTTGTGGTGAAAAAACGTGCAGCATTTATTGCAGGGTGCCAAGCAAGGTGTTCAGGACAGCTAGTGTTCCAAAAGCCCAAAACTCTCTGTGGATTTCAGGAAAGCATTTGACAACTACAAGTTGATACTTGCCATCTATCTCTACAGAATTAAATCATGAACTGCTGCAGCTGCTGACCTTCCGTTGTCAGTAAATTGTGTCCAACTCATGAGACCCTCTGGACTGTAGCCTGCCAGGCTCCTCTGTCCATGGGGTTACAGTCCATGGGGATTCCCAGGCAAGAATACTAGAATGGTTGCCATTTCCTCCTCCAGGAGCTCTTCCTGACCCAGAAATTGAACCCATGTCTCCTGTATTGATAGGTGGATTCTTTATCACTGAGGCACCAGGGAAGCCAACCTTCAATATCCCCTGAAAAAAATTTGGGGTGAAGATCAGGAATGAGGCACTCTGTGCTCTGGGAAAAACTGGCAGAATAGGCCTTCAGATAGATATTTTCAGGAGACTTTATGAGCCCAATTCCTGCATCTCCTCATATCTAGAAAATAAAAAAAATCCTTCATGATGGGACTTCCCTGGCAGTCCAGTGATTAAAACTGTGTTTCCAATGCAACAGGCATGGGTTCAATCCCTAATCGGGGAACTAAGATCCCACATGCAGCCTGGTGCAACCAAAAGAAGAAGAAGAAAGAAAAAAAAATCCTTCATGATGAGGTCTGCTCCTCATGACCTAGCAGTAACTTTCACGAGAATAGCAGCAGCCAGCTGCAAAAAATATGTGCTTGATTGAATATACTCCGCTTTCACCAAAATCATATATATACTGACCCTCTCCCCACCTCTTTGGAACAGTCTCTCAGAGCTATCTGAAATGCTGTCTCCTGGGCTGTAGTCCTCATTCTACCCCAAATAAAACTTAACTCGCAACTCTCATGGTGTGCTCTTTTTTTTTTTTTTTCCAGTCGACATATTTTAAAGTCCAGGTGAGGGAGGGGACTTGTAGGGTTTGAGAGCAGCTTGTGCATGATTCTCTGATTGGTTGATGATGAGGTTACAGGGCAGTGTCACAGGGTTTAACATTATCCATCCTCAGATACCAGCAGGTCTGGGAGCTACATGCTCATGATCATCAAGTAGTTAATTTCTTCCACTTGGTGGTGGTTTTAGCATCTGAAAAACTACTCAGGAAATGTGCATCAGATACAATTATCTAGGTACTTCAGAGAGGAGTTAAAGCACAGAATATAGGGAAGGGGTCTGTCCCAGGAAGGTCGCATAGGATTACAAATTCACAGATGGGGAAATTGAGATGTAGAGATTAAATAAATTTCTCAGTATGGAAAAGAAAAGATTACTGTGGGTTTATACTCAGTTAACTTTATAAGGGGGAATAGAGAGAGAGAGAGACTGACAGGCAAGAGAAACTATTTCCTGGAAATATTATGTAGAAACATGAAGGCTAACCTCCTGAAAAAAAAAAAAGATTTAAAATTGCAATACGTGAACTGCTGCTGCTGCTGCTGCTAAGTCACTTCAGTCGTGTCCGACTCTGTGCAACCCCAGAGACGGCAGCCCACCAGGCTCCCCTGTCCCTGGGATTCTCCAAGCAAGAACACTGGAGTGGGTTGCCATTTCCTTCTCCAATGCATGAAAGTGAAAAGTGAAAGCGAAGCTGCTCAGTCGTGTCTGACTCTTAGTGACCCCATGGACTGCAGCCTACCAGGCTCCTCTGTCCATGGGATTTTCCAGGCGAGAGTACTGGAGTGGGGTGTCATTGCCTTCTCTGAATATGTGAACATTAAGTAGAAATAAGTGGCATGTGAGAAGCCTCATCTCATTGAAAGTGAAAACTGGCTATAATAAGGAGGATAATGTGTGACACAAAGTGAAAAAAAAGGCTTAATGAATCTCATTCTCTGATTTGAAGGTGGCATGTCTGAGTCCATTATAAAGAACAAAGTCACCCCAGAGCCTATAGGAGTCAGGGAGTCAGTGAACTGATTCATTATAAAAGAAAATGTTTAGCGTACACTTCTAATGTATCTTTATCTCTACATATATAGAATATATTATTTATATAANCTACCAGGCTCCTCTGTCCATGGGATTTTCCAGGCGAGAGTACTGGAGTGGGGTGTCATTGCCTTCTCTGAATATGTGAACATTAAGTAGAAATAAGTGGCATGTGAGAAGCCTCATCTCATTGAAAGTGAAAACTGGCTATAATAAGGAGGATAATGTGTGACACAAAGTGAAAAAAAAGGCTTAATGAATCTCATTCTCTGATTTGAAGGTGGCATGTCTGAGTCCATTATAAAGAACAAAGTCACCCCAGAGCCTATAGGAGTCAGGGAGTCAGTGAACTGATTCATTATAAAAGAAAATGTTTAGCGTACACTTCTAATGTATCTTTATCTCTACATATATAGAATATATTATTTATATAAAATATCTGTTATGTATATATAACAGATATATATGTATATATATATGTATATCTGTATGTATATATGTGTAATATACATTACATTTACTTGCTTTAAAATTCTAGAATCTATTTGTTTTTAGAAAATTGATACTATGCTTAAGAAAATCAAATATTATGGTCAAAATAATTTTTATTGTTAGAATATTTCTTTAACAGTGGAAAAATATCCACTGAGAATAAAAGACTTAATTTGCTTTTATAAATAGTGGTGGATTACAACCAAACAATAGTGCTAACTCTGCTATTGCTGTGTATTTAAAGCCAAGATGATGACTGTATTGAAAAAGAAGGAAGAGAAAATCAATAGATTATTGCTTCAATGGAGCTCACAACAGTGCTGATTAGAGAACACAAATGAATTGCATAATAGTAAAATAGCTATAAACTAGGTATGGATTTAAGCCTATGTTAAGACCATTCTTAACATTGTATCTTTAGAAAACATGCACTGAAATTACAACAGCAAATTAAATCTATTCGACCACAAAATTTAATACATAAGAAAATAGCATTTATTAATGATCTGGAAGAGGGAGTAAATAGCATGTTAATGAAATTTGCAGATGATACTAAATTGGAAGGTGTTACAACTAGGACACGGTCTTAATACAAGTGGACATTGAAAAGTTAGAAAAAATGGTGACCAAAAAAAAAAAACAAACAAAAAACAAGTAGAACTTATAAAAGTATTTGGTAGATGAATTTTAACTTCAAAATAATAATATAANTACAGTGGAAGTGAGAAATAGATTTAAGAGACTAGATCTGCTAGACAGAGTGCCTGATGAACTATGGAATGAGGTTCGTGACATTGTACAGGAGACAGGGATGAGGACCATCCTCATGGGAAAAAAAAAATGCAAAAAAGCAAAATGGCTGTCTGAGGAGGCTTTACAAATAGCTTTGAAAAGAAGAGAGGCAAAAAGGAAAGGAGAAAAATAAAGATATAAGCATCTGAATGCAGAGTTCCAAAGAACAGCAAGGAGAGATAAGAAAACTTTCTTCAGTGATCAATGCAAAGAAATAGAGGAAAACAACAGAATGGGAAAGACTAGAGATCCCTGCAAGAAAATCAAAATAATAATATAAAAAATGTGACTTTGACATTTGATCAGGATTTTCTGATTATGATAAACTAATCCACTCTTGAGAGGTCCTGGGCCAGCTACTGGAAAGTAGTCATTCCCTTATTCCTTCCTCTAGCCTCTTTCTAGGTAGACCAGAAAACTATATCACCTGGTTGTAGACATTTCGTTTGGCAAGCAAAATGAAGAGAATAGAGACCAGACATATCAGTTATTTTAAAATTGTATATTGAAGAGGAAAAATGGATAGTGAAAAAACTAGAATATTGGCATCATCTAATGGATGAGAAACGCTGGGCTGGAAGAAGCACAAACTGGAATCAAGATTGCTGGGAGAAATATCAATAACCTCAGATATGCAGATGACACCACTCTTATGGCAGAAAGTGAAGAGGAACTAAAAAGCCTCCTGGTAAAAGTGAAAGAGGAGAGTGAAAAAGTTGGCTTAAAGCTCAACATTCAGAAAACTAAGATCATAGCATCTGGTCCCATCACTTCATGGGAAATAGATGGGGAAACAGTGGAAACAGTGTCAGACTTTATTTTGGGGGGCTCCAAAATGACTGCAGATGGTGAATGCAGCCATGAAATTAAAAGATACTTACTCCTTGGAAGGAAAGTTATGACNTGCACGGGTTCTACCCCTGCTTCGGGAAGAGTCCACATGCTGCAGGGCAACCAAGCTGGTGCGCCATAGCTGCTGAAGCCTGCACTCTAGACTCTACTCTGCAGAAGCCGCTGCAGTGAGCAGCCGGCGCACCGTAACTAGAGAGTAGGTCTTGATTGCCACAACCAGAGAAAGCCCTCAGTCGGCAACAAAGACCTGCCACAGCCATAAATAAATAAGTTTTTAAATCTATAGATAACCGAAATTTTTATATAAAAAATGGTTGCTGTCACTTGATTGAGCAATTATTAACTGCAACTAATAATTACCTTATGAAATACAATTCTAGCTTTTCCAGATAGCAAAAATAAAAGTCCTCCTTCCTTATCATATGTGCCTAAATCCAAGAAATTAGTGATATTCTGAATATCACATGGGATACTATTAATCTTCCTAGAATATCTGGATGCTTTGGTCTGAGAATTTGGTTTATCCAGAAAAATAGCACCACGTGTCTCCTGGAAGCTCTGGGGACTAAGAAACCAAATAATGTATAATGTTTTACCAGTTCATCTGGCTCTCAGATACAGTTATCTGGGGGATGAAAACCTGTCTCTACTGGATCTGTTAAGACAGAAATCTCAGTTTCAGAAATCAGATTATTGTAACATTTTATGTTTCCTTTCGATTTCAGTAACATAATCTTTGAATAGAACCTGCCAGTGCCACATCTGTGATGGAGGAAGAACAGAGTATGCTTGGTGGACAGATGTGATGATGAGAGTGAGAGCTGATGGAGAAAAGTTTCAAGGAGGAAGGGAAGGTGCTGGTGGGAGAGGAGCAACATGAAGCCCGTGGGGACAGGAGATAATGTTGGGGAGGAAAATTTGGGTGAGTTAACAGAGGGTTTTAAATACGCCTTAAGGATCTTGGACTTCATTTAGTTGGCAGTGAGGTGTCAATAAAGATTTGTGAGTAAAGTTTTTTGAGTTTTGATATGATTCTCTTACATAATATGCTAATTATTCCTTCAAAATGCATGCTGTTCTCTAACTAGATAGGTATACCACCTACATCTTTATCCAAGTCGTAGAAATGTTGAACTGGGAAGGCTAGAGAGAACCCAGCAACATCTCTTCCTCTTTTTTAAAATTAATTAATGATTTTTGACTGCTCTGGGTCTTTGCTGCTGTGATCAGGCTTTCTGCAGTTGTAGTGAGCAGGCACTTCTCTTCGTTGCGGCGCACGGGCTTCCCATCGCAGTGGCTTCTCTGATTGCAGAGCAGATTTCGGGCACACGGGCTTCAGCACTTGCAGCACGTGGACTCAGTAGTTGTGGCACATGGGCCTAGTTGCTCCACGGCATGACCAGTTGCTCCTGGCCTGCAATCTTTCCATACCAGGGATCGAACCCGTGTGCCCTGCATTGGCGAATTCTTATCCACCGTACCACCAGGGAAGTCTAACCATCCTTTTAAAGAGAACGCTGCAGCCTCAGTGACATCAGCACTTTGGGGGTATAGTTTCTAACAGCAATTTATTATATTATACTGTCATCAGTTAAAATCCTTTTCTGACTTATAAAGTCATCATGAGAAATTTTGACATGTTTCACTGGCAGAAGTCCTCACAGTACTCAATGATCCTAACAGAGGAAGCTAGATTTGTCTCGTATATATCTTAACTTCAATGAGTCCATGCTGGTTCCTAATGTTCACTTTCAAAGTGACTACCAGCCTTCCATTTAATAGTGCCATTTAATAATAACTCTAGAATCCTGCCAGAAAATAAAACCAACCGTCGTTTCTTTGGGGAAGGAGCACATGAGTTTCTTGCAATAATGTAGGGCTAAGGGCAAACAAGGAGAAGGCGATGGCACCCCACTCCAGTACTCTTGCCTGGAAAATCCCATGGACGGAGGAGCCTGGTGGGCTGCAGTCCATGGGGTCGCTAGGAGTTGGACACGACTGAGCAACTTCACTTTCACTTTCATGCACTGGAGAAGGAAATGGCAACCCACTCCAGTGTTCTTGCCTGGAGAGTCCCAGGGATGGGGGAGACTGGTGGGCTGCCATTTCTGGGGTCGCACAGAGTTGGACACGACTGAAGCGACTTAGCAGCAGCAAGGGCAAACAAGAAAAATGGCAAGCTCAGTGCCTTAGATCTAGGATTTTTAAAGATGAGCACAGCAAATAATAGCAGGATTGAGCAGTGAATAGGACCCCAGATTCAGTACATAGGCCTTTATCATCCTACATCACCGTCAAGCAGCATTGTCCCAGCTAAGTCGCAGCTGCTTAGGGACAGGATTGGCGCCACATTCCAGAACTTCTAACGTCTAGCATCCTGCTCGATGCAGCTGTCCCATGATGCTGCGTCTTGAGGCAAAGCACAGAGCAATGTACTCTCCCAAAGAGTATCTTTAAATTCCAAGATAGCAATTCTCAAAATGCAGAAACCCTTTGTCTGTAAGGTCAAAGCTCTTCTCACAAGAATACTAAGACGTTATTCTTACTGTCCTCCTTTCGAGTGTACGGCAGAATCTTCCACAGGGTAAATGTAATGTGATCCTGGAATAGATTTAATGCAGAAGCAGATATGAGAATCCAGCTGTTCTATTAGGCCAGATATTAAAGAGATTTGCAAAAATATAAATCAATGACACTTCTCTCACTCGCTTTTTTATTTTGGATAATAGCTATTTTCACTAAAATATGTTATTCACATTAATCTATGGCTTTATTGTTTTTAAATGAAATTAACAGATTTCAGTTTTAATTTCTTATATGATAAATATCGACAGGTTATAACAGGTATAACTCACATAAACAAAAGTTATTTGACATCCTCAAGGACTTATTTACTTATATAAATGTATTTTAAAATTTATTTATTTTGAAATACAGTTGATGTGCAATATTATGTTAGTTTCACGTAATAAAGTGATTTGACACGTACATACAGTATGAAATGATCATTGCAGTAAGTCTGTCCCCACACAAAGTTACACTATTACTGACCATACACTATTACTATTACTAGTGTATTCAGTTCAGTTCAGTNGAGTCTGAGTGAACTCTGGGAGTTGGTGATGGACAGGGAGACCTGGCGTGCTGCGATTCATGGGGTTGCAGAGAGTAGGACATAACTGAGCGACTAAACTGAACTAAAGCAATTGCCTTTACTTCTCTGCACCCCATCTATAAAATAATTAACATATCCTTCTCTTAGTGTGGACATAAGTGTTAAGTGAATTAAAGTGTAACTCAGTTGATAAACAGGTATCTACTATATGTCCTTTACTCTGTGCCTGTGGTTATAGTAAAAACCAAGATTGAAATGGGGCTCAAAGAAAAGTACTTCCAGGTGTGCCCAGTAGGTCGTAAAATGTTCAGTAAATGTTACCCATTGTTGTTATTGTTTCTGATGGATGTGCACCCAAATTCAGAAATTCTTGAACAAACCAGAGTTAGCCAGAGGAAGGTTATAGAAATCCAAGTCTCAAGCAGAAAGCCTCCTGAGTGCACCAGTCTCAGCAAGGAAGGGCTGTCCCTGGCAAAGACTGGGTTATCTGAATGTACAGTTTGGAAAGAATCATGTGTCATGCTTTTCACATACATACACACAGAGAGAACATTTATTATGTGGTCTTCAGGCACCGAGAACAATGTATATGTTTAAGCTGGCAAATAAATGGGTGTCTTTTATCACTAGGGCATTCATTTTCATGATGGGCATCCAGCAGGCGTGTTTTTCGAAGTTGGTCACATGTTAAATTGTAAACATGCATTTGTAAGAATTCTGTAATATTAATCATAAGGACTGTGAAGATAAAATAGAAGAGTCAGTTGTGAGTGGTTTTATTCTGAGTTTTCATTGGACACTTTACAACTATTCTTATGCATCTCACATTCTAGTACCAGTTTCGCAGCATGTTTATTTTTGCATAGTTGTGTCAGTGTGTACAGCTTCTGTGTGGATCTGCTTTGGAGTCTAACCCTGATGGATGTTGACCTTTTCCTGTTTCCTTTTATTCCACCACTTTCTCCTTGGGTTATCAATAAAATGGTCTCCTGTGCTGATAAGTAGCCGTCCATTCACCTTTGTATCCAAATGCTAGACATTTGGGTTGTTGCCAGTGTTTCACAATGAGGAACATGTTTGCTGTAAATATAGTGTAGAGATTGCTTAGTCAGTGACTTACTGTGCACCTTCTGGAATGACACTGTCTGGCAAGGTCTTAGAAGTGATATCAGCTCATTAAACTAAGAGTCTTGAGAACTGGCACTCAGGAGTTCCTGAGACAGCATCTTATTATTTGGCTTATTTTTCTTTATATAATTAGGAGATATGTAGGGAGGACCGAGCCTGTGCAAGGGAGTACCAGGCACTGGTGAGCAAGGTAGAAAAGGTTTCCAGCTAATGGTGCATACATGGCCGACAGATGCAAGATGAGTGTTGTAGAGGCAGACATTGTCATGGTGATGTTGCCATCCTGTAAGCAGTGTCAGACTTCCAGGTGAAAAGTGGATATTTGGTTTGGGTGGGTCTAGATACGGTATACAGTGTAACTACTACTTTAGATTAACTGCAGAGGGTGGGGTAAGAGGCAATCAAAATTGTAGGATATTAAAAAGCAATACAGTGTTTTGTTGTTTCTAAATTGGGCTAACAGAGTGATGGCCAAGTTCAAAGCTGCATGGTAGAGCAAAAAGTGCAAGGCCTGTGAGTTCAGACAGCCCCAGTTTTGACTTAACTCTGCCACATGTTGGCTAGTGGTTTGGGGGAAAACATTTAAACTTGCTGAACTTCAAATGTCCTTACCTCTAAAAGAGGTATAGTATTTTCTATCTTTTGGCATTGTTTATATTCCCAGTTCCTAGTTCAGTGGCCAGTGCTGGATAGAGGCTCAGCAGTTGGTTGTTGGCAGAAAAAATGGTTAGTTGGGTGGCTAGTTAGGTGGATGGATGGATGGTTAAATAGATCGATGATTGATGGATGGATGGTTGGATGAATGGATGGAACAATTACTATGGATGGAGAAAGACTGAGAACCTCTGTGATAAATAAGTCATCTAAACAAGTCATATTTGCCCTATTAGCTTGAAATTTTCCAAACTAGTTTTCTCACTTTGAAGTTAGTGGGGATCAAATTAAGAAGCCATAAACCTCTATTTTGTCATCTCATGCATATCAAGAAAAGAAAATATGACTAATTGTGGCCCTAACAAGTAGGAGTTTTTTCTCCTGCATATTCAGAAAGTCTAGAGGAGGTGGTCAGTTCTTTCATTTGCCACTGATGATCTGTGCCCTTTTCATTCCTTGCGTCTACCATTTTTGAAATTTAGACTTGCTTTCTCAGGATGATCACAGTTCTGTGCTTTACTGCCAGTTTCAAGCTGAGAACCAAGGACCCATGGCTCCTATCTTTTGTTGTTGTTCAGTCGCTCAGTCGTGTCTGAGTCTTTGTGATCCCATGGAACTGTAGCACGCCAGGCTTCCCTGTTCATCACCAATTCCCGAAGCTTACTCAAACTCATGTCCATCGAGTCAGTGATGCCATCCAACCATCTCATCCTCTGTTGTCCCCTTTCCCTCCTGCCTTCAATCTTTCCTAGCATCAGGGTCTTTTCCAGTGAGTCAGTTCTTCATATCAGGTGGCCAAAGTATTGGAGTTTCAGCTTCAACATCANGATTCTTTACCACTGAGCCACCTGGGAATACATCTTATATAGGCCATTGCTATTTTGAATCTCTTACTGGTGACTGGATTTCCCTGGTGACTCAGATGGTAAAGTGTCTGCCTACAATGCGGGAGACCCAGGTTCGATCCTTGGATTGGGAAGATCCCCTGGAGAAGGAAATGACAACCCGCTCCAGTACTCTTTCCTGGAGAATCCCATGGCTGGAGGAGCCAGGCAGGCTACAGTCCATGGGGTTGCAAAAAGTCAGACACGACTGAGTGACTTCACTTTCTTTCACTTTCACCAGTGACTGGACACAATTCTTCATTGGTATAACTCTGAAAGCCCTCTCATAATTCAATTTTTCTCCACTAAATTGTCAAGTCATCCATTCATTTATTCACTCAAACACTCTCTGATTGAAAATAACCCCATATTCTAGAATCAGATGAGATTTATGTAGGTATAAATGTAAGCATGTGTGGGCTCAGTCGTGTCCGATTCTTAGCAACCCTATGGACTTTAGCCCATCAGGCTCCTCTGTCTATGGGATTCTCCAGGCAAGAATACTGGAGTGGATTGGCATTTTCTCCTTCAGGGGATCTTCCTGACCCAGGGATCCAACTCTCATCTCCTGTGTCTTCTGAATTGCAGGTGGATTCTTTACAACTGAACCAACTGGGAATACACCATGTGGATATAAAAGGACATTGTAAATACCAAAGCATTAAACATAGGTTGTGTTATTAAATTTTTAATATTGTGATTTGTTGTTGCTCAATTAGGGAGATTCTAGTGTATAGCAATTTGGAGACTGCTGCTGCTGCTAAGTCACTTCAGTTGTGTCCGACTCTTTGCGACTCCACAGATGGCAGCCCACCAGGCTCCCCTGTCCCTGGGATTCTCCAGGCAAGAGCACTGGAGTGGGTTGCCATTTCCTTCTCCAATGCATGAAAGTGAAAAGTGAAAGTGAAGTCGCTCAGTCGTGTCCGACCCTCAGTGACCCCAGGGACTGCAGCCTACCAGGCTCCTCCATCCATGGGATTTTCCAGGCAGGAGTACTGGAGTGGGGTGTCATTGCCTTCTCCGAATTTGGAGATTGCTACACACTAATTCTAGTGTGTAGCAATTTGCTAGAGGGAAACTCCCATTGTTAAGTGATGGGAGACTCCCGTTAAGTGGTGTGAAAGTCAGTGCTATTTCATGTTGTAAATAAAAGAAGCAGTTCAGTTGAGCTGCTCACTCATGTCAGACTCTTTACAACCCCATGGACTGCAGCACGCCAGGCTTCCCTGTCCATCTCCAACTCCTGGAACTTGCTCAAACTCATGTCCATCAAGTCACTGATGCCATCTAATCATTTCATCTTCTGCCATCCCCTTCTCCTCCTGCCTTTAATCTTTCCCAATATCAGGGTCTTTTCCAATGAGTCAGTTCTTCCCATCAGGTGGCCAAAGTATTGGAGCTTCAGCTTCAGCATCAGTCCTTCCAATGAATATTCAGGACTGATTTCCTTTAGGATTACTGGTTTGATCTCCCTGCAGTCCAAGTCAAGAATCTTCTCCAACACCACAATTCAAAAGCATCAATTCTTCGGTGCTCAGCTTTTTTTATGGTCCAGTTCTCACATCCATATATGACCACTGGAAAAACCATAGCTTTGACTAGATGGACCTTTGTTGGAAAAGTAATGTCTCTGCTATTTAATATGCTGTCTAGGTTGGTCATAGCTTTTTTTCCAAGGAGCAAGTGTCTTTTAATTTCATGGCTGCAATCACCATCTGCAGTGATTTTGGAGCCCAAGAAAATAAAGTCTCTCACTGTTTCCACTGTTTCCCCATCTACTTGCCATGAAGTGATGAGACCAAATGCCATGATCTTCAGTTTTTACTCTCTGATTCATTTATTTCTACCATTCTATCTTCTATTTCACTAATCCTATCTTCTGTCTCCGATATTCTACTATTTGTTGCCTCCAGAGTGTTTCTGATCTCATTTATTGCATTATTCATTATATATTGACTCTTTTTTCTTTCTTCTAGGTCCTTGTTAAACCTTTCTTGCATCTTCTCCAGGCTATTTATCTGTGATTCCATTTTGTTTTCAAGATTTTGGATCATTTTCACTATCATTATTCGGAATTCTTTCTCAGGTAGATTCCATATCTCTTCCTCTTTGGTTTGGTTTGGTGGGCATTTCTCCTGTTCCTTTACCTAGATGTTTTTGAATATTCAGTTTTAAGCCAACACTTTCACTCTCCTCTTTCACTTTCATCAAGAGGCTCTTCAGTACCTCTTAGCTTTCTGCTAAGATATTTCTCCAAGAAATCTTGATTCCAGCTTGTGCTTCATCCAGCCCAGCATTTTGCATGATGTACTCTGCACTAAGTTAAATATACAGCGTTGACATATTCCTTTTCCTATTTGGAACCAGTCTGCTGTTCCATGCCAGTTCTAAATGTTGCTTCTTGTCCTGCATACAGATTTCTCAGGAGGCAGGTAAGGTGGTCTAGTATTCTGACCTCTTTAAGAATTTTCCAGTTTGTTGTGATCCACACAGTCAAAGGATTTGGCATAGTCAATAAAACAGAAGTAGATGTTTTTCTGGAATTCTCTCGCTTTTTCTATGATCCAACGGATGTTGGCAATTTGATCTCTTACAGTCCATGGAATTCTCCAGGCCAGAATACTGGAGTGGGTAGCCTTTTCCTTCTCCAGGGGATCTTCCCAACCCAGGAATCAAACCCAGGACTCCCACATTGCAGGAAGATTCTTTAACATCTGAGCCACCAGGGAAGCCCATAAAAAAGGCAAGGGGAAACCTAATGCAAGTGCTTCTCGCACCTTAAATCGCACAAGAAATACTTGAGAATCTTATTAAAATGCTGATTCAGACTCAGAGGGGCTTGGGGTGAGGCATGAGATCCTGCATTTCTCATAAGCTCTTGATGAGGCCACCTACTGCCCTGGACCTTTGAATAGCAGGGACCTGGGAGATCTTTGGGCTTCCCAGGTGGCACTAATGGGAAAAACAAAACAACAACAACAACAACAACAACAACCTGGGTGCCAATGCGGGAGATGGAAGAAACATGGGTTTGATCCCTGGATTGGGAAGATACCCTGGAGGAGGGCATGGCAACCCACTCCAGTGTTCTTGCCTGGAGAATCCCATGGACATAGAGTCACAAAGAGTCGGACATGACAGAAGCAACTTAGCACGCACACAGGCGATCTTTCTCTGTGCTGGGGAAAGAAATGATGAGAGAGGAGAAAGGAAAGATGAGAACAGAGAGGAGAGCATTTCAGAAAATGGAGAACAGGTTCTTTTAGAGGCTTTATTTTCAAGCAGATTGATAACTTAATAAAAGCTAGGAACTGTGCAGACCTTATTTCACTGAAGTCTTAACACCATGTATAAGAGGAATTCTAATTCTTAGTCTGAAGTTGAGAAAGCAGGAAGCTCAGAGAAGTTAAGAGACGTGATCAAAGCCACAAAGCAGGTAGTGGCAGGGATGGGATTGCCACAGAGGTTTTTCAGAGCCCAGAGCCCAATTTCCTTTCCAAGCCCTATGATAAAATTCCAGGGTGGGGGAGTGGGTTTCTTTCTTTTGCTAAATTCTTTCTCCTCACCCAGAGAATTGGGGAGGAGGACACTGCTGCCCTAGGGAACCAGTCCCCCAGTGGCTTGGCTCTATTCTATCTGAAAGGCTTTTGTGGCAGCTAAGCTGTATTTTTTGAACACTGGGGTCTTGGTAGTGGGAAGGGCGGTGGGGTGAGGGTCCGGTAGGATGTTTATAAGTTTTGCCGGACAGTTTACATTTCATAAGCCTGGTCTCCTTTCTGGAGGCTGCCATGATCCAGAGCAGCAGGAATAAGTCCTGGGAGGAGGATGCCACAGAGGTGAGAGCAAACCCTTCTCTGGTTCTGACCCGTGGGACTCTTGCTTTCTTCCTGGATGCCTTTGAGGGACGAATAAACCTGACAACTTAGCCGAGCAATCAGCAAGCCAGCAAATGCCAGGCCCCCAGTGAGGAGCTTTGTGTCCTCCCAAGAGAGGAGGTAAATGTGCAGTCTGTATCCCCAAAAAGGTCCCACCATGCAGTGTGGAACTTCTGTCATAGGTTGCCCCTCACACTGCTGTCCCCCAGGACTTGGGTATAAATCCCAGCCATTTCCTTCTCCAGTTTCCCACAGTGACTAGCCTTTGTCTAATTTCACCACCGTGGGGGGCTGGGGAGGGTTTCCTGCACAATAAATCTTTCACCAGCACAATGGTTTTATCATTAGAGAGGATGATGCTAAAAGAAGAGCAGGACTTCCTTGGTGGTGCAGTGGATAAGAATCTGTGTGCCAGTGCCGGGGACACAGGTTCAATCCCTGATCTGGGAAGATTTCCACATGCCGAGAAGCAACTAAGCCCATGTGCAGAAACTGCTGAAGCCCAATGCCCTAGCCTGTGCTCCGCAACAAGAGAAGCCAACACAGAGAGAAGCCCAAGAACTGCAATGAAGCATAATAGCCCTTGCTTGCTGTAGCTAGAGAAAGCCTGCACAAAGCAATGAAGATCTAACACAGCCAAATAAATTAATAAAATTAAAAAAGAAGAAGAAGAGCAGATGTAAGTGGCAAATGTATGATGAAAAGGAAGGGCTCAAGGTGACAAGAAAGGGATAAGCCTGGGATCACAGAGCAGAGTTGAGGAGGTGTGGATGGAGAGTCATGGAGGCACGCCAGGAACGTCCACCTAAGGTCTGATTGCAGAATAGTGTGGAAGAGCTTCCAGTGAGAAGAGAAACCAGGACATGTAGTATGGGCTCCTCTTCTCTTGAAGACAAGCAGTTGTCTGCTTGGATATTAGCTCCACAGATGTGCCAAGGATGTTGGATGCACTGGTGTCAGGTCTGGAATCCAGCCTTCTGGATGCAGAGGGGACAGTCTTCTCATTGAAGGACACCCAGAGGCACCCTAGTGTGGAGTGTCTGAAGGGGAAGCATCTACTCTTGCTGAGCCCAAACCATCCTCCAGCCTTATTCCTTTAGGGATGTTTCCTCCTTCTAGGCTCCCTCTCAGTGCTCATTTCTGAGACAGCATCAACATCTCCAGAGCAGTGAAGTTCAGTTAGGCTGCAACACTGAGGGGTAGTGGAGATGCCAGATTACCTTCACTCTGGCTGGTCTAGTCCTAGAAACAGAGGAAGGCCCTGGAGCCCCTGGCCTCTGCTGTCTCCTGGTCACCACTATCTTTGGGGCCAGGCTACTCTACGTGGTTGACAGCGCTTGCTGCCTCCACTTTCTTGATTCTCATTCTTCCAGCACTCTACAGGGTAGCTCTGTCCCACCCTACCCCAACCCACTACAACTGCTCCTACCAATGGTATCAGCAATCTGAGGCCAAATCCAGGGGTCACTTCCCAGCTCTTAATTTTTCTTTGACTTCTCATTTACTTGACTACAATCATTTCTGCTTGAGATATCTCAACTCTAGGGCTTCCTAATTAGGGATCCCTGAGTCCCTAGATTATCTTTAGGAAGAAACAATGTGCAGTCCCTACAATTTTTACACAAAGTTTGCACACAACTGCATTTTTCTAGGGAGGATGGTCCAGGGCATTCATTGAATTCTCAAAAATGATCATTGATCTGCCAAAATGTTAAGAACCAGTGGCCTTGAGACCTGTAGTGTTTAGAACTAGGTTCTGCTGGGAGTGATCCAAGATAGCAAAGATAAATTCAATCTTCTTGCAAACAGAGTCAGTTATCAGAGTTGGAGGAGTGACTCTTCCTAGCTCTGCCAACACCAGGTGTAAAAGTCCAAGGTGGTGCTCCAAACAGCATGTTGGAGGGAGGGACAAAGAAGAACATAAAGGACATGCATCTGCTGTCTCTCAAAGAGTCCCAGGAGCTACTGTATGTTCCTTTCACTTTTGTATTATTGGCCCAAACTTAATTACATGAGTCATATCTATCTGTAGAGAGGCTGGGAAATGTTATTCTGAGCAGACTCTTGCCATGGATGAAGGGGAGGAAAGATATTGAGAGGCAGATATCAGCCCCTGTCAGAGTTTCTGTGACATCACCAGTAGTTGATACTGTGGACTGATTCACACATTAAAGCTGGGGCCACACTACCTAGACTCCCTTAAAGCTGGCTTTCCAAATGTGATTTAGGAATTGCCAATTAAATGGACTTGCACAAGACTTGAACCTGGAACCAAGCTAAGTGGGGGAGAAGGAGCCAGGGAGGTATCAATTTTGCAGAAGTGGATGATGGCAAACTTGTTTCACGGTCACCAACTTCCTGGGTCAGCAGCTTCCTGTCGTGGCTTCTTTCTTGATCTTGAAGACAGAGGCATGGTGATCCTGAGGGCTTACAGTCATCTCTGGAAGCTCCATTCAAGTCTACTCTTCCAGGCCCTCCACCAGCAACATTGTGAGCTGAAGCATCTCAAATTTCAATGTTCATATTGGCCTGGGGGTCCAGCTAAAGAATAGAGTCTGATTCAGTAGATCTGGAGTGAGATCTCAGATTCTGCATTCCTAACAAGCTCCTATGTAATGTATGATGGTTAGGATGGATTTTTTTTTTTTTTGGCTGCAGGATTTTTAACTCCTGACTAGGGATTGAAACCGGGTCCTCAGCAGTGAAAGCGAGGAATCCTAACCACTGGACTGCCAGGGAACTAGGATGGACTTTTAGTAGCTCAGTCTGAACGTGTCCTCTGATAACCTACATCTGATCATAAATTCCTTTCTTCTTTGTCTGCTGAATGATGGTTTCTGATTCTCCTAATTCTGTGGCTGATTCTTCCTTGTTTCTTTTAGGGGATCTTCTTGCTGTGTTTGTCCCTTTATATTGGTATTTCCCAAGACTCTGGCTTAGAGGGCATCCTACAAACTCCTCCTGCATGATCCCCTTCATTCTCCAGACTTCAATAAATATCTGTATGTTTCTCAAATCTTTATTTCCAATTTATACTCTCCCCTGAGTCCAGATTCCAGTACCCACAACTTACCAAAATTGAGTTCTACAGACAAATAGGACATGAAAGAAAGCCTCCATGGTCAAATAAGTTTGGAAAATACTGGGTTAAATAAAATGAAATTGACTATTTTGCTGAGGTGCTCCTAGAACAGTTAATGTGCTAAAAGGCATTGCAAACATTTAAGAGGAGGTATGTAATACTCTGTATTTCTTATTCGACGTCTGTATAGGACATAAGCAGTACATTTCCTCAGATTCTCCCAGTCCTGCCTGAGCCCTGAACACCTGACCTTTTGCTTTTCCTTAACTATTTCACTGTAGCCAATAGTGTAGTTGTGTGGCCAACCAGTTGCTCCTCCTGGCGTCTTGCATTGTTTTCCATCCCACCCCCCTTCCCTTTTATATTATTCTTGAGGTTTGAGGTTTTGCCTTCATAAAAAGCCTGAGCACATAATCTTTGCCTCAGGCTCTGTTTTCTAGGGAACTTGGGCCAGTACAACCTGCAACAGACCCCCACCCTTTTTCTTGGAATATTAATATCTCCCAGAACTTGGGTTCCTAGAACACCCTTTGGAAATTCAAGTTGGTTATCTTTCCCTGAATATCTGCAGGCACCTGAGACTCAGCATGTCCTAGTCTGAATCGATCTGTTTTCCTTCATATGTGTTTGTCATCTGGTTTTTTCTGTCTTAGTGATTGCACCACATTTGCCCACTATGCGAGTAACCTGACTGTTGTTCTTGACTTCTTTTCCTCTTCCATCCAATCTGTTCACCCTCTCTTGCTTCCTCCTTTCCTCTCATCTGGCTAATGAATGATTATTTGTCCTTTTTAAAAATTATTCATTTATTTATTTTTGGCTGTGCTGGGTCTTCACTTCTGTGTACGGGCTTTCTCTAGTTGCAGAGAGCAGGGGCTACTCTGCAATTGCAGTGTGCCAGCTCCTCACTGCAGTGGCTTCTCTTGTTTCAGAGCACAAACCCTAGAGGGTGAGGGCTTCAGTAGTTGTAGGGCTTAGTTTCCCCAAGGCATGTGGAATCTTCCAGAACCAGGGATGGAAACTGTGTCCACTGCATAACCACTGGACCACCAGGAAGTCCAACAATTACTCCTTGTTCTTAAAGAGACAGTGTAGGTACCATCTTCTTACCCTGTCTTACCCCTGCTGGGGTCTGGGTGATGTACCACTCTGAGTTCTCAAAAGCCTCTGAAATTGTCTCTCTTATAGCACTTATCACACTGTATGGTAATTGATCTTTTAAAATGAATCTGTCTCTCCCCACCACCATCTTTGGTATCTTATTCAATTCTTAATCCCTAGCACCTAGGATAGAAAACTTACTGATTTATTGATAGATGGGAGTGGGTGAAGACTTCCCCGGTGGCTCAGCAGTAAAGAATCTGCTTGCAACGCAGGATTCGTGGGTTTGATCCCTGAGCTGGGAAGATCCCCTGGAGGGCACAGCAACCCACTCCAGTACTCTTGCTTGGAGAATCCCACGGACAGAGGAGTCTGGCAGGCCACTAGGGTCGCAAAGAGTTGGACACAATTGAAGCAACTTAGCATATACGCATGCATGGGAGTGGATGAGGCAGGAGAGAGAAAGAAAACTC
This sequence comes from Neotragus pygmaeus, assembly GCA_006410875.1. Taxonomy (NCBI): domain Eukaryota; kingdom Metazoa; phylum Chordata; class Mammalia; order Artiodactyla; family Bovidae; genus Neotragus; species Neotragus pygmaeus. The sequence continues at coordinate 912,521 of SJYV01014911.1, forward strand.
CAAATTGTAAGCCTTCCAAAGGAAGAAAAATAATTTCCCCTCTACCTTTCTGAGTTCTTTGGTGAGATCTCTGCAGTAAAAAACACAGATTAACAAGAGAAAAGCAAAGAGAAGTCTACTAACATGTATACCTTGTGCATATGTGGGAGATGTCCAAGGGAAAATGAGTAACTCTCTGAGTTGGCTTAGAATTCAGGATTAAATACCATCTTAGTAGAGAAAGAAGAGTGAGGATGTTAGGACTCTCTGCTGCTGCTGCTAAGTTGCTTCAGTTGTGTCTGACTCTGTGCGACCCCGTAGATGGCAGCCCACCAGGCTCCCCCATCCCTGGGATTCTCCAGGCAAGAACACTAGAATGGGTTGCCATTTCCTTCTCCAATGCATAAAAATGAAAAGTGAAAGTGAAGTCACTCAGTCGTGTCCAACTCTTAGTGACCCCATGGGCTGCAGCCTACCAGGCTCCTCTGTCCATGGGATTTTCCAAGCAAGGGTACTGGAGTAGGGTGCCATTGCCTTCTCCATTTAGGACTTTCCGGGAGGAGGAAATGATTTTTAGGAAAGATGAATGGGCTCTTCAAAGACTAGATGGAAGAAATGATAGCTTGTGACCAAGTTTGTCTGCGTGTTGTGTCAACCTCTAGCCTCCTCTCCTGTGATAAGTCAATCTCCCTGGGTTAATGATGCCTCTAGGGAGGATATTTATGATAAACAAGTTCCTTTTGGAGGATCTATCTTTAGGCAGATAAGTGGGGTTCAAAGAAAGCTCTACCTGCATTTGCCACTTTTCAAGTGCCTACAGCTCCAAATAGTTAGTACACCAAAGCAGAATATTTTCGGATAGTATGTCTTGAACTCCCGTAGTGATCTTTTGGGGTGGCATATTCTGCTACCCTCATGACCCACTTTTGAAAATTCCCCAAGTTGCATGGTCTAGAAGCTGAGTTGGTAGATCTCACTGAAACAGTCTCTTAATCTTGAGAATAGGTCAGTTCAGTTAAACAATTGTGTCTCATTCCAGGAAGTGATATTGCAGGTGGGATCCTACCAAAGTTAGAATGGATATGGTACAAGTAAGAAGGTATTTGATAAGAGGCATTTCTTTGGAAACAAAACAAATAATGGTTGGAGCACACTGTAAGTCAGTGTCTGAGTCCAGAGAGCAGCCCTGAGAAGATTTCTCTATATTGGGCTGGAAGCACCTTTTGAAGTTTAATATTAATATTTTTGATGATGTCATTGGGTGTTCTGGTGAACTTTCTGAGCGACCTAGACAGCAACAGACATGAAAGCTGTCCATACATGATCCGTTGTGGTGATTTCTCAGGTTTATATCAAGTTGTCCAGCTTCAGCTTCCAGGGCTTTGGGAAAAGGGCAGGTTTGTTTTTAGGGATTTCAGTCAGAAGGGTGAAAGAAAATTGCAAGCATTAGTTTGGAGAATTTTAGTCAGATATTAGAGAAAACTAGAATTTAAGATCCAGTCCAGTTTGCTAAAACCTCATATCCACAAAGATTGTTATAATTTTCTACTGAAACAATCTTTTGCTGTACAATCACCCCCATTTCTAGAAAATATAATCACAGAAAAGCAAATTTGTTCACAAAACAAGTTTGAGCTCACAAAACTTGACCTGATTATTTGCATAAGAGCAGCAAGAATAGCAATTGAGCATGTAGGCGCTTTTAAAATCTGCTTTGTTAGAACTTTCTTAAGGAATCTCAGATTGGACTTTTAAAAGACTTTCAAGGCTAGGAAGCCAAACCAAGAGCTCATTGTCAGAGTTCACATGCATATCTATATATTCGGGTTAATTCCTCTCTGCTCAAAGTCCCCCCCAAAATATACTGAGATTCCTGGGACTGGTAGGAAGTGATCTTCCTTACTCACTTGGTAAGGCTGGAAAACCTAAAGTCAAGGAACCAGGAAGTTTCTTAGAAGGGGCTCAATGGCTCAGATGGTAAAGCAGAGCCTGGCAGGGTACAGTCCATGGGGTCACAAAGAGTTGGACACAACTGAGCAACTTCACTTTCACTGTAAAGTCAAGCTTCCTTAAAGCTTCTGGTCGTATCTTATTCTACATACATCATTCTCCAATTTGACATCCTAGTCAAGCCTTAGTAATATAACTGTTTCTAACTGTGTCCTGTCACAAGAACAACAGATTCTTCTACAACTTATGCAAATACCTATATTGCTATGAAAATAAGAATACACATTAAGAGTATGAATTCTGGAGGGATCAGATAGGGAGAAAAGATAAATGCTTCAATTCTGTTTATGAAGGTATACTATACCAAACTGCAGTAAGTCATAGACAGCTTAAGAGAAAAAAGCTTTCTTAAATCTAGAAAACAAAGCATGAAAGAACCAGCAAAATTTCAAACAAAAAGTAATACAAACTGTAGTTGTGCTCATCAGTTTATTCAGTCCCCGATGATTAAATCTTATTTTGCTTGATCTTGAGCTACTAGTTTTATGATTCATTCTATTTTTCCATTACAGTTTTGGAAATTCTTACCCAGTTTAATGATATGATCTTAAAGTTATTGGAAACTGGTATCCTCGCATACTTATTAGAGTCCTTTCCATGAATCTGAAGACAAAGAGTTTTTGCATCATAGATACTTGCAAAAGCTTTCAGGAAACATCAGAGTAAAACAATAACTGTCTGTGACAGACAAAATGACCATGGTTAAAAACTTGATGAAAGTTCATTTAAGAACAACTGACAGGAAATTTGGTTATTTCTGTGTTGTACACAGTTTAGGATGATAACTAGAGTTATGACTGATAACACTGTATAAGGATAGATCAGATTCTAGGAATATCATATACTTTCTGGAACACACACTAATAATATACATCCTTACAAATATAACTTAGGAAGGTTAAACATTACTTCCTTAAAAAAAGAGAAGAACTCTATTTTGTATTGGCATATAGCCAATTAACAATGTTCTGAGTTTCAGATGAACAGCAAAAGGACTGAGCCACACATATACATGTATCCTGCTGCTGCTGCTAAGTCGCTTCAGTCGTGTCTGACTCTGTGTGACCCCATAAACGGCAGCCCACCAGGCTCCCCCGTCACTGGGATTCTCTAGGCAAGAACACTGGAGTGGGTTGCCATTTCCTTCTCCAATGCATGCATGCATGCTAAGTTGCTTCAGTCGTGTCTGACTGTGCAACCCTATGGACAGCAGCCCATCAGGCTCCTTTGACCATGGGATTCTCTAGGCAAGAATACTAGAGTGGGTTGCCATTTCCTTCTCCATTCTTCCCCAAATTCCCTCCCATCTAGACTGCCACATAACACTGAGCAGAGCGCTTCTATGTGCTATACAATAGGTCCTTGTTGGTTATCTATTTTAAATATAGCAGTATGTCCACCCCAGACTCCCTAGCTATCCCTTCCCCCCAACTTTCTCCCCAGCCACCATAAGTTCATTATCTAAGACTGTGAGTCTCTTTCAGAGTTAAACATTACTTTTTACTTAACAATATTTCCCATGTAAATTAACATAGTGTATATGCCCCAACCAGTAACGCTGAAGAAGCTGAAGTTAAATGGTTCTATGAAGACCTACAAGACGTTTTAGAACTAACACCCAAAAAAGGTGTCCTTTTCATTATAGGGGACTGGAATGCAAAAGTAGGAAGTCAAGAAACACCTGGAGTAACAGGCAAATTTGGCCTTGGAATGCGGAAAGAAGCAGGGCAAAGAATAACAGAGTTTTGCCAAGAAAATGCACTGGTCATAGCAAACACCCTCTTCCAACAACACAAGAGAAGACTCTACACATGGACATCACCAGATGGTCAACACCGAAATCAGATTGATTATATTCTTTGCAGCCAAAGATGGAGAAGCTCTATACNCACAGATCAAAAAAAACAAAAACAGTTTAAACAAAAATTATTTATTTAAATGTGAGTTCCACTTTAAATTTTATAGTATGAAAATAATTAGAAAATTGATGAGGATGTAGAATTACAGCAGAGAAGAAAAAGAGAGGATAAGGGAGTTATCTCAGGACTCATGACTTGCCAAGTACTATAATATAGACCAAAGTATCAGAATTAGATTTGTATAATAAGGCACCTTTGCTGCTGCTGCTGCTAAGTCACTNGTAGAATTACAGCAGAGAAGAAAAAGAGAGGATAAGGGAGTTATCTCAGGACTCATGACTTGCCAAGTACTATAATATAGACCAAAGTATCAGAATTAGATTTGTATAATAAGGCACCTTTGCTGCTGCTGCTGCTAAGTCACTTCAGTCGTGTCCGACTCTCTGCGACCCCAGAGATGGCAGCCCACCAGGCTCCCCCATCCCTGGGATTCTCCAGGCAAGAACACTGGAATGGGTTGCCATTTCCTTCTCCAATGCGTGAAAGAGAAGTCGCTCAGTCGTGTCCGACTCTTCGAGACCCCATGGACTGCACCCTACCAGGCTCCTCCATCCATGCGATTTTCCAGGCAAGAGTACTAGAGCGGGTTGCCATTGCCTTCTCCGAAAGCACCTTTAAGACTGAACTTTTACTGTTGGGCTCTTAATCTGTGGTTTTAATTATTTATCTACTTTTCCTTCCTGTTATGTTGCCCTCCGTGCTTCCAAGGCTTGCCTCAGANTTTGGGTCACTGCTACAATCAAAATGCTCAGCACAGTGCTTGCCATTCAGTAAATGCTTGTTGAATTAATTTTGTAAAAGTCTCCAATTTCTATTCTTGACCTACTGCTCCTTTCATGTCCTGGAAAATCTAAGCAAATTTGGTACCCGAAATACTCTTGTGAGTCCTTTAGTCCTCAAATTCGATGTGAAATCTAAGCTCAAAAAATGACCTGAGGTTCATCTGTGAGTTTAAGGTAAAGGCTACTTATCTTCAAAGATGTTTGATTGCATGTCTTTTTTCCTAGGGATCCAAAATTGCGCAGGAGGTAAAACATCAACTTTTGTGTAAAAGTTGGTCAATTCTTAGTTATGATTCAAACACAAGTCAGTCACAATCTAAGACGGAGACCTGAGGTGGCTAGAAAAAAATGCTCCAATGTACAAGCATGACAGCTCTTATCGCTACAAGAAGGGCGAAGAATACTCAGAATGCTTTCTGCCTTTCAAGTTGCCTTTCCTTCCATTCTTAGTGGAAGGTCTGCCTGCACTTCTCTGATCCACTGATAACAGCTCTGGAATTTCTATTTTAGAGGAACTTAGTGGCGATCTGATTGAATAGGGGTTAGGAGACTTCTAAGCTATATTTGCATAGCAAATACTGATTTTTTACTGACATTGCACGTTTATTTTGGAGGGTACTCTTGGATATAAGAGGGTGCTAATGACTTCTAACTCACCGCACTGCTGAAAGTACATCTATTTTTAGTTCAGAGACATGTGAAATAAAGGAATAGGAAAGCTTGATAAAAGAGTTTGACTAGCTCTCTTTTGTTATGCCTATTTACATTTGTAAACTTATACTCTGCCTGGTAAGAATTAACCAATATGCTTTTAAAAAGATTTGAAAGTCTGAAAAACCAGAGTTGATCTTGGAAATAAAAATTGACCATAGGAATAAACACTAGAGCATATTTATTAAGTTTGGGACCTAAAGAGATCAGTATAGCCATAAGGAAACAGGCCAGTTGACCCAAGAAAAATCAGACTTGAAGAAATCAGTTTATTACACAATTATTATATATTTCTTTCAACTATAAACAGATACAATATATGACTTCAAGGACCTTGCAACCTAGTTGGGAAGACAAGAGAATGCCTACAGGGTTATCCTTTCAGCATATCTATGAGACTACCCTTTAATATTCACCGTTCCTGCTGGTATTCTCTTAGCCTAATTATCTGAGGAAAAATAAAATGAAGAAAAGAACAGGTCAAAAGGAAGGGGATTGTGGCTAAAAATATTGTGACATATGCTCCAAATTTAAGGCAGTATTATTCAGAAATTTAAAGCTGGAAACTTCAGCTAACATTTGATGGGCAATATTGTTTTGCAGGGAAGAAAACTGAGGCCTGTCTAGCAAAATACCCCAGCTGATAATTGGCAGGCCTAAAACAAGAAGTCGGGTTCTTTGTTCCCATTCCAGTGTCCTTTCCATTACAATCTAGTGCCTTTGAAGGTGGGGTAAAATAGCTGGAGTCACTCTATTCCTGTTGCTGCTGCTGCTGCTGCTAAGTTACTTCAGTCGTGTCCGACTCTGTGTGATACCATAGACGGCAGCCCACCAGGCTCCCCCGTCCCTGGGATTTTCCAGGCAAGAGCCCTGAAGTGGGTTGCCATTTCCTTCTCCAATGCAGGAAAGTGAAAAGTGAGAGTGAGGTCGCTCAGCCGTTTCCAGCGACCCCATGGACTGCAGCCTTCCATGCTCCTCTATCCATGCAATTCTCCAAGCAAGAGTACTGGAGTGGAATACAGGATGCTTGGGGCTGGTGCACTGGGACAACCCAGAGGGATGGTATGGGGAGGGAGGTGGGAGGGGTGTTCAGGATTGGGAACACGTGTACACCCGTGGCAGATTCATGTTGATGTATGGCAAAACCAATACAATATTGTAAAGTGAAAAAAAAAAAAGTACTGGAGTGGGTTGCCATTGCCCTCTCCACACTCTATACCTAGGTCTGTGCTAAAGAGCCTTAGTTTTCCCTTTAATGGTTAGATGGTTTATGAAATTCTTTGATTAACTATATCAGAGTTTTGTTTTACATTTTTAGCATGACAGTTTTCACTAATCCGAATTTTCAGTTCCCCAAATAGAATCTATCAATGCTAAAATTTCCAGTTTTTAATCAAAGGGAAAATTCAAATAATTAATCTGAATCACACACTAGAAAGTGGGGCTTTTTTTTTCACTCATTTCTCCACTTTGATATTTTTAACTATATGAATTGTTTAGAAATTTTGTATTTCCCTCCCGACCACTTTTCTGAATCGGTTTCACGTTTCAACTGCGGCATCTCTACCGGTTTTTCCTCCCATGACCTCAAACTCAACAGAAAGCCAGCTCCTAGTCTGCTTATCTCTATTTTTGTCAATGACACCACCATTTCCAGTCACCCAGGTCTGAAATCTTGGCATCATCTCTGACTTTTCCTTCTTCCTTTTCACTTCTAGTGGATTACCAGTCCCTGTGGCTTCTTCCTGAAACATGTCTCTCAAGTCCGTTTCTTCTTTCCTAATTCTATTTTGTATGAGCCCAGTCCTGATAACCGCATAACCAGGTGGTCACCATATGCTGCCTCCCGGTTTTGCCCTAGCAACCCATCCTGCATCTACTGTGTACTGCTCTCTCTCAAAATCACCATTAAAAATAAAACCCACAAAAGCTATTTCCTTCCTTGGAGTCTAACTTTCCCCAGTTCTCCTGTGTCCCTAGATGATAAAACTCAAACTCAGCGAGCCCTGGATTGTGCTGCCCGTGTCTTTGGAACCTCGTCTCCCGTTTGCTTCATAGAAACATCCTCCTCACTGATCGTAACTTCTCTCCCCGGTGCTGGTTTCCACCCTTTGCTCACCCCTGGAATGCATTCTAGTTTCATCTGAAATCGGCTTCGCTAACGTCAGCAACCAGGGGAACAGACCAGGACCCCTCCTCAAAGTTAAGCGGGTATCTACTGATAATTTCACTGAAGCAGCTTTCAGCCCCATCTCCCTAGAAATATCTGTACACGTCGGTCCTCTTCCCAAGTGGATAATTAACTTCTGGCCCGCACGAAGCAACCTCCCTTGTCTTTGTATCCCAGGGCTTTTTCCATAGTAAATGTTTATGGATAAAGGATGAGTTGAGTGCAAAGATGTGAAGGCACAAAGGGGCGCAGAGACATACCCCCTCTCCCCGCGCCCCCACCGTATGGGGTGCCGTGTGAGGCGTGCGGCGGCCTGGCAGGGTTCCCGGGCGCGGGGCGCAAGGTGCCCTCGGGGTGCGGCGCGGCAGCCGGAGCGCCCTCCCCCGCCTGGCTGGCTGGCGCGTCTGCGGGGCTGCCAGCCGGGCGGGCGTGCGGGACGCCTGCAGGGAGGCCCGGCGGTTCCGCGCTCGGAGGTAGGTGGTGCTGTTGCCGTGACTGTCTTCCTCATTGGCGCGGGGCGGAGAGGCGGAATGTTCAACTCCTGACTCGGGCGGAAGCGTGGGAGCCGCGCCGCGGGCAGCCGTCCCCTCGAACCCCGATAGCCGTCCCTGCCCTCGCCGCGCGCGGGGCCTCGGCGCCCCCGGCTCTTGCTCGCGCCCGGCCTGGGAGCCAGGTAAGGGGCCAGGCCGGAGGCCGCAGCGGAGAGGGTGGGGGGCGGGCCCATCGCGATCGCGCCTCGTCCCGGCGTCGCGGGCCCAGGCCCCGCCGCGGCCCGGGCCCCCACGGCAGGACCCCCGCCCGACCGGAGCCGGCGTCCCGGGCTCCCGCGGCCTTGCGCGGCCGGGAGCGGCTCGGGAAGTTCGCGCGGATCCGATGCAGAAGTTGGCGCCCGGAAGAGTGGGGCGCAGCTGGGGCGTCTCCGGCCGTCTCGGCCAGGCGTGCGGCGCCTCCGGGTCGCCGCTTTCTCTCCCCGGACGCCGGAGCGCCGGCCTCGCGGGCGGTGACCCGGGCCTCTCGCGAGGCGAGGCGCGAGTCTCCCAAATCAGCGCAGGGTGCAGGCCGCTTGCCCGCAGGGCTGTTCGCGGGCGAGGAGAGCCCACTAACTTCTGCTTTCCTGCCAGCCGGCCCAGGAGCTCGCATCCCGCCAAGGGCGACCGCGCCAGCCCTGCGCCGGGAGCGTGGAGCCCGCGCCCTCCCGCGCTTCGAGGGGCCCCCGGGCCTTCCGCGGGCGCCAGGGTGGCCCCCTTTGCGGACCCGCTGGCGTCTCGGATTCCTGGGCCCGGGGAAGTGCACCAGGCCTGGGGGTAAAGGCTGAGGCGGCCGCCGAGCCGCGTTGGCTCCTGACAGCTTGCAGACAAACTTTAACACGAAACTGACCAGAGGACATCGAGTGGCTTACTGAACGGGGCAATCGTTGTTAGAGTGCTGCAAATGTTCGTTTCTGATGCGCCTGTNGGACCCGCTGGCGTCTCGGATTCCTGGGCCCGGGGAAGTGCACCAGGCCTGGGGGTAAAGGCTGAAGCGGCCGCCGAGCCGCGTTGGCTCCTGACAGCTTGCAGACAAACTTTAACACGAAACTGACCAGAGAACATCGAGTGGCTTACTGAACGGGGCAATCGTTGTTAGAGTGCTGCAAATGTTCGTTTCTGATGCGCCTGTGGGTCTTGCATAAGCACTGTTCATGGGGAAACTTAATTACTATTTTTGTTACTTTCTTTAATAATGAAAGCAACACCACTTAGTGTCCTATTCCAGTGATACTACAATAAGCAGCTTCTCATGAATGATAGTGAATTAGAATCGACTTACAGAATTAATTGGATGATTTTTGAGCTAAGGTGGTTGTTAAAGTATATTCATATTTTAACCTTAACGCTGTTTTAGGAGAAACCTTGCTCTCCTGTCCTCCGTTGAAATGAACAGCTAGGATTCCGCGGAACCAAACCGACAGACACGTTTAGACAAAATGTAAACAAGAGATCCAAGACAGTTAATGTCTTCTTTGTAGTCGGCCCATCTCCACAATGAAATATCATGTCGTTTTTTGACTTTCAAAAAATGTAGAATGGCTTCATTTTAATTATAGTTTTAGTCATTTGTGGAGCCTTTGTTTTCTGTTCCTCTACAATAGTGAGAGATTTGGGAGATTGTAAATGAATGCGAATTTAGTTTGTTTGGAAAGAGGGAATTAAGATAAAGAAACGTGGTCTTTTAGAGCAATGTGTACTGTTTAATCTTTCACATTTTGATTTTTATTATAACTTTTTGGAGGTTATTTTGAGAGTTTTTTTAAACTGGAAAATATTTTTGTTTATATCAAAAGTTTTGGTGGTAATAATTCCAGAGTAAATGACCATAATGGCAAGGACATGTTTTTCTTGTCTAGGAAAGCAAACAGATGATTGATCTCTTTTCCTTATTCTTTCAGGGAACACATAAGGACAAATTAAAAGGAGAGAAATATCCAAATATTAAGCACTGAGGATTTGGATCTAAAAATGGATGGTCAAAGATCTTGGGAACTAAGGGACCTTCTTGCCAAATAAGGATACTTGGCAGGCTACACTGTGTATTTTAAGTTAGCACAAGAGTGAGTGTTATTGGCAATATATTGGCTGAGTGCCTATCTGGAAAGAGCAGTGAAACTGACTTTGATAGGGCTTCAAAATTATAAACAGGAGTGAAGAGGGGCGTGGAGTGAATAATCTAGTCATCAGAGAAAACACTGGAGAAATTACAGTGATGTTTCATGAAAAGGGGTCAGACATGGAGTGAAACTATTAGTGTGGAGTGAAAGAGAAAAGTGGATAGTTGATTTCAGAAATTGTTAGATTCAGAGAAAAGAAGGAGAATCAGTGATTAAAAAAAAAACCAGAGAAGAGTGTTTGTGGTGATATAATCCTCCTTGGAATAAGATCGCCTTATATCTGTATCCAGAGATTTTGGAAATAAAAATTAATTTGCATCATTTGTTTTCCATTTTATTTGACCCAGGACAGATTGACAGAGAGGGTGTCCTGTCTACCTGAATGCAATAGAAACAACTCAGGCACCTTTTGGTATACTGCAGGGATCATTTAGGCTCCTTCTTGTGTGGCTTAACCTTGCCCCACTACACACAAGTAAACAGAGTTCCAGCTGTGACCAGAAAACTGTACCTGGTAAGGAAAGAGAGCTATAATGCTCGAGCTTAGATTCGTTTGACTGATATGTGGGTGCTTTTTGTCAGACCGTCCTATGGACAGCTGAACCATTGATTATGCCCTAATAGCAGTTAAATAATCCCACCACAGTAGAAGATGCTGTGAGAACAAAGCAGCCAGGCATTTGACATCCTAATCCCAACGTCATGATGGCTTCTAGGAAATTAAAGCCTCTTGTTGAACTTTAGGTAAATGGTAAGCAATCTAATAATTACTAGAGTAAGAAAAGTGTTTGTTTAAAGCGAGGGAAAGAAAAACACAAGTTAGAAGGAGAAGGCAGAATGATAGCATGGGGAAAATATGGTGGAAAAAATGCTGTGACTTTGAAGTCAGACCTGAATTTGAATCTCAGTTGTGTCATTTTTAAGTTAGGCAACTTTTACGTGCTTGATCCTCAGTTTCCTCACATGCAAATTGGGGACAGTAATCCCTGCTTCATAAGGATATGAGACAGCCCATGGAAATGCTTCAACCAGCGCCCGAAACTTTAGCCGCCATCACTAAGAGAAGGGGTTTTCCACATTCTCAAGTTATACTCAAAGAAAGCTGCCTGTCTCACCTGTTCCCAGCTAAGGCTTGCCCTTGGTAGCCTGCCCTGTTTCCAGATTATACTAATGTGTACATGGAGGGCTAGCAGATTTTCATAACTATTTTCTTGCTTTGCATATAAGGATTTCTAAAACAGCTTTGTGCATACCTCTGGGTTTATATACAATTTATGTACAGCTTTGTAATATTCTTGGGGAGGGGGAGGGGAATCTGAAAATTCATGCATTTAAATTTGAAGAATTTTGAAGCTGTAGGAATAGTGGTTGATTATGACCTAGAAAACCAATATTGGAACCATTCTTACAGCTAATTTTGAGCACAGATTACCTTCAGGGACCAACATTCTCTATGGACTCATCTCTGGATCTCCAAGGAAGAAAATTGAAAAGAGAAGGCAAGGGTTGCTGCCTGAAGATCATGGAGTAAATCTTTGCTGATTGAACTTTTCTACCAAAATGTAGAAAAGTTCCCCTGTGTAGGGGAAGAAAATATTCCTTCAGGGATCTGTAGGTATAACCATAAATACTTCCGGTGTAAGCAAGCGCTTTCTCTCAGATCCTGTGTTTAATCTTAAAAATTTATGTGACCTTGGCATTCTTTTCTGTACTGTTTGACTTAGTAAACAAACCGATACAAATGCCAAGCATGTTTTCTTCCCCCACCCAAATCTTAAAGAAGAATCAGCGCTGTAAGATGTATGTTTGTTCATATACTTTCTTCACAGTGCTGGGTGCTCCCCCTGAGGGAGCACCCACGTTTGAGGAGCTTGAGCCTGCTTCTGGTACATGGTACTGCACCACTGAGCTTCACAGCCCAGCGCGCTGCATGGGGTAATGCAATTCCATTATGCTGAGAAAAGAATAGCGTAGATTGTCATNGTGCTCCCCCTGAGGGAGCACCCACGTTTGAGGAGCTTGAGCCTGCTTCTGGTACATGGTACTGCACCATTGAGCTTCACAGCCCAGCGCGCTGCATGGGGTAATGCAATTCCATTATGCTGAGAAAAGAATAGCGTAGATTGTCATCCAAAGAGTTTTTATTTTCTGTGGTCACACTGGGGCTTTCAAGGTCAGAAAAGCTCTTTGCTTTGGAAGTCAAGAAGAGGGGGAGATAGTTGTGGAACAGAAATGTAAAATACAGTTTCACCTTCTCAGCCAGTTTAGGAGGGGAAATTTAGGAGGACAGCCCAATCATCTCCATTATTCCCATCACTGACATTGATCATCGTGTTCCTCCACGAGGGAGGGGGCTCTCTGTGTCAGGTTCATGACTATATCCCTAAGAAGGGAAGGGAGAGGTCAGTTAGTCATGGGGTACTCACAGGGTTGGAGTGGATCTTTACGAAACTCTTCATTCCTCTCCTAGTCTCCTCCCCAACTCTCCTTGAACATTCTCAGTGATAAGGAACTCACTACTAAACAGGGTGGCGTATTTTCTTGTTAGGCAGCTCTGATAACCCTGAATTCCATCTGTAACTTGTCTACAGATAGTGTGGCCTCTGGCTCTGTGATACATACTGTAGAGTCTTCCTTTGGTCTTATCTAATTTTAATGCCCCGGGTTTTGTTTGTTTGTTTTCATGTTACTTCAAGGTTACCAAGTTTTAACTCTCATATTTCCCCTTCTCGGAGAACCTTCATTCTAGGTTTGTCCAAAATTGTACTCAGCCAGGAAGGTGAGATACTTTCTATTTGACAAGAGTAGAAATAAGAATAGAAACAAGAGCTGAGTAGAAGCAGGATCTTTAATGGGTGGGCTTATTGACTGAGTAAATCTTTCTTACTTATTAACAACTGCTTTCTCCCCACCCCAACCTGCAGCCCCAATACCTGTGAATTCCTCTTCTAGCCAACTCATAGAAATATGCCTACTCTTCGCTTTCTTGCTATAGTCAGACTCTGACCTCCTTCTCTTCCTCAGGCCTCCAGTCATTCAACGCTCAAAACTTGTAATCGTTTGACACAAGACACCGACCCATGTCCTGGGTTGTACCTCCTCGGAGTTTCCTAGCTAGGCTTCTGTTTGAGCAGGGACACATTTCCCCAGGGCATTTCTGGGCATCAGTACCCCTTCTCCCTACATTTCTGTTCTTCATGTATTTTGCTTCAACTAACGTTTCTGGCAAAAAGTATGTCATGGAAGTCTCTTTTCTTTAACTGAAGTATTTAACCTGTGCTTCAAGTAGAGGTTTATGTTCAGTTCAGTCGCCCAGGCGTGTCCGAGTCTTTGTGACCCCATGAATCTCAGCACGCTAGGCCTCCCTCTCCATCACCAACTCCTGGAGTTCACTCAGACTCATGTTCATTGAGTCGGTGATGCCATCCAACCATCTCATGCTCCGTTGTTTCCTTCTCCTCCTGCCCTCAATCTTCCCACCATCAGGGTCTTTTCCAATGAGTCAGCTCTTCACATCAGATGGCCAAAGTACTGGAGTTTCAGCTTCAACATCAGTCCTTCCAATGAACACCCAGGACTGATTTCCTGGGTGGATGGACTGGTTGGATCTCCTTGCAGTCCAAGGGACTCTCAAGAGTCTTCTCCAGCACCACAGTTCAAAAGTATCAAGTCTTCAGCGCTCAGCTTTCTTTATAGTCCGACTCTCACATCCATACATGACCACTGGAAAAATCATAGCCTTCACCTGATAGACCTTTGTTGGCAAAGTACTGTCTCTGCTTTTTAATATGCTGTCTAGGTTGGTCATAACTTTTCTCCCCAGGAGCAAGCGTCTTTTAATTTCATGGCTGCAGTCACCATCTGCAGTGATTTTGGAGCCCCNCCTTCACCTGATAGACCTTTGTTGGCAAAGTACTGTCTCTGCTTTTTAATATGCTGTCTAGGTTGGTCATAACTTTTCTCCCCAGGAGCAAGCGTCTTTTAATTTCATGGCTGCAGTCACCATCTGCAGTGATTTTGGAGCCCCCCAAAATAAAGTCTGCCACTGTTTCCACTGTTCTGCATCTATTTGCCATGAAGTGATGGGACCGGATGCCGTGATCTTTTATTTATGTTTATATTATTTCTGTGATAAAGGAGAGAGTGGAAAAGAAGTGGACCAATAGCTGTTCTAGGTTTTAGACTTTTAAAGTTGGCTTCTCTTAGATACCCAGATCCCCTTCATGGTGCCCTGCAACCTATTCTAGACGAGATAGTCTGCTTTCTGTTGGCAGCCTTGGAGGAAGGCAGACAACAGCTAGGGTAGACACAGTACTGGTTAGTTCTGTTCAGACCTAGTCTCTAGCTAATCTTATAGAACTTACCTCTCATAGCAGAATAGCAGTCCTATTCAGGAACAGAATCTCTGTATCTTTGATCTTGATGTTATAAACAAGTATATCAAACCCAGAGCTTTCCTCCTTTTTGAAAAAGACTTGCAGAAAAAAAAAGCATTGCAGAACTGTAATCCAAGTGGTATTGTTTTTATACACATGATGATAAAGCACATTTTTATTAGTTTATTCACTGATCTTCATTAAGGAGGCTGAAATAATGCTAGCATAAATAAATACTAGGGCAGCAAGCTTGGCAAAGGAATTTGTTGAGGGTTGGGTTTTGGTTTTTTTTTTGTCATATTCAGGTCATGACAAAAAATTTTTTTTTTCTATATTGTATCAGGAAATAAACTTTTAACTTTACTTTTGTGAAGAGAGGAAATAGAGTAGTATAAGTAAAGGATAGAGAAAGGATCTGAATTGAGAAATAATAGGCCTGTATGAACTTAAAAGATAAAAAAATCCAGAAAAATTCCAAGAGTCTATTTTCTAAAAAAATTAATCCTTTTATAAGTAGATTTAATTTTTTAAAATTAACCAGTCCATCCTAAAGGAAATCGGTACAGAATATTCATTGGAAGGACTGATGCTGAAGCTGAAACTCCAATACTTTGGCCACCTGATGTGAAGAACTGACTCATTGGAAAAGACCCTGATGCTGGGAAAGATTGAAGGCAGGAGGAGAAGGGAATGACAGAGGATGAAATGGTTAGTTGGCATCACTGACTCAATGGATATGAGTTTGAGTAAACTCTGGGAGTTGGTGATGGACAGGGAGGCCTGGCGTGCTGCAGTCCATGGGGTTGCAAAGAGAGGATTAAGAAAAAATATAAAACATACACAAAGAAACTTAGATACTGTAATAAGGATTTAGGGAATCAATGATACAGTAATCTATTTTTGCTCTGCAAAACTAATGGAGATATAATATAGAATAATTCTGAAAACANGATTAAGAAAAAATATAAAACATACACAAAGAAACTTAGATACTGTAATAAGGATTTAGGGAATCAATGATACAGTAATCTATTTTTGCTCTGCAAAACTAATGGAGATATAATATAGAATAATTCTGAAAACAAGGAGAAGAAAAGTATTGAAGAAAGCAATCCTAACTACAAAGGCTGAAAAGTAGATGGTTAAATATGATATCAAGCTTTCCTAAACTAATTAGGTAGCCAGTTTCCATTTACTGGGTATTATGTACTGTGTGCAGGGCCCTGTGCAAGGCCTTTCACAGCATCTCCCGCTTCGCAACAACCACATGGAATGGGTATTACTGCCAGGGAGAAAAATGCTCAGAGAGGCTCCATGTCCTGCCCAAGGCCTAACGGCTGGTCAGTGCAGATTTGCTACTAGAGCTAACTTGGTCTTTCTCTTGGATCAAAGCTACGTTGTGTTCAAATATCTGTTACTTGGAAATAAGACTTAAGAAGTCAAATAATCCTGTGCAAACATGTAACTTTTGGACTATCAATTTTTAAATATTTGGTAACAGAATGGATATTTCATTTATTGGGTCTGGAAATACCATGGTCTTGAGAAAAGTGATTGATTCAAGGTTACAAAGAGGTAGAGGCAGGTTTGTTTTTTTTTTTTTGGCCGTGCTGGACAGTTTGTGGGATCTTAGTTCCCTGAATCTGTGTCCTCTGCAGTGGAAGTACAGAGTCCTAACCATTGGACTGCCAGGGAATTCCCTAGACACAGAATTCTAACTCACATCTATCTAATTCTAAACTTTATGGGTTTCTTTTTTCCTCTTTTTCAAAAATCCAGGACAAAAGTCCACCCCTTTTTTTTTGACTGAAAGGCTAAAAACTTTGAAAAGTAAAATAACTTTCCCTTTAAGGTTTTTTTTCCTATAGTTCCACTTTTGATAATAAGCTCATGGTACTATTTATGCTTTCAGCAATTAATAGTTTAAAAATATATTTAAATCCTAATTTAAGGAAAACAAAAAAATGTTTTGGTTGTACCCTGTGGCTTGCAGGATCTTAGTTCCCTAGCCAGAGATTGACCCTGGACTTCAGGCAGTGAACGAGCAGAGTCCTAACCACTGGATGACCAGGGAATTCCCTAAGGAAATTTTTAAACATTAAAAAAATGTTACCACTACTAACATAGTAGTTCTACTACGAAAGTATTACTAAAGTCTTACTACGTGAGGACTCTAGTGATTTGATTCAACCACCGAGTTAGTGATTTTCAATATTTTCAGAGTTGTGACACTCTCTTATGCTTTCATTTTTGTCATATCCCTGTTCTAAATTACTCTTCAGTGCTCTGTGGTAGATATTTATCATTAGCATTTAAAACAGCTTTGAGAGTTTATGAAACCAAAGTTAGGATGCTACAGAATTAGGACTGGGAATTATTGCATGGAGGAAAGTTGTCTTTCTTGTGTAAAAGCAATTATTTTAACATTGTAGAATGATAGCATCATTTGATTGGGTGTACTATGTAAATACATTTATATGGATGACTTTTATTAAATGCTAGTGTCTTCACTGGAGAATACACCTAAAACTTTAGAATATAATTTGATCAGGTAACAATCTTCCCCAAGATGCTCTAAGTGTAATTAATCTGCAACTCTGATTATCCTTTCTTCTGGTCATAAACTGATCCTCTTAGAATAATGATTTTCAAGGAGGGAAAGCTCAAAGGGAAAAGTAAATACATGTGGTCAGACAGTCATGTAGATGACAATGGGAATCTCAGTCAGGCTTTTTAGCTAAGTCCATGATGCTTTGCCAAGCTTACTGGAGTGAAAACCTGTATTCATACACCCCAGAATTGTTAGTCTCTTTGGTAATCAGATGGTACTTAATTTTTTATGGTCCCAATAAAACATTCAAGTAATTATATAGTTCCATTCATACACAGCCAGTTTCCAAAAGGCAGGATGTATCACAAAGTAAGTAACAGTGATTCTGGGAAGAGCTGACTGGTTGCCTCATCTCAGAGTGAAGATCCTGAGAACTATGCTTCTCAGAGGTCTGCCTCTCTCTGGTACCTCTGGGTCAGTTTCAGATGGGACTGATTCTGCCTCAGGTTACCCTGGACTTGCTCTGTACCAGAGGGTTCGGATTTATTCATATCGATCTCATCCTGGTTCAGATCTCTGTTTGTTCTGNTCCTTCCTCCCTCCAAAATGTGAAAGGTGATGATTGTGTTAATTAACATGATCATGAGAATCATATCACACTGTACAGTACATATGTATATTGAAATCGTGTTTTATACTTTAAATATATTACAGTTCTACTTTTCAATTATACATAAATGAATATGAAGAAAACTATGCTACATCTGTATAGTGGAATTCTATTGCATTTGGAAGACTACTTAAAAAGCTAGGAAAATACTCATATAGCTAAGTGGTAAAAACAAGTTACAAAATAACATATACATTAACATCCAGGTGTCTTCTTGGTGTCTGTGTGGTATTTTTATTATACTTTCCTTTGTTTTTCATATTTTTTATGCTGATTTCATATTTCTTTCCCCCCCCAACATTTTATTATGAAAATTTTCAAACGTAAAGAAAAGTTGAAAGGGTGAAATTGAACATCTATATGTCTACCCTGTGGGATCTGTTATTAGCATAAACACTCGCTTTATCACATGTGTGTGTGTTCTTCCATCCATCAGTCCATTTTGATGCATTTCAAGATGACTTGCAGGTGTCAATAGTTTGCTTTTAAATATTTTAGTGTGTGTATTATTACCAGAGTTACTATGTGTTTGCCGGCTTGTCTTCTTTTGAGATAAAATTTGCATACAGTGAAATACGCATATCACTATGTTTTGACAAATGTAAACACAGTGTAACCCCTATATTTACAGGAAAAAAAAACCCTCAAAAAAAGTCATAGTTCTGACAACCTTTGTCACTTTCTAAGGATGTTCAAGTGAGTTAAGTTTTTTATAAGCCACTTTAGTAGGTCACAACTCACCAATTTTCCAGTCTCCGTATGTGCTTTTTAAATGTTTAATGTTCACGTCTCCTTGCTTTCTCATAGCAGTGCTATAGGATTTTCAGTGGTAATTTAGTTTGTTTTTATTAGTTGCAGATTTACTTACAGAGTGCTACTTATTTTTGTTAAAAAAGTTTTCAATAGGAAAAAATGGATTGATCTTAAGCTCATATGCCAAAGGTAAGAAAAGAAGTTATTGTTGTATCTTTTTGGTAAATTCCCAATGAGCTGAGATCAAACCAAACTGCTTAGGCAGAAATTGAAGCAAGGAGTGGAGAGGGCAGAGGGAGACTCCATAGATCCCAGTGTCCTCTTTCCAACCCCCGACTCAGAGGAGAGCAGCCTCTGGACTAGTGATTCATCATCTTCACAGACAAGTCTGTACCTGGCACTTTTTTCCTGTCTGAGAGATGGAAGCCTGCAAGCATTTGTAATCTACTGATATTTAACCAAAGTAGGAAACCAGATTTAAGTATAAGATTTGAAGGAAACATTCTTCCCCAAAAGAATAAAAAGGAAGCAGAATCCTCAAAAGCTGAAATATGAGACCCTTTCTTCAATTACCTTGCCTTTTATAAAACCCCACTTCCTTTATTAAAAATTTTTTCCTACCAAATTTGACTCTTCTGTGTGCGTGCGTGCTCACTAAGTCACTTGAGTCATGTCCAACTCTTTGCAACCTCATGGACAGTAGCCTGCCTATATTCTCTGACCATGGGATTATCTCTACAAGGATACTGGAGTAGTTTGCTATTTCCTCCTCCAGGGGATCTTCCCAACTCAGAGATCAAACCTGCTTCTCCTGCATTGGCAGGCAGATTCTTTACCACTGAGCTACCTGGGAAGCCCCTTTGCCGTTGTAGAAATATTGAAAGCCAGATAAATTCAAGATTCAAAACTTTCCCACAGTGTAAACATTTATAGGTAGAGAGAAAAGATAAAAATATCAAAACTGGTCATAAGAACAGGAACTCTCAGTAACTGGTTATATAAAGGGGGAAATACTGGTGTGAGATAGAAAATGTAATAGAAATTGAAACAGAACTCAGAAGGAACTTTAGTAAAAATAAGAGCTTTGATTGTATAGATTTTATCAACATGACAGCGTTTAGTGATTCATAGAAGTCTAGCTAATGTTGTTGCCATCTTATTAACTCTTGAGAGACCCTTTTTTCTCTTCTTTGTAGTTCTGTAGATGACTTTTTGGGCTTCCCTCATAGCTCAGTCAGTAAAGAATCTGCCTGCAATGCAGGAGACTCAGATTCGATTCCTGGATCAGGAAGATCCCCTGGAGAAGGAAATGGCAACCCACTCCAATATTCTTGCCTGGAGAATCCCATGGACAGAGGAGCCTGGTGGGCTACAGTCCATGGGGTCGCAAAGAGTCAGATAGGACTGAGTGACTTTCATTTCATTTCATTCATTTCAGCTGACGTTTTAGTGAATGAATTATTTGCATTCACTTAATTGTAGGAATGCTGTTTTAATATTTTCCTCCATCCTTGAGCACAATAAAGAAGAATAACACCATTTACTTTCTTTGTAAATCCTCTCAGCATGTCAGTGTATCGGTGGGACCAATAGAAACAAAAAATAAACATCTTGGATACTTGATAAACTGCCGTTAAGTTATGGTATCGTTTCTGTGATAATTTGTCCAAAATGGTGCTCAAGAATTGCCACTTGGTATTTTTAAACATCAAGAGGGTGAACTGAAGAATGCCAGAGTTACCATTTTAAGTTGCTGTTTTCAGATGCCCCAATTCTTAGTGCCTTACTTATCTGTTACAGTATCTTCACATAACTAGTCTCTTCCTTTTCACTCAGAAGTCCCTTTATGAGTTATTATAAAGATAATCCCACCCAGGATTTTTCTGTCTCCAATCAGAATTTACCCATTCTGCGATCTATTCTTTTAGATCAGTGGTTCTCAAAGTGTGGCCCCTGGACCAGTAGCATCAAGCATCACTTGGAAATTTGTTACAAATGCAAATTCTTGGACCTCATTCCACACCTACTGAATCATGGGGGCCCGGGACCTGGCAATCTGTGCTCTGACAGGCTTCCCACATGTTTCTGATGCCACTGGAACTTTAGGCTGTACCTAGCCCAGTCATGTCAGGTGCAGGCCACTCATGTGTTAACTCCAGTTTGGAACTTTAGGCACCTTGTGCAACTCGTGGTGGAGGGATTGTTGCTGTTGGAGGCTTTTGAGACCCTTAATTTACCAGGCTCAGGTGAAGCTCCAGTGCACAGGCCCTGCTCAGCAATGTCATTGGACGCAATGAACTCAAGGCAGTCTTAAGGAACATCAAACAGGTGGGAACCTCAGGCAAGCACCTTCAGATTCCAAACTGT
Source organism: Neotragus pygmaeus (assembly GCA_006410875.1). Lineage (NCBI taxonomy): Eukaryota > Metazoa > Chordata > Mammalia > Artiodactyla > Bovidae > Neotragus > Neotragus pygmaeus. The sequence goes on from SJYV01014911.1 coordinate 933,456, forward strand.
TTCCACTTGGGTCCTCATCTGACCTTCCAGCATTGCCTTTAATTTTCTGACCTGAAACCACCTCTACCCTACCATCCACCTGTTCTTCTGTCCGACTTTTCCATTTCTGTAACCTCATCCGCGTTCTTTCCCTCACTTCTAATACCTTTGTCTTCTCTGCCTGAGCAGGTCCTACTCATTCTTCAGCTTTCATTTCTTCCTTCTCTGTGAAACATTCTCAGGTCCCACAATCATAGTTTTTCTCTTTTGAATTTATACCAATTAATGCTCATGTGCTAATCCAACATGTGAATAAAACTGCCTTGTGACTGTAGAGTTACTGTAAGGGACTGTCACTTGACTTTTCACATGAACATGACTTCTCATCTGAAAAGTGGGGCTAAGACCGTACCTCCATGCCGGGGTTGTCAAGAGAATTAGTTGACTTAATGTATCTAGAAGAGTGCCTGACACCAAGGAAGACTTGGGTGACTGTTCACTGCCTGTTGTAACTTTACAACCATGCTGTAAAGTCAGAATAGCAGACATGTGTCATGCTTTGTAAAAACTTCAACTTGTTGGTTCCTAGAACTTATGTTGAGAAAGGGCCAGAGGCCACATTTACATTCTGCAGGAAAGAGCCGTGCCAAGGTTTAGCATGGGTGTGGAAGGGCAAGAGGGTATACGCTGTGTATTCAGCACCTCTGGTGGGAACTCTCTGTGGGCAAGAAAAGCCATTGGCTCAGTCACTGATGCTGTCACCGTCCTGCTCGTCATCACTGTACCAAGTACAGCTGCCACTGTGAGTGGTGACTTGGCTAGGGGCTTTCCATCACGCCCTCTTCCTCTTCACAGTTGCGTTACAAGATTAGAACCTCCATTTGGTGGATCAGAAATCAAGACTCAGAGAGTCTTGGCTACTATAAACAGCACCCTTCTTGCCGGTCTCACAGCACCTGGGACTGTACTTTGCTCAGAGTCGAGTATCTGTTCCTTGGTACTGGGGATCAAATCATACCACTGTAGACATCCCTCTCATTCATCCTGTATGGATATGTCTACATTTTCTTCCTTTACTCCTTGGGCTGTGAAGAAGATAGAGCACATCTGTTTTCATTGTATCAACTCTACCACTCTCATTTAGCTACATAGTAAGAGTACTCTTAGCTATTAGTTTATTTTTATAAACGCCTTTGCTTTGGTACCTTTTTTAGACTGGCATGCACGCCATTTTCGTTTAGGGAATTTTAAACATTTCACTGTGCCATGCTTTGACTTTGTACTACATACCTAAATCACTTTCAATTAAAGAATAAGCAATTTTAAATAATGGAATAATGAATCACTTTATTTGATCATTATGCAGTCACTACTCCAGAGGTATATATAAAACAACTATCTATCACTCAGCTGTTTTCTATGAGATGTTTCTGTTACTGGGAGCTTATAAGACATCCAAAAGTGAACTGCTATAAAGAGAAACAGAAAATTGGACACATGTTGAACAAATAGGTAAATTAAATGAGTAAGCATGGTACTACTGATATGTCAAATCAGACATAAACCTTTTGGAGAGGTAAACACAAACCTTTTGGAGAGGTAAACTTACAGTGAGGAAAAGCTATAAGAATGGCTTCTCCTAGGACCAAGAGGACTTTAGAAAGTTACCTGAATTACAAACGACTTTCTTACTATGTGATGTGAAATGCAGTTACATTAAGACAGACATCACTCTATGATATTTCAGATCATTGATTTTGACTATAAAAGTCTTTTCTCTTTGCAATCAAAAGCCCCCATTCTTCTTGTTTTTGCTTCTCAGTCATTTAAATTTTTAAAAATTCTTTCAGAATTTTGTCAGATTACATATTTACTTGCCCGTGGAGGTTATTTTTGATTTGCCATATATAACATTGTTACAACAGTTATTTCAGCTTTTCATTAAAGTTATTATTGATCTCAGTATACTAGGCAATAAACATTTCAGTTAATAATTTTTCTCCAGCCATGTTCTAAGTATTGAGCTGAAATCAAACCAATGACTGTGTTCCAGTAAAGCTGTTACATCCTGACTAACTGGTGCTATGCAAACCTTGGCCTTTGCTGCTAGAAGAAAAATAGTATGAAGAACATATTTAATTTTTGAGAAACACAAAGCCTAATATAGAGAGAACAATTTAAAAACTGAAAAATTGGAGGAGATTTTAAAAATATCTGAAATATTCACAAGTGAATATTCACAAATATTCACAAAACTATCTGAAATACTTGTGAATATTTCAGATAGCTTTTAAATCGATAGGATTGGATCTCAGTCTTCAGAAAAGAATTGTATCACTTGGGTATTAGAAAGATGCTTAGAATTTTCTTCTCTGCTTTCTAGTGAAGGCGAGAAGTCACTCATATGAAAGTCCCTAAGACGGAGATCATTGTATCAATTTTTTTCACTCATGCTTGATTCCTGCTCCTGGTTAGGACAACCAGTTTCTGTTTGATTGCTGCCACTGATGACATGTGCGATGCAGGCTTTTCAATTTTGGAATAGTTTAATTCTTAGAAAGTTCTTTATAATGTAACTTCCAGTCATACATAGTGGTCTCTTTCTCTGGGGCCATACAGAACAAATCTTACCGTATCCCTCTCATGTGTCTGCTTCTTGAGCACCGGATCTGTAACTGACTGATTTTTTTCTTTAAAACTCTGCATTGTACCCAGCCCATCATAAATAATTAAGAAATGCTTACGGAATAAATAAAGAAAGATCATATCTCAGCTTTCTCTTCTTCTGCAAGATTTTTGGAAAAGTTTTGCTCTTCCTGAATCTACAGAAAAGAACAGCCTGCATCCCTAGTCTGCTTCACTCTTCGCCTCTTCTTCTCCATGTTTGGCTGATTTTTTGAGTTCTTAATAAATTTGTTTGTCTTTGAATGAAAGGTTCTGCTCTATGGCAGTTAGGCAGGATTTTCCTGACCATGGTTCTTATCTGGTTTGTTGTTTTTAACATGTTTCCAAGAAAGGAATCCAAGATGCTTTTTCTTAGCTGTGTTAATAGCAGATGTTCATGATTCATGACCTGAGAAAAATTGAGGTGTCCTAAATGAAATGAGACCATCAGAATCTTAATAACTTGACAATATGACTCCTATCCCTGATACTATTCTTCAGGAGAATAGCGCTTGGTAAAATTAGCTACATTACAGCAGTTACACTGATAAGGATGGAAATGTCTGGTGAGTGTTCATGTAGGCTCTGCTCAAGAAGGGGACTACACAGCCGGTCTGCTTTTGAAGACAGATTATATTAAGCAATTAATGAATAAAATCTGTTTATCTCACTGTATTTTAAAAACATATAGAACAGTGCTTCCTTTAGTGGGAAAACAATTGCTTTTGTTATTCTAACTGTAGTTGTGGAGTCTGTCTTAAGATCTATGTGCGTGCTTAGTTGCTTCATTGTGCCCGACTGTTTGTGACCCTGTGGACTGTAGCCCACCAGGCTCTTCATACATCGGCTTCTCCAGGTGAGAATACTGGAATGGGTTGCCATGCCCTCCTCCAGGGGATCTTCCTGACCCAGGGATCGAACCTGTGTCTCTTTCGTCTCCTGCCTTGGCAGGCAGGTTCTTTACCACTAGCACCACCTCGGAAGCCCCAACTAAAGAGTATATTAAAACACTATAAAGATCTTTACCCTTGTTAAACATGGGCTGAACTTAGTGACTCACTTCCAAAGACTAGAGTATAGAAAAATAAAAATTGGTAATGGACCAAAAATTTATAATGGACCAATCTTGCAAATATCATCACCTTAACCCCGTGATCAGGGTTAATAGCACTAGTGTTAAGTCACATGGTAACCTGTCTCCAAAAAGATATGATGAGAAAACCACTTCATCTCTGGTCCTCTTCCCTTCAAACCTATAACCCCAGTCTAGTCATAAAGAAAATATCAGATAAACCCAAATTGATGGACATTCTATAAGATACCTGGCCATTACCCTTCAGTGTTATTAAGATCTTGAGAAACAAAGACCAAGAAACTGTCACAGTCCAAAGGGGATTGATTGAGGCATGATGACCAAACATAATGTTATATCCTGAAATGGATTCTAGAACAGGAAGGAAAAAAAGACATCAGTGTAAAAAATGGTGAAATCCAGATGAGGTCTGGAGTTTAGTTAATAGTAACATACCAGTAATGGTTTCTTAGTTCTGATTAACGTTCCCTGGTGATGCAGCATGTTGAAATGAGGGGAGACAGGGTGAGAAGAACGATCTGCATTATCTCCTTAACTTTCCTATATATCTAAAATTGTTCCACAGTAAACAATTTATATCAAAAAAGTAAAGAAAAACATAGAGCAGAGTAAGGGGAAGCAGGAGCGCCAGCAGGGAGCTAATGTGTCCAGTTTATAGGGGCTGATCTGGGTAGGCCTACTTGGGAAGGTGGTCTTTGAGTAAACACTTGAAGAAAGAAAGGGAGCCATATACTCATGAAAATAAAACAGTGCAGGCATAGGAAACACGCGGATGCCAGGTGGGAGCGTGCCTGGTATGTTGGGTAATAGCAGGGAGGCCATGCTTCCTGGAGTGAGTAAGAGGGAAGAAACAGAAAATGGGGCTGGAGAGGTAAAAAAACCAAACAAGATAGGGCCTGTAGGCAATTGTAAGAGCTTCTGATTCCAATTAGGAGGAATTGGTGAGCAACCAGTGCTTTGGAGTAGAGAAGTGAAATGACTATAATGTTTTGATATGACCACTCTGGATACTTTGTTAAGACTATATGGGGCAGAGGCAGGGACAGAAAGACCAGCTGGGGTTATAATCCAGACAGAGATGTTTGTGGCTGGGCCCAGGAAGGTTGCATTGGAGGCAGAAAGAAGTTGCATTTGAGGGGTATTTTAAAGGTAGTTCTAGCCAGATTTGCTCAGTCATTGGACATGCTATGTGAAAGCAGAGTCAAGAAGTCTCACAGGTTTTGCACCGAGGCGATGGAAAGATTTATTTGCCATCTTGGGAGATGGGCAAGATCATGGGTGGACCAGGTTTGTGAGAGCAGATGAAGAGTTCCTTTTTGATACTGACAGTGAACTAGGGAAGGAATTAACCATCTAAAAAATACTATATACAATGCAACAAAAATATGAAACAGTTGGAAATAACTCAAATGTCCATTGACAGGTAAATGGATAAACAAAATACTGTGTATGCTGCTACTGCTGCTAAGTCACTTCACTCGTGTTTGACTCTGTTTGATCCCAGAGACGGCAGCCCACCAGACTCCCCCGTCCCTGGGATTCTCCAGGCAAGAACACTGGAGCGGGTTGCCATTTCCTTCTTCAAGGCATGAAAGTGAAAAGTGAAAGGGAAGTCACTCAGTTGTGTCCGACTCTTCGCGACCCCATGGGCTGCAGCCTACCAGGCTCCTCTGTCCATGGGATTTTCCAGGCGAGAGTACTGGAGTGGGGTGCCATCGCCTTCTCTGAATACGGTGTATAATTAATTGAAATTACACTCCTCATTCCTTTAAAAGGAGTGTGATTCTGATACATGCTGCAACATGGATGAATAGTGAAAAGAGTATGCTAAATGAAATATACCAAACACAAAAGGACAAATATTGTGTGATTTTTACTTACATGAGATACTTAAACTAGGCAAACTCAGATACAGAAAGTAGAATAGAGGTTACCGTTAATGGCAGCTGTGGAAAGTGGGGAATTGTTTAATTGATTCAGGGTTTCTATTTAGGATGATAAATTCCGGAGTTTGATTAATGGTGATGATTGCACAACAGTGTGAATGCACTTAATGCATCGTACACTCAAAATGATTAAGATAGTTTTATATATGTACCCCAACTAAAATATAAAGTTTTATTTATAAAAAAAATGAAATGCTAAGGGATACACTTAACAAAAGAATTGTGCAGTGTCTTTATGCTGAAAACTATAAAACATTGCTGAGAGGAATGAGAGAAGATGTAATAAATGGAGAGATATGCTATATTTATAGGTTAGAATATATGTTATCAAGATGTCAGTTCTCCTGAAATTGATTTGTATATTCAGTACAATCCCAATCATAACACCAGGCAGCTTTTTGTAGACATTGATAAGCAGATTGTAAAACATATATGGAAATGTGAAGGGCCTGGAAGAGCCAAAACAATTTTGGAAAAGGGGACAGTGTTAGAGGACTTATACTACTTCTTTATATCAGTACTTATTGTAAGGCTACAGTTATCCACATTATATGGTGTCAAGATGTGTGGATGGATCATCAAGGCAGAACTGAGAGTCTAGACATAGACCCGTACATATTTGGTCAGTAGCTTTTTGACAGCGGTCCCAAGGCAATTCAGATGAGGATGAGAAGATGAAAGGATCATATTTTCAACAGATGGTGCTGGAACAGTTAGTCTCTATATGCCAAAAATTTGAGAACCACTGAACTGGAGAAATATTGTTGGTTACTGAGCAGCGATGGTTTTCTTCAGCCATATTCAGCTCTACAGGTACAGGAGTGGAGTAGATAAAGCATGGAATTTATTCAGGCTTGCAGTTTTCCTGAGTTCAGTGACGTAAAAACAGAATAGAGGAGCTGAAGATGGATCTAAGGGAAGGATTCTGTGAATTGTCTTGGAATTTAAGTGAGGGGAAGAAGGAAAGGAAGACCTCTGGGAAGGGCATGCGTGCTAAGTCACTTTAGTCATATCCGACTCTTTGCAACCCTGTGGACTGCAGCCCACCAGGCTCCTCTGTCCACAGGATTTTCCAGGCAAGAGTACTGGCGTGGATTGCCATGCCCTCCTCCAGGGGATCTTCCCGACTCAGGGATCGAACCCACATCTCTTAAGTCTCCTGCATTGGGGGGTGGGTCGTTGTGCCCCTGGGAAGCCCCTCTGGGAAGGGAGTGGCATGAAAAGGTATAGGCCAGGAGATTGTGGGAGTCCAGGTACTGGGAGGAAGGAGAAGGAAATCTAAGTGTGGGATGGGTGGATGTCAGATTACGGAGGATGAAGTTACCGGTCATGCAGGGTCTAGGGTGTGACCAAAGGTATGCACACTGAGGTGTGATGAAGGATTAGATTGTTGCAGCTGAGTTCAAGGACTTGAGAGGACAAGTGTGTGAGGCTCGCTTATGTGCACATAAGCATTCCTACACTATGAGACAGGAATTGTAATTGGAGAAAATGGCAGTGAACTAAGAGCTGAAATCCTTAGGCGATGAAGGGGCGCTACCTGGAGTTAGTGTATGCTGACAACTGTAAAGGATAATGGATGATGCAATCTAATGATAGATTCAGCTTTTAGAGGTGGGAGGGAGAGCTGTCTGGAAGCAGTCTTGAGGAGCCGGGAGGACGCCTTGCTTCCCTCCAGGCCCCAAGGAGCAAGTGCTGAAAGAGACAGTAGCTACCGTGGGGAGGGATGCAGAAGAGAGCCAGCTCCTGTCAGAAGGTGAGAGAGAGTTTAGGGAAGCTTCGACTTTCCATGGAAGTCTGAGACGACATCACCTGCTGGAGGGCAGTTTANGCCTTGGCAGGCAGGTTCTTTACCACTAGCACCACCTCGGAAGCCCCAACTAAAGAGTATATTAAAACACTATAAAGATCTTTACCCTTGTTAAACATGGGCTGAACTTAGTGACTCACTTCCAAAGACTAAAGTATAGAAAAATAAAAATTGGTAATGGACCAAAAATTTATAATGGACCAATCTTGCAAATATCATCACCTTAACCCCGTGATCAGGGTTAATAGCACTAGTGTTAAGTCACATGGTAACCTGTCTCCAAAAAGATATGATGAGAAAACCACTTCATCTCTGGTCCTCTTCCCTTCAAACCTATAACCCCAGTCTAGTCATAAAGAAAATATCAGATAAACCCAAATTGATGGACATTCTATAAGATACCTGGCCATTACCCTTCAGTGTTATTAAGATCTTGAGAAACAAAGACCAAGAAACTGTCACAGTCCAAAGGGGATTGATTGAGGCATGATGACCAAACATAATGTTATATCCTGAAATGGATTCTAGAACAGGAAGGAAAAAAAGACATCAGTGTAAAAAATGGTGAAATCCAGATGAGGTCTGGAGTTTAGTTAATAGTAACATACCAGTAATGGTTTCTTAGTTCTGATTAACGTTCCCTGGTGATGCAGCATGTTGAAATGAGGGGAGACAGGGTGAGAAGAACGATCTGCATTATCTCCTTAACTTTCCTATATATCTAAAATTGTTCCACAGTAAACAATTTATATCAAAAAAGTAAAGAAAAACATAGAGCAGAGTAAGGGGAAGCAGGAGCGCCAGCAGGGAGCTAATGTGTCTAGTTTATAGGGGCTGATCTGGGTAGGCCTACTTGGGAAGGTGGTCTTTGAGTAAACACTTGAAGAAAGAAAGGGAGCCATATACTCATGAAAATAAAACAGTGCAGGCATAGGAAACACGCGGATGCCAGGTGGGAGCGTGCCTGGTATGTTGGGTAATAGCAGGGAGGCCATGCTGCCTGGAGTGAGTAAGAGGGAAGAAACAGAAAATGGGGCTGGAGAGGTAAAAAAACCAAACAAGATAGGGCCTGTAGGCAATTGTAAGAGCTTCTGATTCCAATTAGGAGGAATTGGTGAGCAACCAGTGCTTTGGAGTAGAGAAGTGAAATGACTATAATGTTTTGATATGACCACTCTGGATACTTTGTTAAGACTATATGGGGCAGAGGCAGGGACAGAAAGACCAGCTGGGGTTATAATCCAGACAGAGATGTTTGTGGCTGGGCCCAGGAAGGTTGCATTGGAGGCAGAAAGAAGTTGCATTTGAGGGGTATTTTAAAGGTAGTTCTAGCCAGATTTGCTCAGTCATTGGACATGCTATGTGAAAGCAGAGTCAAGAAGTCTCACAGGTTTTGCACCGAGGCGATGGAAAGATTTATTTGCCATCTTGGGAGATGGGCAAGATCATGGGTGGACCAGGTTTGTGAGAGCAGATGAAGAGTTCCTTTTTGATACTGACAGTGAACTAGGGAAGGAATTAACCATCTAAAAAATACTATATACAATGCAACAAAAATATGAAACAGTTGGAAATAACTCAAATGTCCATTGACAGGTAAATGGATAAACAAAATACTGTGTATGCTGCTACTGCTGCTAAGTCACTTCACTCGTGTTTGACTCTGTTTGATCCCAGAGACGGCAGCCCACCAGACTCCCCCGTCCCTGGGATTCTCCAGGCAAGAACACTGGAGCGGGTTGCCATTTCCTTCTTCAAGGCATGAAAGTGAAAAGTGAAAGGGAAGTCACTCAGTTGTGTCCGACTCTTCGCGACCCCATGGGCTGCAGCCTACCAGGCTCCTCTGTCCATGGGATTTTCCAGGCGAGAGTACTGGAGTGGGGTGCCATCGCCTTCTCTGAATACGGTGTATAATTAATTGAAATTACACTCCTCATTCCTTTAAAAGGAGTGTGATTCTGATACATGCTGCAACATGGATGAATAGTGAAAAGAGTATGCTAAATGAAATATACCAAACACAAAAGGACAAATATTGTGTGATTTTTACTTACATGAGATACTTAAACTAGGCAAACTCAGATACAGAAAGTAGAATAGAGGTTACCGTTAATGGCAGCTGTGGAAAGTGGGGAATTGTTTAATTGATTCAGGGTTTCTATTTAGGATGATAAATTCCGGAGTTTGATTAATGGTGATGATTGCACAACAGTGTGAATGCACTTAATGCATCGTACACTCAAAATGATTAAGATAGTTTTATATATGTACCCCAACTAAAATATAAAGTTTTATTTATAAAAAAAATGAAATGCTAAGGGATACACTTAACAAAAGAATTGTGCAGTGTCTTTATGCTGAAAACTATAAAACATTGCTGAGAGGAATGAGAGAAGATGTAATAAATGGAGAGATATGCTATATTTATAGGTTAGAATATATGTTATCAAGATGTCAGTTCTCCTGAAATTGATTTGTATATTCAGTACAATCCCAATCATAACACCAGGCAGCTTTTTGTAGACATTGATAAGCAGATTGTAAAACATATATGGAAATGTGAAGGGCCTGGAAGAGCCAAAACAATTTTGGAAAAGGGGACAGTGTTAGAGGACTTATACTACTTCTTTATATCAGTACTTATTGTAAGGCTACAGTTATCCACATTATATGGTGTCAAGATGTGTGGATGGATCATCAAGGCAGAACTGAGAGTCTAGACATAGACCCGTACATATTTGGTCAGTAGCTTTTTGACAGCGGTCCCAAGGCAATTCAGATGAGGATGAGAAGATGAAAGGATCATATTTTCAACAGATGGTGCTGGAACAGTTAGTCTCTATATGCCAAAAATTTGAGAACCACTGAACTGGAGAAATATTGTTGGTTACTGAGCAGCGATGGTTTTCTTCAGCCATATTCAGCTCTACAGGTACAGGAGTGGAGTAGATAAAGCATGGAATTTATTCAGGCTTGCAGTTTTCCTGAGTTCAGTGACGTAAAAACAGAATAGAGGAGCTGAAGATGGATCTAAGGGAAGGATTCTGTGAATTGTCTTGGAATTTAAGTGAGGGGAAGAAGGAAAGGAAGACCTCTGGGAAGGGCATGCGTGCTAAGTCACTTTAGTCATATCCGACTCTTTGCAACCCTGTGGACTGCAGCCCACCAGGCTCCTCTGTCCACAGGATTTTCCAGGCAAGAGTACTGGCGTGGATTGCCATGCCCTCCTCCAGGGGATCTTCCCGACTCAGGGATCGAACCCACATCTCTTAAGTCTCCTGCATTGGGGGGTGGGTCGTTGTGCCCCTGGGAAGCCCCTCTGGGAAGGGAGTGGCATGAAAAGGTATAGGCCAGGAGATTGTGGGAGTCCAGGTACTGGGAGGAAGGAGAAGGAAATCTAAGTGTGGGATGGGTGGATGTCAGATTACGGAGGATGAAGTTACCGGTCATGCAGGGTCTAGGGTGTGACCAAAGGTATGCACACTGAGGTGTGATGAAGGATTAGATTGTTGCAGCTGAGTTCAAGGACTTGAGAGGACAAGTGTGTGAGGCTCGCTTATGTGCACATAAGCATTCCTACACTATGAGACAGGAATTGTAATTGGAGAAAATGGCAGTGAACTAAGAGCTGAAATCCTTAGGCGATGAAGGGGCGCTACCTGGAGTTAGTGTATGCTGACAACTGTAAAGGATAATGGATGATGCAATCTAATGATAGATTCAGCTTTTAGAGGTGGGAGGGAGAGCTGTCTGGAAGCAGTCTTGAGGAGCCGGGAGGACGCCTTGCTTCCCTCCAGGCCCCAAGGAGCAAGTGCTGAAAGAGACAGTAGCTACCGTGGGGAGGGATGCAGAAGAGAGCCAGCTCCTGTCAGAAGGTGAGAGAGAGTTTAGGGAAGCTTCGACTTTCCATGGAAGTCTGAGACGACATCACCTGCTGGAGGGCAGTTTAGGAGACTGACAAAAGTCTTTAAATGAAATGCCATTTGATCTATCTCTTTTAAGAATTTGTTCTAAGGAAATGGTTGGAAAAGGGCACATGCATATGTGTTAAGGGCTTCAAATGCCATTTGATCCATCACTTTTAAGAAATTGTCCTAAGGAAATGGTTGGAAAAGGGCACATGTGTATGTTAAGGGCTTTGGTAAAGAATTGGCCTGCGATGCAAGAGACCACCTGCAATGCAGGAGACCGGAGTTTGACCCCGGGGTCGGGAAAATCCCCTGGAGGAGAAAATGGTAACCACTCCAGTATTGCCTGGAGAATTCCATGGACAGAGGAGCCTGGTGAGCTACAGTCCATAGGGCAAGAGTCAGACATGACTTAGCAGCTAAACTATGACCATGTGTGTTAAGAGTTGTATATGGCCACAAAAAATGGGAAACAGCATATGCTATTTTTATAATCAGAAAAAAAAAAAAAACAACTAAGCTAACTAATAGCGTGGAGATGGGGAAAACATCTCTGTGATTTGTCAGCTTTGTACACATGGGTGATTCACCCCCTGCTTAGTTTTAGATCATGCGGAGCAGAGCACCTTGAAAGTATACTCACATGCTCTGGATGTTTTCCGCTTCAGTTCCCCTAGAGCATCACTGACGGCACACGGAAGGTTGCTTTTTTCCCATGCTGCGTGGTTTGTGGGATCTTAGTTCCCAGTGTTGTCCTGTGCTGTTCTCAGTTGCCCAATTGTGTCCAACTCTTTGTGATCCCATGAACTGTAGCCTGCCAAGCTTCCCTGTCCATAGGATTGGTCAGGCAAGAACACTAGAGCAGGTTGCCATTCCCTTCGCCAGCGGATCTTCCCAACCCAGGGACTGAACCTGTGTATCTTGCTTCTCCTGCATTGGCAGGCGGGTTCTTTAACATTATGCCACCTGGGAAGCCCCCTTAGTTCCCAGACCAGGGATCAAACTAGGCCCTTGGCAGTGAAACCACAAAGTCTTAATCCCTGGACTGCCAGGGAATTCCCGATGGTCCCCAATTTTAATCCTGCTGTTTATATTAACTTTTTCCCCTTGATTTCTTTGCTGTCATGAGGTTCTGCATACACGTGGTATAAAGTAAACATGAATTCTACTTAGGAGTCTCTCCAGCTCTTAGTTGATAGACAAAGAAATAGTGCAGACATTTTAAGTTAAATGTACATTTATCTGGACTTGCCATCTTAATCTTTTAGTATTCTTTAGGAAGACAAATAGAACATGTGGATACTAACCAATAGGGCTTTAGAATTTTCCTTTTGTTTCTAGCTTGCTCCAGAGTTGGTAATTATAAGGGGAAAAAAATCTGTATGAGTTCTGTAGGTGAAAGCGTGTAAAGAACGCAGAACCAGTACTTGGGTGGCATCTGAAATGTGTCTTTTCCTTTACTATGGTGGATTTTTTTTTTTTTAATCTTTTTGTTTTAGCAAATGCATAAAGGTTCTGGAATGTTTACCCACAGCCATTTGTCAGAATGAGTGAGGATGAAATTTTCCTTTTTAAGAACTGTATATAAACAGAGAAAAACATTTCACACCTGTTTATCTTAGCAGGGCCTGCAAGGAAAGGAGGCTGATTCTCCATTAACTCTTCCATTCAGGGAAGAGTTTAGAAAAGAGACAGAGTCTCCGGTGACCCTGTCAGCCCCAGATAAGAGCACTCAGAGCCAGACGTGTGGGGAGGGTGCCGCCCATGGTGTCTACAGACAAAACCCTGTCCTCCATTTCTGTTTTCAGGCCCATCGGTACGTTCTTTCAACTCACCTAGGAACAGTCTGTGCTTCTATAGGACATTTTCAGAAGCACACTTTAGAATTTCTTTCCTTAATGAAAACTACTGTTCCGTTTTAGTCATTTGATCCTGCAAATATCTCTCTTATCCTCTTGTGTTAGGAAATCTAGTCTTGGAGACAGGTGGGGTGGGGTGTGATGTGATGTATTTGTCTCCTCTAAAGTAATGTTTGGTAATCTGCTTCCTTTTAAGATATTAATTTGATTCAGTAATAAGTAAGGCATGAGAAGGAAAATTAATGACCTTTTAACTATAAAAAGAAACAAAGTCCTTTTTTCATACAACTTATAAATCAAAGAAGGTGGTGTCCTCTCTGACTGAATTGGTCTCTAAGCCATGTAAGAAAATTAGCCTGCTTTGTGTTTATCACCCCCGTCCCTGACGCACTCTCCATACAGCCTACTTCAGCCACTTCATCTTGCACACATGCCTGTCTTCCTTGATTTCAGTGCCTGCCTCACTTACTGTTTCCTGTCCTGGCCTCGACCATCAACCCTCCTGAGTGAATTTGGCATCCCCTTTAAGGACCCCTGAGCCAGCTGCAGACTTCTGTCACTACCACTTACATGACTTGTAGCTCCACTTCCCTTCAGCCACTTGGGGTAAAACCTCATAGCTTAGAACGAAACAGCAAGCCTGAGTTTCCCTTCTCTGCCCGTAATTTATTTAACCCAGTCTTCCAGCTGCTCTGCTTTGCTTCATCCTTATCATGCATCGAGCCTTTGTTCTCCCAACTCAGCACTCCATTTTGGATCCATTTGCCTCCTGTCCTGCAGGTTTCCCACTGCATTTATTTCAGCGTTCACCTCTTTAATCCTGTTAAATCCTTTTGTGCTTATCTCCTTGACCTCTTCCTTGAAGACAATGGCTTTGTGCATCTGTGCATCACCTTGCTCTGTGCTCGCGATTTCCTTAATGGGCAAATGATATTAACATATGTGTTCACAGGTTTAGTTTCAATAATTTGACTGTGTCAAAAATTAAACCTTCCGTCAGAGGACAAATGTTTACAACACTGAGGAACCCCACTAACGAGAATTACAAGGAAGGCCTGTAGTTTTAAGTCAGGGCTGCAAACTGCAGAGTCTGCAGATGGTAATCTAATTTAAAGGACTGAAGTGAGCCAGGCATCACACAGAAGGAAGGGGAGGGAGCTGGGGAGGTGGAGAGCGTGGCTTCACTGCGTACAGCTGTGTGCTAGTCCATCAAGGTTATCATTAAACGTGTTACCAACTGGTAGTCCATGGCTGTTTCTGTGCTGCAGATATTCTGTGTTTGATACACACAGTACTTTAATTTTAAAAAGTTTATTGTCAGCATTTAAAACTTAGATGATTTTATATGAAAATCCAGATTTCTAGCCTCCTGGAAAGAGAAGCATGCTGGGTTCCTGTTGTTGAGTCGTGATGCTGGTGACTTCCTTGATGATGGCAAGGCTCATCTGGGAATACTAATTCTAGAAGATCTAGTAAAGATCAGTATTATAATTTTATAATTACGTCTCATTCAATAAGGTGCAATTTTCAATAGTTTTTAACAATGCAATCAATAAAATAAAGAAAAGAATTGGTCTTCTAGAAAGTTTATCTCTGAAGTGTATCTTAAAGGACTAAGGAATGTTAAGCTGAATCTCTTAAGAATGCAAAGAGTTCCTCTTACGGAGAAGGGATATGTTCTCATAAATTTTTAAACTTCCTCATTGATTTTTTTCCCTATAAACCATACTGAACTCTGTTGTTGGAATGGACTTTTAACACAGAAATGGAAAGCACCAATACAGAAATGCAAAATGTAGGAACTTCCCTGGTGGTCCAGCAACTAAGACTCTGCGCTTCTAGTGAAGGGGGCTCAGATTCAATCCCTGGTCAGGGATCTAGATTCCACATCCTGCAACTAAAGATCCCACATACCCCAAAGAAGTGTCTGAAGTTTCCACATCCTGCAGCTGAGACCAGGTACAGCCAAATAAATAAGTAAAAATAAATACTTTTTTAAGAATTACAAAATGTAAAAGACATGAGCTAAAATGTATGTTTAAGCAAGAAGTAGCTTTGCAAAGTGGAGAAGGCAATGGCACCCCACTCCAGTACTCTTGCCTGGAAAATCCCATGGATGGAGGAGGCTGGTGGGCTGCAGTCCGTGGGGTCGCTAAGAGTCAGACACAACTGAGTGACTTCACTTTCACTTTTCACTTTCATGCATTGGAGAAGGAAATGGCAACTCACTCCAGTGTTCTTGCCTGGAGAATCCCAGGGACGGGGGAGCCTGGTGGGCTGCTGTCTCTGGGGTCACACAGAGTTGGACATGACTGTAGCGACTTANTTTTTTTTTTTTTAATCTTTTTGTTTTAGCAAATGCATAAAGGTTCTGGAATGTTTACCCACAGCCATTTGTCAGAATGAGTGAGGATGAAATTTTCCTTTTTAAGAACTGTATATAAACAGAGAAAAACATTTCACACCTGTTTATCTTAGCAGGGCCTGCAAGGAAAGGAGGCTGATTCTCCATTAACTCTTCCATTCAGGGAAGAGTTTAGAAAAGAGACAGAGTCTCCGGTGACCCTGTCAGCCCCAGATAAGAGCACTCAGAGCCAGACGTGTGGGGAGGGTGCCGCCCATGGTGTCTACAGACAAAACCCTGTCCTCCATTTCTGTTTTCAGGCCCATCGGTACGTTCTTTCAACTCACCTAGGAACAGTCTGTGCTTCTATAGGACATTTTCAGAAGCACACTTTAGAATTTCTTTCCTTAATGAAAACTACCGTTCCGTTTTAGTCATTTGATCCTGCAAATATCTCTCTTATCCTCTTGTGTTAGGAAATCTAGTCTTGGAGACAGGTGGGGTGGGGTGTGATGTGATGTATTTGTCTCCTCTAAAGTAATGTTTGGTAATCTGCTTCCTTTTAAGATATTAATTTGATTCAGTAATAAGTAAGGCATGAGAAGGAAAATTAATGACCTTTTAACTATAAAAAGAAACAAAGTCCTTTTTTCATACAACTTATAAATCAAAGAAGGTGGTGTCCTCTCTGACTGAATCGGTCTCTAAGCCATGTAAGAAAATTAGCCTGCTTTGTGTTTATCACCCCCGTCCCTGACGCACTCTCCATACAGCCTACTTCAGCCACTTCATCTTGCACACATGCCTGTCTTCCTTGATTTCAGTGCCTGCCTCACTTACTGTTTTCTGTCCTGGCCTCGACCATCAACCCTCCTGAGTGAATTTGGCATCCCCTTTAAGGACCCCTGAGCCAGCTGCAGACTTCTGTCACTACCACTTACATGACTTGTAGCTCCACTTCCCTTCAGCCACTTGGGGTAAAACCTCATAGCTTAGAACGAAACAGCAAGCCTGAGTTTCCCTTCTCTGCCCGTAATTTATTTAACCCAGTCTTCCAGCTGCTCTGCTTTGCTTCATCCTTATCATGCATCGAGCCTTTGTTCTCCCAACTCAGCACTCCATTTTGGATCCATTTGCCTCCTGTCCTGCAGGTTTCCCACTGCATTTATTTCAGCGTTCACCTCTTTAATCCTGTTAAATCCTTTTGTGCTTATCTCCTTGACCTCTTCCTTGAAGACAATGGCTTTGTGCATCTGTGCATCACCTTGCTCTGTGCTCGCGATTTCCTTAATGGGCAAATGATATTAACATATGTGTTCACAGGTTTAGTTTCAATAATTTGACTGTGTCAAAAATTAAACCTTCCGTCAGAGGACAAATGTTTACAACACTGAGGAACCCCACTAACGAGAATTACAAGGAAGGCCTGTAGTTTTAAGTCAGGGCTGCAAACTGCAGAGTCTGCAGATGGTAATCTAATTTAAAGGACTGAAGTGAGCCAGGCATCACACAGAAGGAAGGGGAGGGAGCTGGGGAGGTGGAGAGCGTGGCTTCACTGCGTACAGCTGTGTGCTAGTCCATCAAGGTTATCATTAAACGTGTTACCAACTGGTAGTCCATGGCTGTTTCTGTGCTGCAGATATTCTGTGTTTGATACACACAGTACTTTAATTTTAAAAAGTTTATTGTCAGCATTTAAAACTTAGATGATTTTATATGAAAATCCAGATTTCTAGCCTCCTGGAAAGAGAAGCATGCTGGGTTCCTGTTGTTGAGTCGTGATGCTGGTGACTTCCTTGATGATGGCAAGGCTCATCTGGGAATACTAATTCTAGAAGATCTAGTAAAGATCAGTATTATAATTTTATAATTACGTCTCATTCAATAAGGTGCAATTTTCAATAGTTTTTAACAATGCAATCAATAAAATAAAGAAAAGAATTGGTCTTCTAGAAAGTTTATCTCTGAAGTGTATCTTAAAGGACTAAGGAATGTTAAGCTGAATCTCTTAAGAATGCAAAGAGTTCCTCTTACGGAGAAGGGATATGTTCTCATAAATTTTTAAACTTCCTCATTGATTTTTTTCCCTATAAACCATACTGAACTCTGTTGTTGGAATGGACTTTTAACACAGAAATGGAAAGCACCAATACAGAAATGCAAAATGTAGGAACTTCCCTGGTGGTCCAGCAACTAAGACTCTGCGCTTCTAGTGAAGGGGGCTCAGATTCAATCCCTGGTCAGGGATCTAGATTCCACATCCTGCAACTAAAGATCCCACATACCCCAAAGAAGTGTCTGAAGTTTCCACATCCTGCAGCTGAGACCAGGTACAGCCAAATAAATAAGTAAAAATAAATACTTTTTTAAGAACTACAAAATGTAAAAGACATGAGCTAAAATGTATGTTTAAGCAAGAAGTAGCTTTGCAAACTGGAGAAGGCAATGGCACCCCACTCCAGTACTCTTGCCTGGAAAATCCCATGGATGGAGGAGGCTGGTGGGCTGCAGTCCGTGGGGTCGCTAAGAGTCAGACACGACTGAGTGACTTCACTTTCACTTTTCACTTTCATGCATTGGAGAAGGAAATGGCAACCCACTCCAGTGTTCTTGCCTGGAGAATCCCAGGGACGGGGGAGCCTGGTGGGCTGCTGTCTCTGGGGTCACACAGAGTCGGACATGACTGTAGCAACTTAGCAGCAACAGCAGCAGCTTTGCAAAGTAAAAATATCATATTTCCCGAATTATTTCTGATTTGATAGCAATATCTCCGTTCATTTCCCTGAACTATAGACATGGATGATTATTTTAATGTGACGAAGTGTTAATGGAGTGGCTCTTTGTTTCTGTCCTATGTGGCAATAGAAGAATGAGACAAAACCCAAGAACGGTGATAATGAAAAGATCACTTGCTGACTCTTTTCCATTTTCTTTTTCCACATGAAGTTCTCTCTCTTGTTCTCAATTGTCTCTATGTCTCTAAGACTACTTTAAAAAAATCTTTTCTTTTCCTTTGGCGATTCTGGAACAATCAGGCTGTGCATATTCCTCTTGTTTTTACTTCTTTGCTTTTATGATAACAAAAGAAATGAAACACATAACATTTTATGCATAGTAGAATATTATATTTGCAGACATTTCCATTCCATTTAAAGGCTTCTCCCACTCCTACTTCTTTTGGAAGTTCCCCCCCAAATATAAAGAGTGTTGAATGCATTGGTATATTTAATTTTTTGTTTTATTGATAAGAAAGTTTTTTAAAAATGATGGTTTGTGACAATAAAAGGATAAAATTTTATATGAATTGGCTCCTTGAGGATTTACCCATAAATGAAAATAATACCAGGGTTCTTATATGCTTCAACTATTTTGTTATTTATTTTCTTAATAACGTTTTTACTTAACAAGATTTTATTTTTTACAATAAAATTATAACTTCAATATCCTTTATTGGAGCATAATTGCTTTACAATGTTTTGTTAATTTCTGCTGTACTCAGAGTGAATCAGCTATATATGCATACTCGTATTCCCTCCCTCTTGAGTCTCCCTGCGATCCCACCTCACCCCTATCCCACCCTCTAGGTCATCACAGAGCACCTAGCTGAGCTCCCTGTGTTACACAGCAGCTTCCCACTAGCTATTTTACACATGGTAGTGTAGCCTCACTATCCTTAATTGCACAAGAACTGATTAATAATTTCCAAGGTTACACAATACAGGATAGAACAAATGTTAGAATAGCTTAAAGGAGTGCTCATCTAGAAACTGCCTCTGAGTGGAGCAAACAGACATAAATCACTTTTGGCTATGGAAATTTTTGTTAATCTCCTTTATCGTCTAATACCAGAGACCCTCTCCCCTGAGGAGGAGGATCTATAACTTAGAAAAACATCTAAGTTATATATAAAGGCCTTCTCTGTTCACTTAGAGCAAAATACCTGCCATTTGTCAAGGTTAAGAGGGTGAGAAGCGGGTGGCGGGTGCTTGGGGGAGTGATCAATGGAAAGATGCGACAAGAGTATGCTATCTAAATCTCTGGCTCGGCAGGAGACCCACCCCAAGGGTTTTCTCTGCTTTCTCCAGTTAGACTCAGAAACTTTGGGACCTGAAAGCATAGTATCCGAAGCCAACTATTTTTGTTCCTGTTGTTTTGCAAATGGAGAGATCTAGCCATGTATTTGACCTTAAGATTAATTCTATTTCATCTCTTTTTTCTTATAACTCCATTTTCTTCTAATCAAGTCAGAATATTTCTTAGTTAATCGTATTGTTTACGTTTGAGGAGATAAAAATCTTTCTTTAAATACATGTGCCCAAAAGAGTGAGATCTGTTATTAGTCAGTAACATTAACAAATCTGGTTTTGGGGGAAACCACAGAGTTTTATGGACTTGTTAATTTTTTAAAATTATTTCCAGATTCTTGACTCCATGTCACGAGTTTGTGGCAGGGAAGCACATTAGAAAAGCGGCAAGCAAGAAAGTAACCTGTAAACATTGTATGTGCTGGTTCCTCGGCTTGACTGTATTGTTTTGATCTCTGTGAACACGCAGGAGCCGTAAACATATACACATACACACAAATACACCCACACGCTTTCCCCCTTAGTTTCCACAAGACCTTGTTCTCGTGAAATCGTGGTTTTACAGTATAAAGCAAGGAACGAAGATTGTGTTTGACAGAGGCCAGACTCTTTAAAGGGGAGGAAATCCTTAACGGCAAGGCTTGCCTGAGAAGTTGGTGGTAGTTGTGTCCGTTCACCATCATTTTTTGCATCTACATCGTCGTGTATGTAGGGCTTGATTTCAAACTCTTCCTTCTTTAATTCAAGAGATTGCAATTGCTTCCTGTTATTTACTTAAAATATTATCAAAATAATGGTAATTAAGTTTGAAAAGCATACCATTGGTAAGGTTAGTAAGTCCTGCCCAATGAGTAATACCATGATAAAAGAGATGCCTCAGTACAAAACAGTAGATTATCAGTCAGGGTCCAATCAGGAAACAAAAACCACACCAGTAATTTGAACAGTGAAGACTCAACATTAAAATTACTAGCTAGCATGGTCAACACTATTAACTAGTAAAATCTCTAAAGAATATGGGAGTGGCAAAGGCAGGGAGCATCTATCCCCTCTGAACCTAAGGAAAATACCAAAGGAAGGAACAGACTTGGGAGAGAAATTTAGACCTCAGTGGAGAGCACGTGGCTGCACCTGGCTGGTGGAGGGGGTTCTATGGTGTCACAGTCTGGAGCTGGTTCACAGGAAGCTGTTTGCTGGGGTTCCAGTGAGGTTCTCAGGAGTATCATGGCTAGCATGTAAGAAGCCCCCTGCTGGGGAGCTGGCAGGTTGAAGCTGGTCCACTGAGGTGCCAGTAATGCACTCGAGGGTGAGTAACACTGGGTGTCACATATGCCACTGGCAACTGTAGCCACGGGGGCGGGAATCACACAGTAGAGAGGAAGGGGAGTCCTCTACCATGTCTTACAGTGGCCCTCTAGTGCCCTTGACTGACTGCCTAGCACTCTGCCAGCTGGCAAAATAAAAATGTTTATAGGGTCTATCTCCAGCATCCTAGGCAGGACAAAGCAACAGATATGGTTCTGAGAGGCACCTGATCAGTAGCTGGCACAGTTTGCCCCTTTGGCTGCTCAGCTTTTATGTATAACCTCCATGCACATTTGAACTTCTTTATAATTCAGTCGGTAAAGACTCTACCTGCAATGCAGGAGACCCTGGTTCTATCCCTGGGTCGGGAAGATCCGCTGAAGAAGCAATAGGCTACCCACTCCAGGATTCTTGGGCTTCCCTTGTGGCTCAGCTGGTAAAGAATCCACCTGCAATGCGGGGGACCTGGGTTGGGAAGATCCCCTGGAGAAGGGAATAGCTACCTACTCCAGTATTCTGGCCTGGAGAATTCCTTGGACGGTATAGTCCACAGGATTGCAAACAGTTGGACACGACTGAGCGACTTTCACTTTCACGTTTTTCATAATAATGAAACAGCTGTGCTTTTACCATTAAAGAACATGTGTCCTTTTTATAAATGAAGACATTTTCACCCTTTCCCCAAAATAAGGAGACATATCGTCCCAAAAGTCATCCATTGCTGACTATTAATTTCTCCTCAGATTCCATTGTAATATCTCTGAATACTCTTTTACCAAAAGACAAAATCATAAGCTTAACCCCTAACAACTTGTATGTAAAACATGGGGGAAATAGACATTATTTCTGAGAAGACATAAAAATATCCAGCAGGTATATTAAAAGATGCTCACCATCACTAATCCTCAGTTCAGTTCAGTTCAGTCACTCAGTCGTGTCCGACTCTTTGCGACCCCATGAATCGCAGCACGCCAGGCCTCCCTGTCCATCACCATCTCTCAGAGTTCACTCAGACTCACATCCATCGAGTCCGTGATGCCATCCAGCCATCTCATCCTTGGTCGTCCCCTTCTCCTCCTGCCCCCAATCCCTCCCAGCATCAGAGTCTTTGCTAATGAGTCAACTCTTCACATGAGGTGGGCAAAGTATTGGAGTTTCAGCTTTAGTATCATTCCTTCCAAAGAAATCCCAGGGCTGATCTCCTTCAGAATGGACTAGTTGGATCTCCTTGCAGTCCAAGGGACTCTCAAGAGTCTTCTCCAACACCACAGTTCAAAAGCATCAATTCATCAGCACTCAGCCTTCTTCACAGTCCAACTCTCACATCCATACATGACCACTGGAAAAACCATAGCCTTGACTGGATGGACCTTAGTTGGCAAAGTAATGTCCCTGCTTTTCAATATGCTATCTAGGTTGGTCATAACTTTTCTTCCAACCCTCAGGGAAATGCAAATCAAAACCACAATGAGATATCATCTCACACCTGTCAGTATGGCTGAAATCAAAAAGTCAAAAGATAACAAGTGCTGACAAGGATGTGGAGAAAAGGGAACCCGCATACACTGTGGTGAGAGTGTAAATGGGTGCAGCCTCTGTGGAGAACAGTTATGGGGGAGGGATCCTCAAAAAATTAAAACTAGAACTACCATATGATCCAGCAATCCCACCTCTAGATATATATCCCAAAGAAATAAAATCACTGTCTTGAAAAGATATATGCACTCACATGTTCATTGCAGCATTGTTTATAGTAGCTAAGATATAGAAGCAACCCAAGTGTCCACTGATGGATGAGTGAATAAAGAAGTTGTGTGTAAGGTACATAGTTTTTAATCATAAGATGAATTACGTCCTGGAGACCTAAAGTAATGCATGGTGACATTAATAATAGTGTAAAATTTGCTAAGAGAGTTGATCTCAAGTGTTCTCATCAAACAACACAAAAAGGTAACTACATGAGTTGTTAAATGTATTAATTAGCATGATTGTGGTAATCATTTTATAATGTATGCATAAAACATGTTGTACACCTTAAATATATGCAATTTTTATTTGTCAATTGCACCTCCATAAAGCTAGGGAAAAATAAAGAGATAAAAAGAAATGGTTAATATTCACAAGTAAGTGTACAGATATCAAACAAAGGGGAAAATACACAAAGCTCCTATCCTCATTTACAATCCTCATTTCTGTAACTAGTCATGATTTCTGTCTTCCTTCTTCCACTGCTCATTCCATATTTCCTTTTTCCCTCAGCCAAAACCTCAGCTGGTCAGAGGTCTTTGCTTGGTGGGGTGGCCTGAACTTTCATTTCTGAAAGCTGAGTCCTCAGTAGTCCTACCTGTTAGTGCTTGTCATGGTATTTCATTAAGTTTTA
>SJYV01014911.1:957562-977434 GCA_006410875.1 Neotragus pygmaeus
CCCCAGGAGCATATCATATAGGCTGATGAATCTATATTCTGTTTTAGTGCCTTCTGTTAATGTCCACTGCCTGGAGGTGGGGTGGGGTTGGGGCTGGTAGAGGCTGGTGCTTCCATTGATATGGCTTCTTGTTTTAACCTACTCAGTTTGAGATTCATGCCTATCCTCTGGTTTCCTAGTGTTCTCAAAATTGTAATCTATCAAACTGCTAAAATAAAGATGAACTCCATGAAATCCTTCCTCTTTTTGATTTGTACCAATTTCCACCCAAGAATGGAAAAAAACATTTCTTTTGCATCTCTGAATTGCATATTATTTTATTCCTAAGTACCCAAAGAGCATGATGCTTCTGTGTTGCAGGACTTATACTTGTATTCATGGGCTGAGCTTCATGGTAATGTGTACCATGATGCTTTAGAAGCAGTGTTGTCTTGCCTATTTCTTTTTATACTCAGCTAGAATATTTCAAGAAGATACAATTATTTAAGTTATTAGATTTTTTTCCTTTAAATTCATCAGACCTCTCTGAATCCCAGCTGTAGGCTCAAACTAGTCACCTGCCACAATCTGCACAGCATGGTATGTGTTACACAAATATATCCCCAGTACTTTTAGGAGCTGCATAAAGAATATTTGTGGAAAAAATATTGAAATTAGAAGATTGTTAACCTATGTGCTATGCTGTGCTAAGTTGCTTCAGTCATGTCCGACTCTTTGCAGCCCTACAGACTTTAGCCTGTCAGTCTTCCATCCATGGGGATTCTCCAGACAGAAATACTTCAGTGGGTTGCTATGCCCTCCTCCAGGTGGTCTTCCTTACCCAGGGATCGAACTCTCATCTCTTATATCGCCTGCATTAGCAGATGGGTTCTTCACCATTAGCACCACCTGGGAAGCCCTTGTTGATCTTTGTGCTCATTAAATATACGTTGAGAAAAATGAGATTTGGTTTTGTATGTCTTGGAATTATTCATTGCAAACACCTGTCAAGGTATCTTTGGTACTTTAATGAAATATTTCAATTTAAAATGGGCAGCGTGAAACTCTTACCTAAACTCAGGAAAAAACACCCTGGCGTATCCCTCCCAAATATGGATAATAGATTTTTCCTACATTTTATGTAAAGTGCTGTGTAACTATAGATTCAGCCCTCTTTTCCCCTCGTCCAACTGGATGTTTGTACCAAGCTTGTAGCCTATAGGATTTCAGGAACTGTAGTGCTTGAGTTCTGAGAAATTTTTTTCATAAGCTATGGAATATGTCTGAGAAAAAATAACAACATCTGAATTTCCAGTCTAACATTAGCCATCTTAGTCAATATTTACTCTTTTAAATAGATATTTTAATGAACTATAAAGTCCTAGAAGAAAGACTTTTTGAAAGATTGAAATTAATTGTTATTTGAATGTTTAAAAGCGCTCCTTATCAAACTGTCTGGAAATGATATTCTCTTTATAGAAAGATATTTGAACTANGACTCATCATTTTCTCTTGGTAACTACCTCACTGCACCGAGAAGAACCCATCCTGCCCTCTGTCCTTCTATTCATCATCTCTGCCATGATGGTCAAGGACAGCAGCCACTTTGGCTTCCAGGCCTCGTCTCCGTTGGGGCTTCACCTCAATTAACCACAGATGACAAAATGATTCATGTTGCTGCCTCTTTACTGCCATGGGTTATAATATCCTCTTTCCCCTTCTGGAGGAATTTACCACTGTACTGCAGTTCACGACCAAACTAACCCTAAAATCTTATTTTTCAGGGTTTGTAACCTAGGACCACACCCAGTACCGGCTCTGTATCACACTGAAAAATTAGTGTAGAGAATTATTAACTAGTAAAAGGTGGTTAACCTCCAAACTGAGTAAAAGAGACTCAGGAATACAGAAACACAGGGAGCGGCCACTAGCCCTGGAGCTGAGGGAGCACATTCAAGGAAGGCACAAACTTGGAAGAGGGCCCGTTGCCCACACTATAGTTGAGACCCGTTGTAGAGGCTGTAGCTGTGAATGGGTAATAGAGGCGTTCGGTGCCATTTCATGGCCCAGCGTTGGTTCACAAGAAGCCACTTTTGAGGGTGCTGGTAATGTAGCATGTAGTGCTCCAGGTTAGAGTGGTTCCACACACATCCCTGCTGTGGGTTACGTGTGGGCAAGAGCTGGGGAACATAAAGCCACCTGCTTGGGTACCAGTGGGCCAGAACTGGCAGGCAGAAAGCTGCCCATTAGGGTGTGGCATCCAGAGCTTGTTAAAGAGGTCAGCTCCTGGGGCGCCCAAGAGACCTGCTGAAGGGTAAGCGCCCTGGAGTCATGCTGGAGGAGAGAGACCCCGAGGAGCAAGGGAGAGATACCCCTTCCTCTGCTGTGCCTATGGCGACCCTCCAGTGTCTCCATTCACAAAGCCTGAAGCCACAACCACTCACTAAGAAGTGGTTATGGGAGCCAGCTCAAGTGTTAATATTACAAAGGAGAGCAAAGTGTGGGTGCAGAGCTTGAGAGGCAATTAACTGGTAACTGGCACCTATCTTTGGTGCTCCAGTGGCTAAGGCTCTGATCCCAGTGCACGGGGTCCAGGTTTGATCCCCGGTTAGGGAACTAGATCCCACATGCCACACCTAAGAGCTTGCATGCTATAACTAAGACCCAGTGCACCCACATAAATATTTTAAAAAATAAGTAAAGTACTAGGTGATAATGCGAAGAAATGAATACACCATTTTTTTTTCCTATATTGAAAATCAACTGCCTAGTCATTAGTTGACATGTTTTGTGGAAGATGTGCATTTTAATCCACATTTAATTATATCCCCTGCAAAATCGTATGCATGTGTGCTGAGTCACTGCAGTCGTGTCCAACTCTGCGACCATACGGACTGTAGCCCTCCAGGCTTCTCTGTCCATGGGATTCTCTAGGCAAGAATACTGGAGTGGGCTGCCGTTCCTTCCTCCAGGAGATCTTCCCCACCCAGGGCTTGGACTTGCATCTCCTGCCCTGGCATGTGGGTTCTTTACCACTAGCACCACCTGGGAAGTCCAGAATCTCTCATATAGTACCTCCTAACTGACTCTTTGGAAAAGACCCTGATGCTGTGAAAGATTGAGGGCAGGAGGAGAAGGGAGTGACAGAGGATGAGATGGTTTGATGGCATTACTGATTCAATGGACGTGAGTTTGAGCAAACTCAAGAGAGATAGTGAAGGACAGGGAAGCCTGGCATGCTGCAGTTCATGGGGTCGCAAAGAGTCTCACACAACTTGGTGACTAAACAACAACAGAAAGAATGTTCTCAGTGCAATAATTTATTGCCCGTGTATGTTAGCTTTCCAATATTAGTCCAGAGACCACAACTAAAGAACATATATTGTTTTATGGCTTTTAAGCTTGATGAGAACTCTGATCACAGCAATACGAAAATCTCAGATTATCTTTATAGCAACCTCACTTACATGGCTTCCCAGGTGGCGCTAGTGGTAAAGAACCCACCTGCTAATGCAGGAGACAAGAGACGCGGGTTCAATCCCTGGGTCAGGAAGATCCCCTAGAGGAGGGCATGGCAACCCACTCCAGTCTTCTTGCCTGGAGAATCCCCATGGACAGAGGAGCCTGGTGGGCCACAGTCCATACGGTAACAGAGTCGGGCACGACTGAAGTGACTTACACGTGCAGCCTCTCTTACTTGTGTTTTTCTGCTTAGAAGCCTTTACCTTATTGTTTGAAAATAGAGAATAAAGTTAAATTTCAGATACTGTCTTTGGAAACAGAGCTTTATCTTACATACTAGTATTTCTTGCCTAACACTAAAAATGTCAGTCCACTGGGGAGTGGAAGAGAAGATGAATTTCATTCCAGAGAGGAGTTTTCTCAGAAAGCTTTCTTTTCTTTATTTCCCTTTAATTTTCTAGATTGAGGGATGTATGCTTGCCACTTGTCATCTGTACGTTATAAATGAACAGGAAAGTATACATTGAAGAATAATTAAAATAAGTGCTTGGGAAACAATATAATTACATTTCCTTATGGAATTTTAATATGTTTAATCCAAAGAATGGTGCATTGTCTCTAAATATAATATCGTTCAAAAGTGTTTTGTGCGGTGCTCTTGCCTGTGGCACTTACATAGGGTAATTTATATAAATTAGGGTATCAAATTCAGGGTTTCATACTTTATTGTTGAGGCAAGGAAAAGAATGACCATCATGGGCAAAAAAGAGATGATGTTGTAATATTCCAGTAGTGATATGGAGGGGAGGGTGGTGTCCAAAGTAACAAAGCAAGCTTGTTTGCAAAGAGAGTATTCATTTCCTGTTCTCATCGTCCATCCAGAAGGAAAGAGAGTGAGAAATGCTCGGACTGCAGAAACTCACAGACTATTTTGGGCAGTAAGGTTTGCTTAGAAAAATATGATAAATACTCAGATGGGCAGCATCCACATGTTCAGTTCTTGTGGTGACCACTGCCTTAAAGCTTGTTAGCAGGAGGTTTGTGTTTTCTGGATTTTAGAAAATGAAATAGAGCCTGCAAGTTTTGTTCGCTTATGTGACAGCCCTGTGGTTTTGGAATGGACGTTTGTTTTCTCATCAAACCGCAATCCTACTTGGGCTATTTTTGTGGTTTTCTTCGGACATGCCACAGGAAGTAGGGATTAGCAGTCAGACCACTCAGTAAACATCAGTATTTTGATCACAAAACAAATGAAACAAGAAATAAGAGTGCAGATTTCCACTGCAGAGGACCACCCAGTGGTACCTCAGCCAGCCTAAAAAAGAAAGAAAAGATGGATGGATGGATCTGCATTGATGGTAAACTCTTCCGAAGTTGGATTCCCTTTCCCTCATTTCAGTTTCTACCTCATTTAAACAATTTGTTCCTATTTAAACAAGTCTAATAATGACTTACTACTCTCACTCCTTTTCTTTAGACTTGCTCTGCTCTTCACAATGGTGGAAAGATATTTTGATAACTGATTTATTTAGAAACAGAAATTTTGCTTTTCTGAGGATCCTGTTAAAAAAGATCACCTGTAAAAAAGAATTAGCAACATCTTTCAAATCAAGAATCTCTGCAAAAAAAAAAAAAAAATTAAATTAAGCATGTTTACATTTTAGAGACTGGTAAGGAAGAAAGATGATGGGAACTGGTATAAATATGAGAAAAAGCGAAAATGTACTTCATCTTTAGTAAACAAACTAACGCTTTCTTGGGGAAGCTTTCAGAAACAATTGCCTAATTTCTAAATAAGACGAGTATTGAGACAGGGATACAGAAATGTATATGTTAGTTTGGAATATAATGTCCGTAAAATTTATCTTAGATTAGGGCAAAGGCATTAAGAGATGAAGTCAGAAGCCCCATAATTTATGCAGATCAACTAAACATAACATGTGCAATCCCTTATTGAACTCTTCCCTTATATATGCACTCTGCGTGCATAAGTAACACCCCTATGAATTAGAAGTTACTACCTATACACAGGCGAAGCAATAGAGAGAAGTGGATTTATATGCCCAAAGACACACAGTAAGGGGTAGAACTAGAATATGAATCCAGACCTTCCTGGCTCCCACCATGCGCATTCTTTCAACTGTACCTCTTTTAACTAAAGCATACCTAGTTGAAGACCTCTCACACCTTAGTTGTAAATTTCTTTTTGATTCCAGTAAGAGAAATACAATGAATTAACTTAGAGGCAAAAAATTTATGAAAACTGTTGAAATAACAAGAGAAAGAGAAGTTTCATTTTTTCTCCAGCACTGGGCTTGTCTCGCATGCCTCCCTGATGGCCTCTCCAGTGTTTCTCACAGTAGTTTTCTAATTGCAGCTCCCAAGAAGCAGCTTGGTTTGGGTTTATGCATCTGCTAACGATCTTTTGACAGAGTAGCAGATGGAAAACATTATGGCTACACTGACTTTAATTAAAAGTTTCTGTGCTGTTCTTTGCCTTATTTTTCCTACAGCTATTTGGAGACTTTAAGTTCATGATTTTAGGATTTAGTGAGCTGGTTCTTTCCTGAAAGTGCAAAATGATAGATCATTTCCTGCTCAAATAGAATTTCCTTTAAATTCCATTAAACAAGAGCCTGTTTTATCTGTGATAATTTTAAAATGAAAGATTTTCAACTGTTTTGTAATAAAATATGCTTCAGGGAACTATAAACATTCTTCAACTCAATTTTGTAAGTGTTAAATATTGAGAACAAGGTTATAGAAATACGTAACACTGTATCCATAATTAGTAACATTCCTACAGTGTTTGCTAGGGAGGGTAAGCTCATTTCATTCTCACCGCAACTCTGTAAGGTAGGTACTACCGTATCTCATCAAATCTAAGATGCCTTCAGTTTAAAGTAAGTCATTGTTTTATGCACTACTCAATCCCTGGGTTGGGAGGGAAGATCCCCCGGAGAAGGAAATGGCAACCCACTCCAGTATTCTTGCCTGGAAAATCCAATGGACAGAGGAGTCCATGGGATCGCAAAAGAATCAGACTAAACAACAACGAAAGAAAAAAATGCTACTGATGAAAATCCTAAAATGACACCAGTTGTAATACAACCTTGACTGCAGTGATACTTGAAGAAATAAATGTTCATCTTAGAAACCATGAAATACAATGTTATCAGTTTTGCATATGAGGAAACTAAGAGAATCAAATAACTTGTTAAGACCAGATAGTCTGCTGAGATCAGCCCAGGGCTCTGACTACGTTTTGTGTTCAAACTGTTAACACTTATGCTCTCACAAATGCTTTGTATCTGGGAGTATTTAGAAGAGAAACTTAACTGCATGATTTATCTATATTTGACTTCTTAAAAAAATTAAGTTGAAACTGCCTTTTCAAAATTTTACATATTGAGATATTAGAATTGGAACCCACTTACCTAACATGGTAAAGAACTAAAGCAGGACCAAACACACTGAATAAAAAGGACACCAAGAGACACTTCACCAAAAATAGGCTATTGTAGATACTGATAAAAATATATGTAAATTTTCACTACTGTGAAGGCTGGGAAAATGGATATTCTCTTAAATTACTGGAGGGAGCTTAAGCTGACATACTTCTAAAGTGCATCTGTGTATTCTGTATCAAAACAGGCATACTTTTTGACCCCAGGCATTTCCCAACTAAGAATATAAGCTGAGTTCATGGGCAAAGAAGTGTATCTGAGGATGTCCCTGTGGTCCAGCGGCTAAGACTCCATGTTCCCAATGCAGGGGGTCCTGGTTCGATCTCTGGTCCGGGAACTAGATCCCACATGCTGCAACCAAGAGTTCTCATGCTGCTCTGAAGATTCAGTATGCCAAGTACTGCAGCTGTGACCTGGTGCTGCCAAATAAGTATATAGGATAATTAAAAAAGAAAATAAAAGAAGTGCATCTGATGAGTATATAGTGATTTTTTTTTAATATATAATCATGAAAAATTAGAAACAACTTGAATGTTCAACAATAGAGAACTGAGTAAATGAATTCTGGTGTTCCCATTCAATGAAAATTAAACTGCTTTGGAAAACAATGATCTTGATCCATAATTACTGACATGGAAAAATAAAGCAGCTTATAGACAATATATATTTGCTTAAGGAGATTGATATCCACTGAATTTCCATCATATTACCAAAAGGGGAGGGGAGGCGGTTATGAGACTATATCAGTATTTTTATGCTGATATAAAAATCAGCATAGGAGGAGATATGCTGATTTTTATGCTGATATAAAAATCAGTCAAGGAGAGAGTGGAATTTACATTTTTATCTTTGCCTCTGAAATGAGTCCCTCACCTTTTTGATTCCCTCCTCCGTAAAAGAGGAGGTTAAAAAAAAAATAGAAGGATTAGAATCTTTCTAGTTGTAAAACTTAAATGCACATTCACTGAAGAGCAGATTTAAATATGACACAAGTATGTGTTGGACTTCATCCAGAGCATGCTAGTTAACTGAGTTACCAAGTTCAGTGGTTCAGCAAGGTACCAAGCGCCTTGCTAGGCAAGTGCCCTTGTGGGATGGGCTTTGCATTTCTTTTCACTGCCGTTATTTAGGAAATATAATGAAATCATCAGTAAGAGAGAAGGAAAGTCAGACTGGTAATTGTTACTGCTACTGGAGGACCATCACATCAGCGTTAAACAGAAACTTAAGTGCCCTAGGATTCAGAGTTTGACAAGATTTTGGAACCTATCAAAACTCTGCTGAAACATGTGGCTGTGACTAAAAAAACTGAGATACTGTCAGAGACAGAATGTGACTTGTCTGTGAGCACCTTCAAAAACAAAACGCAATTTCTTAGGGATGATAGTTACTTTACATTTGTGCATTTGTGCAGTTTTTGTCTGCCTCAATCATAACCGTTGGCTATGTATCCTAACTTGGTGGAAACAGCAGAACCAGCAGCAGCCCAGAGGTCTTAAATATTCTTTGTGCATACACTCATTTTGTTTTTCTAGCCTGACTTTTACCCACTAGAGGGGATAATGCATCTTCTCCAGGGAATTCAGAGACTATCTTATATGTCTTACATAGTCTAAAGGAGATTGAATAATGCATACACATATAAAGTTGCATGTATGGTAATTGACATTAGGTGCTCCATTAAACAATGAAATGTCACAGTGTACCAGTTCTTCCGGACATGTTGCCATGGATACCCAGTGTGATGGAGGTGGGGAAAGAGTTGCTTAGGAATTCAGTGATTTCATTTTGAGGTGAAGTGAAAAAATAAACTGTTTAGAAATAGGAACCATTAAAGTAGTTGTTGTTTTATATACAAATAGCTGTTTTCAAAATCATCAGTCTTTCAAAATGAGTATCGATTAACGACTGTTAATTTATATTGTCTGTTCTTTTGTAAGCCAAAAGGCTGGGCAGAATTCTTCCATTTCAGCTAGGAAACTGTGTGGCATATAGACAAGAGAAAATATTTTAATCAAAGATGAATAAAACAAACCAAAAAAAATCAAGAGTAGAATTACAGAAATAGCAGGAGGCTAGTAGGAGGTAAGTTCTCCAAGGGTTTGCTCAGATGCACTCAGTACTGCGAACCCTCAGGTAACCTTGGATTGATTACAAAGCAAAGATTTGGAAAAGGAACAAGTTTTAAGAATTAATAAGATACAACAGAAGCAGTAATAAGGATGGCAGCTAACTAGTGTGATATGATTTCATGTCCTCCCCTATATCTAAGAGCAGTTTGCAACCAGGACTGATTCCAGTTCTTGGATTTCTTGGAGGTATCCATGACTTCATCCCAACACTACCCAGTGGAATTCTCATCTCTGATCAAACAGATTCCCAAACAATTTCCCTGGAATGGCAAGACAGGGCTCCGGTGTTCATCTAGGTGTGTTCTCAACCGTGTACATTTTGTTGAAAACAGGAAGTTTTTTTGGAATTGATGTTTCCTTATTCCATCTCTGCTTCCCCTAATGCAAGTCATTCTTCTCTCGCCTTCCAATATCTGTTTTCCCTTTCTGATACATCGGCCACGTGGATACCAAAGCAAACAAACAAAACCCCACCAGATCAGATCATATCCTTTCTGCTCCAGACACTTTTGCTGGTTCCTATTACTTGTAGAGTAAATTCTAACTCCTTAATAAGACGTCAGAGAATTCCCTGATGNCCCTTTCTGATACATCGGCCACGTGGATACCAAAGCAAACAAACAAAACCCCACCAGATCAGATCATATCCTTTCTGCTCCAGACACTTTTGCTGGTTCCTATTACTTGTAGAGTAAATTCTAACTCCTTAATAAGACGTCAGAGAATTCCCTGATGGACGCTCTAGTGATAAGAACTCTGCACTTCCACTGCAGGGGGCCCGGGTTCTATCCCTGGTGGGAAACTAAGCCCTCACAAGCCTGTCGATCTAAATAAGTAAGTTTACAAAAAGTAAATAATACAAGAAATAAGGGTTTTTTTTTTAGTGCACATTAAAAAAAAATACATTAGCTCCCTCTAAGAAAGTTCACCCTCAATAAAGCTGTTTAACCTCTTCTGCTTTCCATTCATGCAAGCTGTGTATCAGCTTCATGAGGACAGGATGTTCTCCAAATGGGCAATGTACTTTCCTGCCTCCAACTGAAATGCATTTCTACCTGCTTCCAGCCTGTCAGAAGCCTGTTGTCCTTAAAATACCCCTCCATAAAAGTTCTTCCTCCCCTCCTTCACTCCTCTCAGGAGGATTAAAATGTCCCTCTGTTTTCATAGAAGACTGTTTACACCTCTATGGAACCCATCTCACAGGCCCAATTTTCCTGATTTTGGCTGCACATCAGAATGACCTGGTGGGCATTATTGACTGGGAGATTTTTGTGAAAACTAATGCCTGTGGCCAGCGATTTGTTATGTAAGTGAGTATTAAAACACCTGCAGTCAATAACATTCAGGTAACAGAAGATGTATTAATACATTTCCAGTTAATNAAGTGTGCATGACTATGAACTGTGGTGTGTTGTGAACTCCTAATTATGGGTGGATAAAGATTTGGCTATTTTGTACATAGTCTCATCAATATAAGAGAAAGGAGATTTGAAAGGTGATGAAGGACTGATACTGTGGGAGGTATTTTGCTTAATAGGTAGGTTTGCACATAATTGTGAAGAGGTCTGTTATCTGAGAAATCTACTATAATGCTCAAACTGAAAGTTTAATAGCTATTTTAGTCCAACAATCCTAAACCCCCATTAAAAAAATCAGTTATTTAAAGTTCAGAACTGTTACATTGGGTAGCAGTAAATTCAGCTGTAGGGCCCAGGCCTTTGGTTTGCCAGTTTGGAGCTCTTGTCAGCACACTGTCAAGTTCCTACTGCTTCTGTTATTTTTTTGAATGACGTTAAATTGCCTACCCTATGCTTGTTATAAGAGAGAAGGTTAAACATGCTTAAATGATAGGCATGTGATAACACTTTAACATTAGTGGTAAAAGGTCATTTTGGTTTTCTTCTTCATAGTATTTCTATCAACTAAGAAATAGTACCGCATAAATCACGATTCAACTTCTTGTTCATGATGAAGACTGTATCTATGCCGTCCCAGAGACTGAGAATTGTATACATCATGTAAAATTCCACAGCCTCTCTGGAAATTGGGTTCTGTAATCCTTACCATTTAGAAGTCAGCTTCATGGCTGGCTTAAATAACGTCTGTTAAGGTTTTAACTTAGATCCCTTGCATTATCCTCAAATGATTATAAGTAATATTATTCAGACGGTGCTTTTACCACTTACACAGCACTCTTAATTATATCATTCCGTATACAAAATAATGAAACGGGTTCAGTATGATTCCCCAAACTATACCTTAGAAGCCAGAGCTGAATCTTAAGGTTTTTCGGCTGTGGATCCAGTACTCTTTACCCGAGATAGAATCTCAGCTTTGGAAAAGACCTTAATTGACAATATTTTAGATGCCTGGATCTCCTCTGCAAAATTCCAGTCACACAGATGGGCATTGAGCATCTGTTTGAATTCTGGTTACCACTGTTAGAGAACTCACCGGAACATTCTCAATGCTCCTGGAACCTTCACCTTTGGAAAACTGACCATCATAAAGTTCTTCTCGCCTGGCGTGCTGCGATTCATGGGGTCGTAGACAATCGGACATGACTGAGCCACTGAACTGAACTGATACCACACGCTAACAGTACATCTTTGGTCAGTCATAAAAGGAATAAAGTAACACTCTATAAGAATGTGATTTTTTTAAACATCATTAAAATTATATTCCTCAGGAAACTCTTGCCAAATGGCATTTATTAAGCATTTAATTGTCCCCTAACTTGTAATTATAAGTAATATAGTTTTATTTATTGTAGTTTTTTAGCTTTCTGTCAGTTTTTAAAAGTTTTTTCTTGCTTTTTGGAATCTCTTTTTAGTTTTAAAGTGACTAGTTCTTACTCAAGTGAAGAACCCAGCTGGATATAGTATACTAATAATAGAAAGATAGAGCCCTAAATATTATATTTTATACACTTCAGTATCATACCTCTTTTTAATGTTTATACTTTTGTCCACTTGCTCACTGTGACCCTGCTATACTTAAAACCAGACATTTCCATGTTATATTTATTTTCTATATTTTACTTTTTATAGTAAAAAGGTGATAAATGTTTTTTTTTAATCAAACATTATAGCAGTGTAAAAAGTTAAAAAGCAAAAAATTTCTCCTCCCTACAATCCTATTTTATAAAAATTCTCAGCTTATGAATAACTTAACAGATTGATTTTTTTTCCCTCTGCATTTATAACAGGACTAATACTCTTTCCACTTCCCAGATGGCTCCGGGGTAAAGAATCTGCCTGCCAGTGCAGGAGACACGGATTCTATCCCTGGGTCAGGAAGATCCCCTGGAGAAGGAAATGGCAACCCACTCCAGGATTCTTGCCTGGAGAATCCCATGGACAGAGGAGCCTGGCGGGCCACAGTCCATGGGGTCACAGAGAGCTGGACATGACTGAGTGACGGACAGCAATGCTCTCTCCGCTCCATGAAAAAAAGGATCATCCCAAGAAGGGCAGCATGAGGGAAGTTTGTGTCTGCCTGTATCTTGACTGTTGTGATGGTCACTTGAATCCATGTATTATAAAACTGTGTAGAACTAAACACACGCACACATACAAGTGTGCATAAAGTTGGGGAAATCTGAACAAGGTTTGTGGATTGTCCCCTCCTCAGTTTCCTGGTTACGTTATTGTAATGTAGTTACGCAAGATGTTACCTTTAGGGTACACTGTGTAAAGAGTGTATGGGATCTCTCTAAATTATTTTTTACAGCTGCCTGTGAATCCACAATTATCTTTTTAAAAAGAAGTTTAAAAATTAGATCGTTCTGTTATATGTATATTTTCTTACAACTTGAATTTTTAACTTTATATATCATTGCCATGTGAGTATGTATAAAGCTACCTCATTCTTTTTAGTAACCTTTATACTTTGTATTTAAATAGTACTTATTTGTTTACCTTTCTTTTGTTATACTAAGTTATATTCTTGACCAGTATACAATAAAAATTTACTAAACATGTGAAAAAACATGAAAAGCTTCTGAACACTTCTTAGTAAAATGTTAGGCTGTGAGAGGCAGGATGTTTAGTGGCTTTCAGGACACATTCAGCTCCAGAACTTCTCCTTTATTTTGTTCTAAAGCAACTTGGAATGTATTCACTGTTTCCTGGTATTGTAGGGATGAGTTGTATGAATTACACGGATTCTGATTGAGCTTTCTCCCAGGCAAGCTGGCAAGCTCAGAGCACTGAGGGATAAAGAAAGCTTCACTCTCCTGTCTCCCCCTCCCCACAGGTCATCTTTTCTAACTTCCTAATGATGCTTGAAAACTGTGCACAGATAGTTTAACAGGAAATATGTAAATGTTGGTTCCTTTGCTGATTTTTATGGAATGGGCCCTCTTGAATTTCGTGGCTTCTCTGTGTAGCTCCAGGACTAAGATTGATGTTTGACGACACAGTGAAACCTCTGTGGCTTCTGAGGTTCCGCTCGTGCCTCTGTCTTCACCCCATCTCTTGTCCTTTCTCCTCTGCTAGATTGAGCTGCTTTTGCTAATTCAGTTGGTTAGAGCAAGATGTTTCTGAAGGTTTGGTCAAGGTCTATCTCTATAAAGCTGTCCTCTTACAGAGGGAAATCTGTAGTTGTAGAGGATTTGTGAACCCCGAGCAACTGTTAAAGATGTGTAGAACTCATTATTTTGTAGGATGGGTATAAAAATTTATAATAATAATGCTAGTAACCCATATTTAGGACTTAATACAGTCCAGTTTTCTTGGTGCTTTATATGCCTGGGCTCATTTAATGCCTAACAATAGTAAATCATATTCTAATATTCCTTTTCATTTTACAAAGTGTTTTCACATTTATTTGATCTGTATTAAAATCTTGTGATATGAGACTAGAGAAGATTAGGCAGATATAACAACTAAATGTGATGTGAACCCACTGGAGAGGGTCCTAGACCCTCTCAAAGAGGACATTCATGGAGCAACAGGTGAAATCAGTTTGGTTAATAGTGACATATTACAGTAATAAACTAACTGGACTAGGGCTCTGCTGCTGCTGCTGCTAAGTCGCTTCAGTCGTGTCCGACTCTGTGCGACCCCATAGACGGCAGCCCACCAGGCTCCCCCGTCCCTGGGATTCTCCAGGCAAGAATCCTGGAGTGGGTTGCCATTTCCTTCTCCAATGCATGAAAGTGAAAAGCGAAAGTGAAGTCGCTCATTCGTGGCCGAGTCTTAGCGACCCCATGGACTGCAGCCCACCAGGCTCCTCCGTCCATGGGATTTTCCAGGCAAGGGTACTGGAGTGGGGTGCCATTGCCTTCTCCAGGACTAGGGCTCTACAGGGCCTCTGTTTTTTCCTATGACTCTAAATTCTCTAAACAGCTTTTCTCTGAATCTAAAAATTATTCCAAAATAAAAAAAATTTAAGTTTTTATTATCCCCATTTCCACAGATTCCTAGTGTTTGAAAGGCCAAGTAACTTGCTGAGTGGCACCTAGGGGAGTTAGTGAAAAACCAGAACTCCAAACCCTAGTCCTTGCCTTTCTGGTGCCACCCATGCCTGTGTTTGGCTCAATGACACCATTCTCCCAACAGTTGTTAGAGCTGGGAGGTAATATCCTTACTTTACAGATGATAGATCATTGTGATTGATGTTCACTCCTGGAAAAATAATTCAGAAATATTTTTCTGATTGACTTTGAGCCAGTAGTCCTTCCATGTTTGAATGGAGGGTGTCATACATATATTGGGCTCATTTGATTACATTAACACAACGGAAACCTCATTATGATGAATGACAGCCAGGGCCAGAGGCAACTGTTCTGAAAAAGAATAATGGTGCAGTGTGCTCCTCTGTGACCTCTGACACGGAGATCTGAAAATGGGCAGGAAATAGAAGCACAACAACAGCCCCACCAAATTCTCATTCTTTCTGCAAACATGGTAACTGTGAGGCTAGTGATGGTTAAGCTGGATTCCTTACCCTGAGTGTGGAAAAGAGAAGTAATGTTCACTTTCTTTCAGCTTGGCACTTTATTTTTAAAATAATAGGGAACTGTAAGATTTGTTTAGAGATTAAAAGAACCAGGCTTAACAACTCGTGGTCATCTTTGATATATTTTGGTCTTTGGATTTAGAGTCTTCCGGCAGCTGTGGTGTTACCTGAGTTTGCAGGCTGACATACCTTCACGCTCTTCCAGTGCTGTGTCCACTAGACTTTCTCTGGTC
Source organism: Neotragus pygmaeus (assembly GCA_006410875.1). Lineage (NCBI taxonomy): Eukaryota > Metazoa > Chordata > Mammalia > Artiodactyla > Bovidae > Neotragus > Neotragus pygmaeus. Next base: position 972,800 of record SJYV01014911.1, read on the forward strand.
TTTTCTCACTGTTCTGCCCAGACCTGTGTTCTGGCCTCTTGTCTCCTTTATGAGTTTCACTGTGCTGTTGCTGTCAGTCTTTGGATCTGCTTCCCAGAAGTTCATAGTTCTAGCAGGTGTTCTGTGTGTCTGAGATCAGTTCTGTGTATCTTATAAACAATTTATCTTTGTTCACTCTAGGAATGATTTACTGAGGTAAACCAGGTGCCCGGCATGTACTTTCCAGGTATATTTGGCCCTCACAGCTGCTTAAGTAGACACTGATTTTCTTGTTTTAGAGATGACAGCAAGCTCAGTGATATTGAGGGACTTGCAAGGCTACACAGTTTAGACATGATAAAGTTGAAATTCAGCCCCAGCGTTTCCAGCTCCTAAGTAATGAGGCCACAGTTTAGGTGCCACAGAAGCACTGTCTAGGCCAGTGCACATTAGACTCACCTGGGAAGCCTCTAAGACACACCTGTGCCTGGGTCCCACCCATATCAATTTAGTCCGATTTAAGTCAGGAAGTTAGAATTTAAGGGACTTTAGATCATTCATTCGGAGAAGGCAGTGGCACCCCACTCCAGTACTCTTGCCTGGAAAATCCCATGGATGGAGGAGCCTGGTGGGCTGCAGTCCATGGGGTCGCCAAGAGTCGGACACGACTGAGCAACTTCACTTTCACTTTTCACTCTCATGCATTGGAGAAGGAAATGGCAACCCACTCCAGGATTCTTGCCTGGAGAATCCCAGGGACGGGGGAGCCTGGTGGGCTGCCATCTTTGGGGTCGCACATAGTCGGACACGACTGAAGGGACTTAGCAGCAGCAGCAGCAAATCATTCATTTGGTCCTTTTTGCCTCCAAATTTTGACAGTAGGTGAGCTGAGGCCTCGAATCACATAGCCTTTGAGTGTCAGAACCAAGGCTAAATTAGGTCTCTTGATTCAGATTCTAGAGTTCTTTCCATACTCAGATAAATTAAATATGTTAAAGTATTTACTCTGTAAGGTATATGTGTAGTCACAGGTGAGTTTGTTTATCCTTTTGTAACATACAGAAATGTGTGTGCATCTACATCTGTGTGCATGTATAGGACATGTACATCTGTGTAATTGAAAATTGACATTCATTTGTGAGAGAGGCTGTATTGTGTCATGGTGGAAATCATAGGCTTTACAGCCAGACTACCTGGGTTGAATCTTGGCTTCACTGCTTCTTAGTTAGGCTTGTAATTCCTTTACCTATCTGGGTTCTCCCACGTATATTCCACATTCCAAGCAAACAGAAGGGCTACTCTCTCTCAAACATGCTGCCCGTGCTGTCTCTACCAAAGTTCTTGCTATTCCTTTTGCTTGGAATGCCAAGCCTTCGCTAGCTATAAATTAAAGCCTAATTCATTTTCAGTTGTCTAATTGAAGCTTTCCATTACCCCCAGCTTCACCTAATCTCTATATGGGTCCTCCACAACACTTTCTACTTCTTATAATCATTGTGTTGCATATTGTTATTATGCACTTTTATTTTTCCCCTGCTATTGTGTGAGCCTTGATAGTAGGGGTTTATTTTATTTTTATATAACTTAGAATGCCCGTGTCTCTTGTTTTCATTCTTACCAGGCAATAGCACAGGTATAGATCTAAGGGACTTTATCAGAATGTTCAGAAGTCGTTATATTTAACTGAAAAACTCAGAATAGAACCTATGAAGGGTATTTAATAGAAAAGATCAGAATTCAGAATTAGTTAGGGAAACTTTAACAATAGAATAAAAATCCAGCCAAATATAATGGGATTCAGAAATGAATAAAAAGCAGAAGAAACATAACTTAGTGAAAAGTATTATTTCAAGACGTTTTGATGTTTAGAAAAGTAGTTTGAGAAGAGGGTCAAGCAAAATTGTTTGTTTCTTGGAGAGGTGAAACTCAAGCAATTTTTGGGCCTAGAGGATAGAACTAGAAAGAGATTGTTCCAGAAAGGATATAATTGATGGATTATATGTCCTGAGTGAAAAAGGGAGATATAAAAAGCACAGGTGGGAAAAAAAAAAAAGAGCACAGGTGTCAGTGTAAGATCTGAGAAGGAAGGATACTTTTTTCTCAGAGACAGAAAGGCAGAAAGTGTAAGGAAGGAATACCAAGGGCAGTTATGCCTGTTTCTCTGGTGTAGAGCATCCATAGTGATCTGAGGCTGAAAAAGGCAAGAGTAACTAAAGGCCATGAGTAGAGTCAAGGTTTATTGTAGGTAACTCATAAAGATGATCTTGTTTATTACTTAATGTCATCATTGTCTGTCTTCCTTTCTAAATTGTAAGCTCTGTGAAGGCAATGGCTTTGCTATCTTGTCCATCACTATCCTCAGCCCCGAAAAAATAGTGCCTGGCACATAAATACTCAGTAAATATTTGTTGAGTGAACAGAGAATGAAGAAGGGAGGAAATTGGAGATACTCGAAATTACTGCTACAGCCTTCTAGCATTCAATAAATGGAGATGTAAACAGAACTCATTGGATAAGATTGCTGAGAGCACTCTTTAAAGAAAGCTGACCTAAGAGAATGCCCTTCTACACTTTCCTCTTTCCTGCTGCCTCAGGTGTGAATATAATGGTGTAGAACCTCAGGGGTTGTATCGTGATCATCTGGTAACCTTGAGGATGTAAACTAGTGCGAAGGATGGTGAGGCAGACTGTATTAATAATTGTGGAGCTTCCATACTGAGCTTCCTTCAGCCTTCATATTTTGAGACAATATGAGCTACTTGTTTAACTATTGTTAGTTTGGATCTCTGTTTCTTTCAGCGGAAAGAAGCCACAATGAGGCTTCTCTTGTGACTCAGCTGTAAAGAATCCACCTACAATATAGGAGACCTGGGTTCTATCCCTGGGTTGGGAAGATCACCTAGAGAAGGGAAAGGCTACTCACTCCAGTATTCTGGCCTGGAGAATTCCATGGACTGTATAGTCCATGGGGTCACAAAGAGTTAGACACGACTGAGCGACTTTCACTTTCTTTCAATAGAACCAGTTGATTAGAGGGGGGAAACTGAAAGGAATTAAAGGACTAGAGACCTCAATAAGATCAACTGAAGAGCAGGTTTAAGGTGAATAAGGCTAAAAGGTTAAGGTAAAAAAGGCCTTCTAAGTTTGAGATGGGTGGGTAATAGAAAGATCTCAGGGATGGTCATGAATTGCTAAAGCAGAATTCTAGTGAAGGCTGCTGNATAAGATCAACTGAAGAGCAGGTTTAAGGTGAATAAGGCTAAAAGGTTAAGGTAAAAAAAGGCCTTCTAAGTTTGAGATGGGTGGGTAATAGAAGGATCTCAGGGATGGTCATGAATTGCTAAAGCAGAATTCTAGTGAAGGCTGCTGGAGGAGAAAGAGTGAAGGAGAGAGTATCTTTGTGCACAGAGAAGTAACCAAGAAGTAACCCTTTGATTAGACCAGTGTTTCTCTGAGTTTTCTGATGGGCCAACAGGGACCCTCTGCAGACCCTAGAATCTTATCTTGAAGAGTCCAGTTTGAGATACAATACAAAATACTATTTTATTGTATGACTTCATTGTCAAAATGATTTAAGGCAGCTAATAAAAATACAAATTATGAGATTTAAAAAATTAAAATAGGAAACTGGGGCAAAGGGAAAATATGGTAAAAAACAAACAGACAAACAAAATGGAAACAAAAATGAAAATAGTATGATAAAAATACACTCATGAGGTTCTTTATTCTTTCTAGATATAGGCAACAAATTTGTGCCTATGCTTTCTAGCAATCAACTTGAAAAATGTAACATGATAGGTTGTTGAGCAATGGGGATTAAAAACCAACCAGTTTAGGAAAATCACAAATATTCCTTTTACTAAGACCGGATAGATTTAAGGGATTATATCTGATAGAGAAGTTACAAACCTCCATCCATAGTTCTGCCTGAAGAACTATGTAACATTGTACAGGAGGTAGTGATCAGAATTATCCCCAAGAAAAAGAAACGCAAAAGGCAAAATGGTTGTCTGAGGAGGCCTTACAAATAGCTGAGAAAAGAAGAGACATGAAAGGCAAAGGAGAAAAGGAAAGATATACCCATCTGAATACAGAGTTCCGAAGAATAGCAAGGAGAGATAAGGAAGCCTTCCTCAGTGATCAGTGCAAAGAAATAGAAGAAAACCATAGAAGGGGAAAGACTAGAGATCTCTTCAAGAAAATTAGAGATACCAAGAGAACATTTCATGCAAAGATGGGCACAATAAAGGACAGAAATGGTATGGACCTAACAGAAGCAGAAAATGTTAAGAAGAGGTGGCAAGAATACACAGAAGAACTGTACAAAAAAGATCTTCATGACTCAGATAACCACAATGGTGTGATCACTCACCTAGAGCCAGATACCCTGGAATGCAAAGTCAATTGGGCCTTAGGAAGCATCACTACAGACAAAGCTAGTGGAAATGATAGAATCCGAGCTGAACTATTTCAAATCCTGAAAGATGATGCTGTGAAAGTGCTGCACTCAATATGCCAGCAAATTTGGAAAACTCAGCAGTGGCCACAGGACTGGAAAAGGTCAGTTTTCATTCCAATCCCAAAGGAAGGCAATGCCAAAGAATGTTCAAACTATTGCAAAATTGCACTCATCTCAGATGCTAGCAAAGTAATGCT
>SJYV01014911.1:982665-1045329 GCA_006410875.1 Neotragus pygmaeus
CTCCCAAAGTTTTCTCTAATTCATGTCCATTGAGTTGGTGGTGCTATATAACCATCTCATCCTCTGCCACCCCATCCCCTTTTGCTTTCAATCTTTCCCCAGCATCAGGGTCTTTTCCAATGAGTCAGCTGTTTGCACCAGGGCCACAGTATTGCAGCTTCAGCTTCAGCATGAGTCCTTTGAATGAATATTCAGGATTGATTTCCTTGAGGATTGATTGGTTTGATCTCCTTGCTGTCTAAGGAACTCTCCAGCTGTCCAGAGTCTTCACCAACACAGTTCAAAGGCATCAATTCTTCAGCATACAGCCTTTTTGATGGTCCAACTCTTGCATCTGTACATGACTACTGGCAAAACCATAGCTTTGACTATAGGGACCCTTGTTGGCAAAGTGATGTCTCTGCTTTTTCATATGCTGTCTAGGTTTGTCATTGCTTTCCTTCCAAGGAGCAAGGGTGTTTTACTTTCATGGCTGCAGTCACATCCGTGGTGATTTTGGAGCCCAAGAAAATAAAATCTGTCATTTCTTCCACTTTTTCCCCTTCTGTTTACAATGAAGTGATGAGACCAGATGCCATGATCTTAGTTTTCTGAATGTTGAGTTTTAAGATAGCTTTTTCACTCTCCTCTTTCACCATCAAGAGGCTCTTTAGTTCTTCTTCACTTTTTTTTTTTTCCTTCTTCACTTTTTGCCATTAGAATGGGATCCTCTTACATGTTTGAGGATGTTGATATTTTTCCCGGCAGTCTTGATTCCAGCTTGTGATTCATCCAGCTTTGGGCTTCAGTTCGGTTCAGTTCAGTTGCTCAGGTCGTGTCTGACTCTTTGTGACCCCATGAACCGCAGCACACCAGGCCTTCCTGTCCATCACCAACTGCCGGAGTCTAGGCTTAGGAAAACCTATAATATAGTGTGATATGAAAATTAACCTTCGGATGTGATCTTTTACTATCTCTACTGAACACAAAGAAGGATTTAGATTTCATCATGAAGGTTAGTGAAAAGAAAGATTGTGGTGGTGGTTGTGGTAGTGGTTATTAATATGGGAGAGTTTGCTTAAATGGAGGCTATCTCTTCTTTAAACCTTTAAGGGAAAAATCATCTTAAGAGTCTGTGATTCCAGGTTATTATTATTATTTTTGTTACCATATATTTGTTGGGGTTTGGTGCTTTTTGGTCACTCAGTAGTCTGGCAGATATCATACACATGCCTTTGTCATTAATTATTGTTTGAGTGTGCTGACAGAACCCAGAAATAGTGAAATCATTAAATGGAAGAATCCAGGTATTCAAGATGCTGTCTAATTGGAGTCTACAAGATGTGAAAGGACTTTTCAGACTATTTAAAAATTAAATTTGCCTGAATTCTTCTAAGTGATTTTGCAGATTTCTATAATAAATGTAGCAAACATTTCTCTAATAGGATATAAATAATCAAACTCTGTTGCACTGTAGAGTAATATTATAAAGCACTTAACTAATCAGATTGTGAGAGTTGCTCAAAATTCCTAACCATGTAATTTTTGCATAGAGAGAGGATGCTTCACGCTGTGCAATTAACTGGTTTTATTAACTATAAATTTGGTCGTTTCTTGCTGGCCTGATGGCCTAGTGAGAATTAGATCTTGGTTCTTGACTTGATCCTGCCCAGTTGAGTGTCAGGAAGGCTTGGAAGTCTTACAGTGGAGGTGGTGGCTGAGGCCATAAGGGGAGTTGGTGAAGAGTTGTTTCTCACGTTTCTGTAACTAACTAGAGAGTTTGGGTATTTTTTTAGGTCTATTATAATTTTAAGATGTTCTATAAACTAACATCCCATTCTGTATTCAAATTAGGTTTGTAAAGTAAAGTAAGAGGGTTTAGTGATTATAAACAGAGCTTTGACATAAGACGATCTGTGTTAAAAACATGGCTTTGCCATTTTTTGTGCCCTTAGGCAAGTTTTAAAATGTCTCTGCAATAGTAGAAGGCTCTGACTCATGATTTGCTTTGAGGCTTTAAAAGGTCGGTCTACCATTGCATATATCATCACCAGACAGAATGATGTTTGAATTACTCACCTTTCTGAAATTTGGTGATTTTCATCAGGTTCTTTAACTACCCATTCCATTTCTTCCTTTAATTTCTTCATACTACGTATATTTTAAATACAGATAAATAAATCCGTTCAGTTCAGTTCAGTCGCTCAGTCATGTTCTACTCTTTGCAACCCCATGAATCGCAGCACACCAGGCCTCCCTGTCTATCAGCAACTCCCGGAGTTCNGTTTGGTGCTTTTTGGTCACTCAGTAGTCTGGCAGATATCATACACATGCCTTTGTCATTAATTATTGTTTGAGTGTGCTGACAGAACCCAGAAATAGTGAAATCATTAAATGGAAGAATCCAGGTATTCAAGATGCTGTCTAATTGGAGTCTACAAGATGTGAAAGGACTTTTCAGACTATTTAAAAATTAAATTTGCCTGAATTCTTCTAAGTGATTTTGCAGATTTCTATAATAAATGTAGCAAACATTTCTTTAATAGGATATAAATAATCAAACTCTGTTGCACTGTAGAGTAATATTATAAAGCACTTAACTAATCAGATTGTGAGAGTTGCTCAAAATTCCTAACCATGTAATTTTTGCATAGAGAGAGGATGCTTCACGCTGTGCAATTAACTGGTTTTATTAACTATAAATTTGGTCGTTTCTTGCTGGCCTGATGGCCTAGTGAGAATTAGATCTTGGTTCTTGACTTGATCCTGCCCAGTTGAGTGTCAGGAAGGCTTGGAAGTCTTACAGTGGAGGTGGTGGCTGAGGCCATAAGGGGAGTTGGTGAAGAGTTGTTTCTCACGTTTCTGTAACTAACTAGAGAGTTTGGGTATTTTTTTAGGTCTATTATAATTTTAAGATGTTCTATAAACTAACATCCCATTCTGTATTCAAATTAGGTTTGTAAAGTAAAGTAAGAGGGTTTAGTGATTATAAACAGAGCTTTGACATAAGACGATCTGTGTTAAAAACATGGCTTTGCCATTTTTTGTGCCCTTAGGCAAGTTTTAAAATGTCTCTGCAATAGTAGAAGGCTCTGACTCATGATTTGCTTTGAGGCTTTAAAAGGTCGGTCTACCATTGCATATATCATCACCAGACAGAATGATGTTTGAATTACTCACCTTTCTGAAATTTGGTGATTTTCATCAGGTTCTTTAACTACCCATTCCATTTCTTCCTTTAATTTCTTCATACTACGTATATTTTAAATACAGATAAATAAATCCGTTCAGTTCAGTTCAGTCGCTCAGTCATGTTCTACTCTTTGCAACCCCATGAATCGCAGCACACCAGGCCTCCCTGTCTATCAGCAACTCCCGGAGTTCACTCAAACCCACGTCCATCGACTTGGTGATGCCATCCAGCCATCTCATCCTCTGTCGTCCCCTTTTCCTCCTGCCTCCAATCCCTCCCAGCATCAGAGTCTTTTCCAGTGAGTCAACTCTTCACATGAGGTGGCCAAAGTACTGGAGCTTCAGCTTCAGCATCATTCCGTCCAAAGAACACGCAGGGCTGATCTCCTTCAGAATGGACTGGTTGGATCTCTTTGCAGTCCAAGGGACTCTCAAGAGTCTTCTCCAACACCACAGTTCAAAAGCATCAATTCTTCAGTGCTCAGCTTTCTTCACAGTCCAACCCTCCCATCCATACATGACCACTGGAAAAACCATAGCCTTGACTAGACAGACCTTAGTCGGCAAAGTAATGTCTCTGCTTTTCAATATGCTCTCTAGGTTGGTCATAACTTTTCTTCCAAGGAGTAAGCATCTTTTAATTTCATGGCTGCAGTCACTATCTGCAGTGATTTTGGATAAATAAATACCTCTGCTCAAAAAATGCATGCAAGTGTTTTAGAATTATATTTATATAATATTTTGGTTCTCTAGATTAATCTGGGCTTCCCTGGTAGCTCAGACAGTAAAGAATTCGCCCACAATACAGGAGACCTGAGTTTAATCCCTGGATTGGGAAGATCCTCTGGAGGAGGGCATGGCAACCCACCCCAATATTCTGGCCTGGAGAATTCCATGGACAGAAGAGCCTGGTGGGCTTTGATTAATCTAAGCCGTTAAATAACATTAGCAAATGTATTCACAGCAAATATAAAAGACTTCAGAATAAAAGAGCAAAATCGCAAACTGAAATAAAAAGAAATGGATGGTGACTTCCCTGTTGGTCCAGAGATTAGGAATTCTCCTCCCAGTGCAGGGGACATGGGTTCAATCCCTGGTCCGGGAAGAATCCCACATGCCACGGAGCAACTAAGCCCGTCAGCCACAGCTACTGACCCCACAAGCCTAGAGTCTGTGCTCCGCAACAAGAGAAGCCACTGCAATGGAAAGGCCGTGCGCCACAATTGAAGAGCAGCCGCTGTTCAGCGCAGTAAAGCCCACACACAGCAGCGACAGCCAGGACCACCAAAAAGCGGACGGACAGAGGAGCTTCTGCAGCGGCTGAGTAGCTGAGCTTCCCATTGCAGAGGGCCCAGCGTTGATCCCTGTCCAGGGAACGAGGTCCCCACATGCCGCAACTAAGACCCAGGGCAGCCAAATAAAGAGAATATTTTTATAAAATATTGTTAAGACTAATATAAAATACTATTTTTAAAAGCTGTCTTTATGAATTGTTTGGCACTGTAGACACTCAGTGCATACTAGCTGTTTTTGTACAGAAGTCTGCAAACTGGAATCTCTTTGATTGATAAAAAAATATTTAGATGAAAGGACTCATATTTTTGTTGTATTTTTTTTAAAGGGCGTGGGTAAAGAATCCACCTGCAATACAGGAAATGCAGGAGATGTGGGTTCCATACCTGGGTGAGGAAGATCACCAGGAAGAGGGCATGGGAACCCACTCCAGCATTCTTACCAGGAAAATCCCATGGACAGAAGAGCCTGGGGCGTACAGTGCATCGGGTCACACAAAAAGTCAGACACAGCTGAGCGACTGAGCATGTGTTGTGCACACATAAACATGGAAAGTCAAATATGATACATACATGAAGCTAACTAATACAAGTGGGCTTCCCTGGTGGCGCAGAGGTTAAAGTGTCTGCCTGCAATGTGGGAGACCTGGGTTCGATCCCTGGGTCGGGAAGATCCCCTGGAGAAGGAAATGGCTAATACAAGCCAATTATGAAAGTGGAATCCAGTGTGGAAGAAATCTGATCTTTGCTCGTAAGCTTGACTTGACTCTGAATGATAAACTGGTTAAAAAGGAAAAAGAAGACCTTCAGAGAAAGGAATTATCATTGGTTAAATACCTGGAATTTCTAGACACTAGGGTAGGATTTCTGTTCTCCCTTAAGGAATTGGAGCCCAGAAAATCACTTCCCCTAAGTCACCCAGTTTATAGGAGGCATAGCCAAGACTCCTGCCTCCAGCCCGTTTGACTCCAGAGGGTATCCTAATACACCACAGTTAATGACCTCAGTTCAGTTAATCACATATCTATCGAGAACCCACTCTGAGTAAAGCAACTGTTAGAAATACATCAAGTTAGGTGTTTGTTTGTTTTTATATATACAGAGAAATGGATAGAAATTTAAAGCGAGAAGGAATCTGGAAGATAATTTTGTCCAGCAAAAAATAATTTTCTAGGAAGAGACAAGGGTCAGAGTAACCAGGTGGCTCCAGGGCCATCCATTTTGGAAGCAGAATTTAAATTTCCACTGACCTAGTTTTGATTACATTATATTGTGTTTTATTATTTTTTTAAAAGCCTAACCCTTCATTAATTCATACTTCAAGTCTTATTCAAGGGCTTTCTTTGGGGAGGTTTTCTGTGTAGTTTTAGCCCCAAGTGATCGCTTTGACCAAGTTACATAAGTTGTTTAGTGGAAAATTGAGTGCTTGAATATGCTTTTGTTATCCAAACTGAATACAGGTTTACAATATATCTGACTTTTTCATGTCATCACAGTGACCTTCTGTTGTTGAGCATGAAGAATCTAAAATCTCTCAGTCTTTTATACCTTGGGATATCTCTTACATCCCAGTCCTTAAATCTTCAGTATTTATTTCATTCAGTTTTAGCCAGCCTTCCATCCTGCCAGGTTAGTCTGTCCTTAGTTGGGTATATACTTAACTGGAGAGCAGCCTGATCCCTGGAACGGAGCCCAGGCAGCTGGCCTGGTAGCTGCACGTGGTAAGTCTCCTGCAACCCACCAGGAAAACCACTGAGCAATAAAGACTTCCCAGCACCAGTGATGTTTGTAATGCCTCCCGCATGACTCCATCTCGGCTGTTCATGAAGAGTGAGCAGAATGACTAGTTTATTTTTCCTTCTTAGTATTTCTAGCCATTGTTCTTCCAAAGAAACATCTTCATGACATCATACATCATGAGGAATATAGGCTGTATTATATTATGGAACCTGAATTTAGTTCGTTTATCCTTATCCTTATTTCCCTGAATACCTAAAGGGCAGCATTTGAAAGAAAACCTACAGCACTGAGAGATTTGCTGCTTGTCGTGTGCCCGTGTTATTGAATGGGTCTCATTAAGCCTGAAAGTGACTCAAAGAGCACAACCTGGGTATGACTCTGGTGATACAATACAGAATTGAAAATCATCCTCACCTATTTTTAATGTTGTTCTATAGCACTGAGTTTTTAGAAGTGGGAGCTGGTTTTCCATCTTGCAAGAATCAAGTTTGTATTTTAGGAAAATGCCCCTAAAATAGTATTTTTGGAGTAAAAATGCAGTGAAGTAACCTTTTTTTTTTTTTTTGACACTGGTTCTTGTGATCTGACACGTGTAAATCTTCTGATTACTTAGAGAGTGCATTCTGCCTCAGTTATCGTTATAATCAGAGCCTGAAACAGAAGAGAATGTCTACTTACTTCCTGCCTGAAAAAGCAGGATGTTTGACCTTATACCCTACTGTTTTAGGGTTGTTTGTTTGTTGGCTGCACTGAATCTTCATTGTGCTGTGGGCTTTCTCCAGTTGTGGCGTGGGGGCTTCTCACTGTGGTGGTTTTTCTTGTTGCAGAGCATAGGCTCTGGAGCTCGGGTCAGTAATTGTGGCTCACAGACTTGGTTCTTCCACACTTGTGGGATCTTCCCAGACCAGGGATCAAACCCAGGTCCACTGCATTGGCTGGAGATTTCTTAACCACTGGTCCACCAGAGAAGTCCCCGTTTTTGAAGTTTTTAAATCAAGTATTTCCCATTGTGCCTTACATTCTGCTGCTAAGTACAATAGCTCCGGGCTCTGTGGGGATAATGATAAGAGGTATGCTGTACTGAGAAGACCAAGGGCGTTGTCTTTTCGAACTCATCCCGTTCTTTAGAAGCCTGGTTCAGTTGGAGAGTTTTGTGATGTTGGCCCAAGCCTAGGAAGAGGGCTGTCTTAGTCCACTCAGGATGCTGTAACAGAATACTGAAGATGGGATGACTTAAGACCACAAACACACTCATAAGTTCTGGAGGTTGGGAAGTCCAAGATCAAGTTGTTAGCAGAGTCGGTTTCTGGTGAGAACCTACTTCCTGATTCACAGTTGGCCATCTTCATATGGTGTCCTCATGTGGCGGAAGGCAGGGGCAAGGGAGCTCTTTTATCAGGGCGCTGATTTCATTCATGAGGCTCTACCCTCATCACCTTTTGCAGGTTCCACCTCCTTATACCATCACTTCAGGGGTCAGGTTTCAACATATGGATTTTAGGGGAACACATTCAGCCTATGCAGAAAGCGTGTGTGAAATGTAACTCCACTACTAAGAATCAGGGCTCCATTTTTCAGTGTGTGGTAGAGGAGTGTCTGCTACAGTGGGTATGGTGTGAGGAAGGTGTGGATTCGATAAGAAGCTGGCTTACTTGCAGAGGTGATTTTGGAAATATAAATGGTACAATGCATTGGGTAGAAAGCTGGAAGCAGAAGGTTTAAGATGAAGCAAGCTTCTCCATTCTATATCTGAAAAAGTTCAATGAGGGCATGCTTGGAGAATAGACAAGCAAGGAAGGGCTCTCAAGAAATTTTGCCCATTTGATTGTCATGGACTGCAAGAGGCAACTTGTAGCTATCCAAGGCTTTATTCTGAAAGTTCACATCAACAAAGGGCTTGTGAACACACATTTCAATGTGGCTTCTACTGTAGTTGTATAATTGATTGACTGGCATTCTTATGAAATAACAGCCTGAAATAACCCTTACGCATGTAAAAGAACAGAATGAATATTGAAGCAAATCCACACCCACAGGCATTGTACTCTTCTCACTGCCCTGTTCAGAGTAAACATTTACCTTACGTGAACTCTTAACATGGCAGTTATTTAAACACACTTAATACCATTATTGTCAGATACTATTTGCTCATCCAACCTTCAAGTGCTGTTGAGCTTCTGCTGTGTAAAGCATGTGATCTTTTTCCCTTGTGTGGTTTTATACTAGACAAGGTGCAAGACAAGCAAGGCTTCTCTGAAGAGCAGTGGGCTACGAGAACAAATGTCAGAAGGGAGAGGAAGACCATTTAATAAAACACTGAACCAGAGTCTGAGCAGGTATACTCAGCGTCGACTTTTGTCTCACGGCCTCTCAGAGTTTATGGACTTCTTCAGGAATAACCCAGGAGATGTTTGTTCTGGATACAAGTCAGGAGAAACTCACAGCTCAGAGATTAACTAAACTAGTCCTTATATACCTAGGGTAGTTCTGGAGAGGTAAGGAAAAGAATTTTACCTCTTTCTGATCCAATCCTAGGGAAATCAAAATTTCCATGCAAAACAATATTTTAAATATTTATATGCTCTAGTCATACATACTATGGATAACATGCATGTACTGTTTTTTTCTGATCAAAAATTATAGAGGCTATTGTAAAGAATTTGGGAACTATGTGGAAATTTTAAATCAGTTATGATTCTTTTTACTACCTAGTGTGTGCTCAATTTTTTCAGTCGTGTCTGACTCTTTGCAACCATATGGACTGTAGCCCACCAGGCTCCTCTGTTCATGGAATTCTCTAGGCAAGAATACTAGAGTGGGTTGCCATGCCCTCCTGCAGGGGATCTTCCCCACCCAGGGACTGAACCCACGTCTCCTGCATTGCAGGCAGATTCTTTACCCACTGAGCCACCTGGGAAGCCCTTTGCTACCTAGAGATAAACACAAATAATATATTTTATTTCCTCCCATCTCCTTTCCTTTATGTGTAATTTTAATTAAAAAAAAATGTGGGCTCTTATCTTCTTAAATTTGGGGGAATGGCTATTCCCCTTTAAACTATTGGGGAATGGCTATGCAGTCCAGTATTCTTGCCTAGAGAATCCCATGGACAGAGGAGCCTGGCCGGCTACATAGTCCATAGGAGTCGCAAAGAGTCAGACATGACTGAGTGATTAATACTTTCAGTATTCTCTAAGTACATCCATGTTTCTGCAAATGACAATATTTTGTTCTTTTTTATGGCTGACTAATATTCCATTGTAGATATGTACCAAATCTTCTTAGTTTCAATAGTATAAAAAATATTTAAAATTTTTGGCACAATAGAGAATTATTTTAGCCTTCATTGTTATTATGTTTCCTTTTTACCATAAAGCTGAACTTTTTCAAGCCACTAATCCATTACTTTGATGTGTAAGCCATTTGCTAGAGTAGCCCAGAATTTAAATCTGGAAAACAATGGGAAAATAACAACCAAAGGAAAAATTATTTGCTGCATACTTACTTCAGCAATTTCCATTGATGAACTATTGACAAGCAGGTGCCTATAGAGGCAAATCTCTGTAATATATCCACTTACATTCAGATACCGGCTACTATAAGCACAGGTTTTAATAATTCAACTAATCCCAGGTATTTCTGATGGAGCTTGTTTGAATTGCTAACAGGTATCATGATTTCCATTTATTGCAAATATCACATTTATTTAATCTATCTCTACTTATTATTAGCCCATTTCCACGAAACTCGTACAACATTCTAAAGTAACGTGTTGTTTTCAAGATGTTAAATCAAATTCTTAGTTTATTAAATTGGAACCTAAAGCCTTATTCCATAAAAATATCTTTTGCTTGCAAATCATACTGCAGGGGTTTTTCATAACTGTAAAAAATTAAAACATGAGCACAACAAAGTAACACAAGATAATAGTTTTTCTGTTATTAGCATATACCTACTCAAGACCATTTAGACATGCTTACCAATACCTGAAAAGATAAATTCTCTCTCCAAGATACAATTTATTAGTATCTTAAATGTAAGCATGAAAGCTAGCTGAAACACTGAAAATTCCATGTCATGCTGAATTATAAAATCATTGTCCAAGGATTCAGAATATTCTTGTATTTATTCTTATTGGTGAAAACATTTTTAATGGCTTTAAGATTTAGATATTCTGAAGAATATATCAAAAAGTGCCAAAGGATAACACTGCCTGATTTTGACCGATATTGGTTCCAACATTAATGCGTCCTCACATTGAACTCTCATGCTTTACTCACAGAGAGTTGATCTGCCACTGAAAAACAGAGGGCTTATGATCTCCAAACTTCATGTGAACTCTGGTTTTACAACAAAGGTCATTTATGCTGATTTAGAAATAGAGTTGCCACGTGGATGAATAATTGTATTTATTGTCTGATTAGTATATTTTCTTTCTACTTGGAAAACTAAATTATGAGAAGGTTGTTTGATGAATACAGAGAAACCTCTACACACAGTGAACACTCAGTAATTGTTAAGGAATTATTTCTATACCCACCTTCAACACTTACTAAAACAAATTGTCAAACCAACCCTGATAAAATGAATGTCTCATCCAGTCACTAACAATGCTCCTTTCTCTTGTTCCCATATTGACCCCGTGTCAACTCATAACCTCTGTTTTCTGTCTAGTCAAACTACCTTGCAAGCAAGTTTCACACGTTTTTAATGAAAAATCGTCTCCTACTGGGGTGTCCCAGGTGGTGCTGGTAGTAAAGAACCTGCCTGCCAGGGCGGGAGACGTAAATGACATGGGTTCAATCCTTGGGTTGGGAAGACTCCCTGGAGGAGGGCGTGGCAACCAAGTCCAGTATTCTTGCCTGAAGAATTCCATGGAAGGAGGGGTAAGAATACTGGAATGGGTAGCCATTCCCTTTTCCAGGGGATCTTCCTGGCCTAGGGATCGAACCCAGGTCTCCTGAATTGCAGGCAGACGGTTTACTGTCTGAGCCAATTTTGTCATAACTGTTCATCCAACCGATAGAGATTTAGTCGTGTTGCAGTCTGCCAGTAGGGATATTATGCAGAGAAAAAAAAAATCTGTTTGACTTAAAGGAAGAAGGCTTTTACTTAAATAAATATGGCATCTCCCCTCTTTAATCATCCTCCTCTACTGTCAGTCATGTTGGCTTTCTATCTAGTAAGCACTTCTGCTGCTGCCAGTTCAACCCGGTTTCTTTAAAAAAGTTTTCAGAAACTTTCAATATAAATTCTTAATCTATCAAGAAGACTGCCAAAGATACTGTTTTATTAGTATCACATGCTTGTTGAACACATACACATCCTTGTAAAGTATGTAAAAGAAAATTGAGTATAAAATCTATTTTATGAGACTTTTATAAATGTGAAATTTTATGCAATTTTGTATTTGATTTTTGTATAGGCAGAAATACTCAGCGTCCTCAGTCACAGAAACATCATCCAGTTTTATGGAGTAATTCTCGAACCTCCCAACTATGGTATTGTCACAGGTAGGAACTCTATTTGACTTTTTTCTTTCCCCATTTACCTAGCTTTAGATTCTTTAATATGCTCAAATGCTTAATATTACATTCTGTCATGAATTGTGTGCTACTGTCAGATGTCACTTTTGTTGCTATAAAGCATTAATAAAACTGATTATATCAATATAATTAAGAATGGTGTTTCCACTTCTACCCATGTTTAATTGTGCTAATTATATCTGTGTAAATACTATTTAAATGCACTCGCAGCTGCAATACCAATATTTAAAGGTGCCGTTTAACTAAAATTTCATTTAATTAGTTGAAATGAGCGATGTTTTTTGTAACTCTGTGACCTTTTACAAATTAAGATTTCTTGAGCTACTCATGTTGTAATTCTTCGCAAGGCATTTTAATCCCATTAGAGCATTCTTTCTTCAAGGTCTCTGATGTGAGAATAATATTTTTCAGGTTTGGTCATCTGGGTTGGTAATGACCTTGATCTAAATTATCGCATAATATGGAATGGCAATTTATAACTGATGGAAATACCCTTTCCAAAATGGAGCACACAGGAAATTTTGCCATATAAAAATATAGAGAGGCACCTATTTATATTACTTTATACTTTGGCCACCTCATGCGAAGAGTTGACTCATTGGAAAAGACTCTGTTGCTGGGAGGGATTGGAGGCAGGAGGAGAAGGGGACGACAAAAGATGAGAGTGGCTGGATGGCATCACTGACTCGATGGCCGTGAGTTTGAGTGAACTCTGGGAGTTGGTGATGGACAGGNTTAAAAAATCAATGCAAGAAAGAAACCTGGAAAATTCCCAAATGTTTGGAAATTACACGACATGTTTCTAAACAGTCAATGAGTCAAGAAACCACAATGTTTTTTTAAATATTTTCAACAGAGAGGAAATGAAAATGCAGCATATCAATATCATAGGTGGAAGACAAAGTAATACTTAGGAGGGAATTTATAAGCATATTAAAAAGCAGAGACATCACTTTGCTAACAAAAGTCTGTATAGTCAAAGGTATGGTTTTTCCAGCAGTCACATACGGATGTGAGAGTTGGACCATAAAGAAGACTGAGTGCCAAAGAATTGGTGCTTTTGAAGAGTGGTGGTGGAGAAGACTCTTGAGAGTCCCTCGGACAACAAGGAGATCAAACCAGGACCCTAAAGGAAATCAGCCCTGAATATTCATTGGAAGGACTGATGCTGAAGCTGAGCCTCCAATTCTTTGGCCGCCTGATGTGACGAGCCAACTCACTAGAAAAGACAGTGATGCTGAGGAAGATTGAGGGCAAGAGGAAAAGGGGCTGATAGAGGATGAGATGGTTGGATGGCATCATCGACTCAATGGACATGATTTTGAGCAAACTCCGGGAAATGATGAAGGTCAGGGAGGCCTGGTGTGCTGTAGTCCGTGGAGTTGCAAAGAGTTGGACACAACTGAGTGACTGAACAACAACACATCTATGTTTTATTTAAAAAGAAGGTCTGAAATTGATCATTAAGCTTTAACCTTAACAAACTACAAAAAGAACAAAATAAGCCCAAAGCAAGGCAATGAAAGGAAATAATAAGGGTGAGAGCAGAATAAAATAACATAGAAAACAAAAATAATAGAGACAAGCCATGAAACTAAAATTTTAGTCTTTGTAAAGCTCCGTAAAACTGACAAACCTTTAGCTGGACTGACCAACAAAAAGGAAAATGCAAATTGGCAAATTGAGAAATGAAGGAGAAGATAGCATTATGGTCCCTACAGAAATTTTAAAAGGTTATAAGGGAATATTATGACCAACTTTATGGCAACAAATTAGACAATTTAGATGCAATGAAAAAAAAAAACCCTAAAAATATAAAAATTTTCAAAACTGACTCAAGAAGAAACAAAAAATCTGACCAAAATTACAAGTAAAGAAATTTAAATTCATAATTTAAAATATTTCCATAATGAATTTCCAAAACCAGGTGATTTCACTGATGAATTCTATATGAAATATAACACCGGCCCTTCCCATACTGTTTCTGAAAATCGAAGGAACACTTGCCAGTTCATTCTATACAGCCAGCATTATCCTAATAGCAAAACCAGACCGAACCTTAATAGGAAAACTACAGATCGCCATCCCTCCTGAATATAGATGAAAAAATCCTTGACTTAAAAAAAAAAAATCCTTCACTACATATTAGCAAACTGAATCTATCTTCCAATAAAAAGGATTATACATTACAACCAAATGGGATCTATCCCAGAAATGCAAGGTTGATTTAACATCTGAAATCAATTAATGTAAAACACCATAATAGAATAAAAGACAAAAACCAATTTGACATTCTACAACACCCGTTTATAATAAGAAATCTCAGCAGGCTAAAAATAGAAGGGAATTTTCTCCACCTGATAAATAACATCTAGAAAAGGAACCATGCAAATATCTATCAACCTAGTGAATGAAAAAAGTGAATGTGCTAGATCAATACAATGAAATACTGCTGCTGCTGCTGCTGCTAAGTCGCTTCAGTCGTGTCCGACTCTGTGTGACCCCATAGACAGCAGCCCACCAGATTCCCCCATCCCTGGGATTCTCCAGGCAAGAACACTGGAGTGGGTTGCCATTTCCTTCTCCAATGCATGAAAGTGAGAAGTGAGAGGGAAGTCGCTCAGTCGTGTCCGACTCTTCGCGACCCCATGGACTGCAGCCCACCAGGCTCCTCGGTCCATGGGATTTTCCAGGTGAGAGTACTGGAGTGGGGTGCCATTGCCTTCTCCAGGACAATGAAATACTATTCAGGAATAAAAAGGAATGACGTACTGACACATGCTACAACACAAAAGAGTCTTGCAAACATACGAAGAGAAAGAAGTCAGGCATAAAGGCTGTATATTGCTTCATTCCATTATGTGAAATGTCTAGAAAATGCACATTTGAGAATGAGAAAAGATAAATCACAGGGCTGGGGCTGACAGTGGTGATTAACTATAAGTGGGCAGAAGGGACTTGTTTGGGATCGTGGAAAGGTAAAAATTGGGTTGTAGTGGTTATTGCACAAATCTGTAAGTTGCCTAAAAATCAAATTGTACACATATGGTGGGTGAATTTTATGATATGTAATTTATATCTCAAAACCATTTTTAAAGGAATTTTCTCACTTTCTTGGCCTTTTGTAAAGCTTAAAATTTGAGGACTAATCTAAATCCTGATGCAACAAATATTGATTTGTTTACATTGTTACATAAACCCTCTGACTTATATGTTTAACGTTATTTATCTCCTAAGAATAACAATTTTTTGAAATACCTATATTCATGCCTGCCTTTGTTTCAAATACATTCTTGCATCATCTTTGTATTTCTGAATTCGATCCAAATAGCTTTTGATTTCATCACCAGCTGAAGATATTATCCATTCTGTTAGTGGTCTTGTCTTTGACAGATTTCTTTCCATGATGATATTAATTTTGAGAAACCACAGCATAGAACAGTTTAAAAAAAAATAAGTTTTAATGTCTTTTGTTAAATTTTTAAACACATTTTCTCAATGAAACCTTGCAGTCTTATTTGTGAATTGTACCTTGGTTTTGATTCTATGTTTATCTTTCCTTTGAAAATAGAATACGCTTCTCTGGGATCACTCTATGATTACATTAACAGTAACAGAAGTGAAGAAATGGACATGGATCACATTATGACCTGGGCCACTGATGTAGCCAAAGGTAATGTTTCGTGTATTCTTATAGCATAGTTGGAGAGATCCTGACATGGTGAGTTAAGTCGGAAGATTTCTTATTCTGTCTTAAGATGTTTGTTTGTTGGTTTTTTTTTCAGACAAAAGTAGCAAGAATTCTGCAGCTTACTGTGCACATAATATTTTAGGCAATTGCCTTTCCACTGCGGCATTCCTTTTTTCTCTTTCCTTTCTTTACTTCTTTACCAAAAACCAAGTTTCAACGAAATCAGTGGCTCCAAGGAAGATATTTTTGTCCCATTTTGTGACACTGTAATTGACCAGCTTGCTCAATACATTAAATGGAAAGATCATATTTCTTTTATTATTCTGTAAGTCTCAGACTGCAGTATCCAGAAAATGTGACTTATTGTAGGATTAATTCTACTTCTTTTGTATACATAATAATATGCTAAAAATAGTAATCACTTGCAAAAAAGTTTTATTTGGCCTTCAATGCAAAAGCAATTCAGACTTTATTTTATATTTAATGTAAACTTGAAAATCACCCTTGGAAATAGAATATTTTTTAATACACAAAATCCCTAAACAAGGTGCCTAGTTCTTTTTCCCTCATAAATTCCTTCATACACTAATGCTCTCTAAAGCAATTTAAACTCCATTTATTTTTATCTTTTTTCCATTTTCCTAACTGAATGTTTCTGAGTTTTATTTATAACTGTCAAAGTTGCTTTGGAAACAACTTAATCTAAATAATGAAGGCTGATGGTTACATTTGTATTCTAGCAACCCCTGGAAAGCAAGTGTGTCCAAATTTTACTGGGGCAATTAGCTCCTTTGCATATTGCTGCTCAAATCTCTACAAGTATCTCTTTACAAAGCAAATAAAAGGATATTTAGTACTCAATAAGGAAAGCAACTCATACTTCACTTTCACTGGAAAGTCACACAGAGACTTCCAAAAGTAATAGTCTTTCCTTTGGGGAGTTATCCTATCTGTTTTAAGTTTCATCAACACCTGCCAAATTCTTCAAATAGAGAAAGTGGAAATTAAAAAAAAAAAGTTTCATGCAAAATGCTGCAGCTTGAGTGATACTTCATTACCTTATAAGAATAATAAGCTCTATGTTTAGGCTGGTGTACTTAAGGCTTTGGCTGTGTTAATTAACTTAATTGTGTATTCATGCATGAGACATCTCAAATCAGTCTTAAAATTTCTCATTCTTCAAGACATTTTCATGGAACATCATAGCCAATTCTCTGCATATCAGGGGCCACCTGTTTGTAAGCTGGTTAATGTGCTGTTTTTGGAAACTGCCTGAAGCATTGTGGAAATACTCGTAGAGAAATGTAAATACATATACAAGCAGTCCTTGACTTAAAGCACTCCACCTTACAGACATTTGCATTTAGGGTGCTCAGCCAATTACACCCATCTTATTACTTAATGGCACTTAAGATGGATAGCAAACAAATCAACTGACACCAGTCACTTGGGTTCTTGCTGTGCACACTATTCAGCTTCCCTGGCCCCTAGCCTGTAAACCTCATCCCTCCTGATCCCTTCCCCTGCGACGGTCCCTGTCTGTGGGGCAAGTCCTTTGGCTCCAGATCAGCTCAGTCATTCCTAGGGTTTCTCAAGAGTCCCGGCTGTATAAAAAAGAAAAGGAAGAGAAGGAATAGGACTAAACAGCAAACTGGAACTAGAGGTGAAAAACTGGGATGAAGAAGATGGGAGTGTCCAAAACTACGCAGTAATAGAAATTACTTTTTGGTGGCTGATGAATTAATTTGAAAGGCAAATTCTAATGTGTTCAGCCTCAGGTGAGAAGTGTGAAGCAGAGAAGACAGTTGTTTACAACTATACAGGTAGTTCTTAATATTTAAAATGGCCTACAAAAAGAAGAAGAATTCAGTGCTTTCAGAATGACTTCAACCCTCTCTGATAAAGCTCTGTGTGGAACTTGGAAATGGCATAGGAAGCCTTGATTTTTGTTGATTCAGTTTTGAATTCAGCTGTGCCCTTCAGTTTGACCATGATTGAAGCCACTGAAGCAACAAGATGTTGAGAAATCAGAGGATGAATAATTCATTTCAAATAGTTGATTCATGCAGTTTTGAAATAGGCATTGCTTAACATTACTGGAAAGAGAAAACCTTCTCAAAGGCAAAACAGACTCTCTTCCTTCTGGGTGGGAAGGAGGAAGGAGGGCAGACCAGTGTATCTGAAATTGCTGCAAGTCAGCCAGCAATGTAAAAGGAACAATTAAAGCTAACAAGCCTGGGTCCAGTCTCCGAATGGTCATCATTGATTCCAGATCATCCCAATGTGACACCTGTGAAATCTTTTTTAGGAAACCCTGAATTTTAGAATTGATGGAGACATTTTTCAGGCCTCCTGTTTTCTTGCAATAAAAATATGGCAGAATTGTAGATAGCGCTATTGAAACACACTAAATAGAATTTTATATGATTGTGATTACAACTGTTCATGTACACTAAATATTCTATAAATGGATACTATATGTTATACACAGATACCAGCTTGCTCAATACAATATGGTACTTCTTCTCATAATATCTACAGTGAGGAAGAAAAGTCCCTGTATTCAAAGCTTTTGTGCTTGAGTGTTTTTTTTTAAATTCTTTATTGTCAGCAAATGTAGAAATGCTGTAGCTCTACCTCTAATAGTAATTAAACAGTTTCTACCTGAAAATTATTCAGGAATTGGATTCTTAATGCAAGAGAGAAATAACTATGAAATTCTCATAAAAGTTATTAAACATTAGCCAAGTTGTAGCTATTGAATTTTCACAGCTTGGAATATGTAGAACTTAGTATTAGAAGAAAGATTTCCTTTATTCCAGTTACACTTTATTTAAGATATTTGAATTGCTATACTTTTGTTGACTCTTCAGTAATAACTTTAAATGGCAAAAGTTTACGTTTTTTGAAATTTTTCATTGTTCTTTCATGATTCTTCAATATATAATAACTAGAAAATAGAAAATAATAGATTTTTTAAAATTAGCCCTTATAAAACTGAAATTTTCTATATACTGAAAAAAGAACCAAGGCCTCATTTTTAAACTATGTTCAGCATATAGTTCATTAGCCAAAGAACTGGTTTTGATTGAGGTGAGAGGGCTATTTCTTCAATTGTTTAGAAAAGACAACTTAAGAAATAGGAAATATTTCAGTAGAAAATGTTTTTACTCTTCATTCTAGATAGACTATATATAAATACAAGGAAGGATCCAAATATTACGAAGGGGGTAACTGTGAAATATGTATCTTTTAAAATATAATTTTTTATTCAAAATAAGAAAACTGCTTAATTTATGTACATACAATTTACTGAAGTAACTTGATTTTTAATATGTTGTAAAGAATTTTAGAGTACATTGAAATATAGATTATCTCAAAGATTTGTCTTTGTAAGAAGAATAAAATATTTTATAACTACTGTGTATTTTTCTATCTGAGGATCACAAAATTCTTTACCAACCATAACTAATGAATTCAACCAGTCTCCCCATCCCTCCCCCACCTCCACTCCCAGGGTCTTACCAGAGTGAACACTGAGAAAATAAATGAAACTGCCCTGGGTAACTTCAGACATGCAAATGAAAACTGAAATTTCAGGTCAGAACTGTGACTGATTTAGAAGGCAGTTGGTAGTGGAATACCTTAGTCACTTAGTCACCTTATCATTTCTTTCAGTGGTATCTGTTTTATTTTTGTGCAGACTCCAGAAAATCAAGGTGTCCTATTGAATACTGTGAGAAGCTAACTTTATTCACAATCAAATTCCGACTTATGTGACATTAACCCACATACACTTTCCATAGGATTGAATTTCCCTAGTGTAGGCATATCTTGTCCATATTTTATCTATCATGGAGGAGCAGAGCACGTGGACTTAGTTTTTGCTATTAAATCCTCTGTAAAAATATGGAAAGTAACACTGATGTTTAAAATAGAGGTAATACTGATATAATGTTGAAAATAATATTAACTATATTTCTATTATAATTATATTCATTATATTTCTTTTTGTATGAAAAGGAATGCACTATTTACATATGNGTAAAAATATGGAAAGTAACACTGATGTTTAAAATAGAGGTAATACTGATATAATGTTGAAAATAATATTAACTATATTTCTATTATAATTATATTCATTATATTTCTTTTTGTATGAAAAGGAATGCACTATTTACATATGGAGGCTCCTGTCAAGGTGATTCACAGAGATCTCAAGTCAAGAAATGGTAAAGTAGTCATATGTTTTTATCTCACCTATTATAAAATACATGCACATGTATACATACATGTATAGAAATAAGCATCATGCTTTCCATATCTTTTGCTGTTTAGCTCACAGCTAATATCATGAAAATCTTTCCATTATTAATAAATTAAAAATCCTCCCCATTATTTCAAGGGGCTGCATAGTATTCCACTATATAAATGGCACAGAATGTGGATATTTGGGTTTACATTTTTTTTCTATGATAAAAAAATGTTAAGCTTAATAGTTTTCAGCAAAAATTTTCAACACATCCCTAATTATTTATCCAGAATCATTCTCTAAAAGAGGTATTGCTGGATCCAAGCACATAGTGGTAGTGTATTTCTAACTTCTATTTTTAGATGACTCTCTGCACTAGCAGTTTTGAGTTTTGTTCTTGTTACTCCTGAATTATTTGGTGTAAATTTTTTATGTCACTCATATTACCTGGAGGAGTGCCCAAAAATGATCAGCAGGGTTTGGAAAGTAAAAGCTTTCTTTTTCTTCTTTCTCTTCTTCTCTGCTTCTTAAAGTTTATTTATGATCCTATATTTTATAATTTGTAGAGTGAGCCCTTTTAAATGACTTGCAGGATTAGATGTTACCTTCAAGGAGGAGTGGTAATTGAATGCTTCTTCCATTACGTCACTTGAAAATTAATGGAGAAAGGCAGTGGTGTTATTTAGCTAGCCAGCACTGAGAGCTTGAATCAGAGTTTGCTACTTAAAAAAAAAAAATCTTGGTATTGATTCATTTGTATGCTTTCATTATTTACTTGTTCTCTAAGTGATTCTTCATGTTTTCTACATGAAACAGTTTATTTTTAGAAAATCCTTTAATCATTGCAGTTAAAATGGGTAAATACTAATAGAGTGATTTTCGGAATGAGTAGTCGTGGTCAGTAGAGAAAGAGAACTCAGGGGTGTGACCAGCTGCCCAGGACCGTGATGCTGGTGGAGTTGGAGACAGGGAAGTTGTTGGTCAGCTGCCACTCCTCAGTAGTTCAGATTGGACCACCACCCCAACCCTGAAGTTGACTCTGGCTCATTGTTCTTGCCCTTTTCTAGGTTTCATCACTTATCCTTTAGCTTTCCTTAGATGTAAGTTTCTTAGAGCTAAAAACTTTTAATATACATGGATTAAAAGGAAGTCATTGTGGCTCAGTGATTTAAAAAAAAGAAAAAATCTGCCTGCCACTACAGGAGACACAAGAGATGGGTTTGATCCCTGGGTGGGGAAGGCCCCCGGAGGAGGAAATGGCACCCCACTCCAGTATTCTCGCCAGGATAATCCCATGGACAGAGGAGCCTGGCGGGCTACAGTCCATGGGATTGCCAAGAGTCAGATACAGCTGAGTCACTGAGCATGCATGCACAACAGGAAGTCATTGGGAAATAATCTAGAATCTGGTAGGAAGTATCAGAGTTTATAACTTTGTATATTTTCAATTCTTGCTCAGAATTTCAATCTAAAAAAGTGTTTAATGTCTCTCCTTTTAATATAGTTTATCAGTATATCTTAAATATCCCATGAGATAATGGTTAAGTTATTCAAACTGTCTTTATGAAACTAACAATGGAGAATATTTGCATTTTTTGAAATTATAGTTGTGTAGCTACTTGATGGTAAAACATATACACATTGAAACAATATAGAGCTAACTTTTAACAGTTTTGGGAGGCAAGAGAGAACAGTAAGACTTTCATTTTCTAAGTTATATAGTTTTATGATGTTAGATTTTTAAATAAGCACTGATCTTATGAAAAGATAGAAGTATTTTTTAAATAACTGAAAATAATATTAACAATNAGAGAACAGTAAGACTTTCATTTTCTAAGTTATATAGTTTTATGATGTTAGATTTTTAAATAAGCACTGATCTTATGAAAAGATAGAAGTATTTTTTAAATAACTGAAAATAATATTAACAATATTTGAAAAATGTATAGCTTATTATATATAGTATTAGATTTAACCTTAGGCTATTTCTGGGTATTGGATCATGAAAAAATTATTTTCCCCACTTGTCAAGGTCATTAGTAATACCTATTAAGAACTGATAATATACCATGTTCAAGGCTTACAAAGGAAATGCTAGAAACATTCCTTTAGGATTCTGTCCTTGACCTTCTCCCTTCTTACATTTTATTCACCCACTCCCATAAAAGCCCTAATTGATCTTCACATTGTCAAATAGATCTTAACTTCAAAACTATGTATGTGCTTACTGAACATATTCACATAGGTATTTTGTATGAGTCTAAAATGTGCTGTGTCCAAGTAGATCTTTTCATCTTCTCCCTATCCCCTAACAAATTATTCCTGTATTCCCCTTCTCGGTGAGTGACAATGCCGGTTGCCTAATCCATAATCAAATTTTAAAAAAGGAGTTACAGTTCGATTGCCGAGTTCCTGTTATAACCATTATGCCACATTGCCTCTATTTTATTTCCTCTTTGAGTCCTCTTCCTCCCTCATAGCCAGTCCTCCAAGCCCAGCTGATTCTGCTTCCAGCCTGTTGCTTGACTTGGTCCGCTTCTCTCCTGTCCTTGTCACAGACTTAGTGCAGGCATCATCATCTCTCCTGGACTTCACCCTGCCTGCACAGTGATCTCCTTCCTCGCCTTGTCCCTCTGGGCACTTTTGACCATTTCATTCCTCTGCTTAACATTGTTCACCGGCTTTCCATTTCTCACAAAGGCTCTTCCGGACCTGGCCCACACTTTCCAAAACTGCATACCTCTTCCTCTGCTCCTGACCTTTTTCACGAGCTCACTCTTCTGCTTGGAAAACAGGCATCCCTCCCCCCACTTCTCCTCTTTCTGGTTAGCTCTAATTTGTTCTTCAGGTCTCAGTATCACATCATTTATTCCAGGGAACTTCGACCTCCTTACAGTTTGACTTCTTAGACTGCTGTTTGGTCCTATGGCAATCTCCATACCTCTTATCACAGAACTTATCCCACTTTATTATAGGTGTTTGCTTAACTCTGTTTACCACTAGACTGTAAGCTCCACCAGAGCAGAGGCAGTGCCAGTCTTGCTCACCTTCCTCTGCTAGAACATAGTAAATGGCTTTGCCCACAGCGTATGCTCAACAAATATTTGTTAAATGAATGAATGTATAATGTAAATAGATGAGCATTATCTCCGCCTTCAAGAAAATTACTCTTCAACCAGAGGGAAAAACCATATTTACCACGAAGCAATAATGCTAATGACTTGTTCAGTAGAATGTTGATAGTCTAGTGTCAGAATCCAAGTGAAAATTTGGTTCCCTTGACTGCCACTGATCTATAACTTTTTTACTAGACAATGCCACATTTAATTTAAAACGAGGTCTTCAGTTCAGTCCAGTCACTCAGTCATGTCCGACTCTTTGCGACCCCATGAATCGCAGCACACCAGGCCTNCATCTCGTTGGCAGGGAGTCATCCTACGTTGAGGATGTGGTTGTACGTTGGTTTTCAACTGAAACAAAACCTCTTCTATTGCAAAACTTCCCATTTAATCTGAAGCTCCTGACTTTTCCCCCCGATAAGCAAGGGAATGGGTTTTCATCTGAAAAGGTTCTGGTTGGACTTACCCCGACAAGGGTGTTGTAAAAATGTTTTCTTGGGTCTGTCTGCTGATCTGTATTGAGGATGCTTCCCTACCTGGCACCTTGGGAAGAAGAGCAGGTTTGTGCAAGGTGGAAGCTGGCATGAAAGAGAGATGGAATCAGGAAATTAGAAATATAAGATGTCAGAGGTCTGTGTTTCTCTCCTAGTGAACGTGTTTCCTTCAGGCGAATTTTTTTTCTTTCTCCAAGAGAAAGGGAACACATAAGATATAGAGGAATGGGCCTGGTTCTGAACGTGGGCTCTGGAAGGCCGAGGATTCGGGGGGAACAGGAACGCTGGCCAGTGGCAAGGCGGTGGTTTTGGCATAGACCTGGCTTCGTAGACCCGGCCCTGGTGCTGACCAAGTGGGTACACTTGGCCACGTAACCTCCCTGAGGTTCAGTCTCCTCATCTGTAAAATGGGAATGCTAACACTGATCTTTGTGAGAAGAAGGCCTGGTAATGAATATATGTGAATTATAGGTATGCAATGAATGAAAGCTTTCCCACAACCATCATTCCATGAAGTTGTTCTCCAAAACTGTATGGGGTTTTTTGTTTGTTTGTTTGGCTACACGGCATGCAGGATCTTAGTTCCCCAACCAGAGATCAAATCTGTGCCTATGTAGTGAAATAAGAAGTCTTAACCACTGGACCTCCAGAGAAGTCCCTCCAGAACTGTGTTCCATGTTGGTATCTTGTTGGCCAGCCCCTAAAATCTGACCCTCTCTGACGGCCACTGAGAGAACTGCTCTGTGTCTGGTTGCCTCAGCATCTGAAATGACAGGAGACCAGAGGAACCAGAAGCTCTGTTCTGAGAGGTCAGCATCTTTACGGTGCTATAAACAATGACCCCAAGGATGCTGGGCCCTCCATGTCTCTAGTCTCCTGAGAATCTGTTTTCATAGGGACAGAAACATATGGTTTCTGCAAATGTGGACAGGACAGGGGGATGTTTCGTATACTGATTAAAGGGCTTTTAAAAAATGTTTCAAGATGATAAACATACATCATCATATGATAAACATATCTATCTATCATCCATCTATCTATAAAGAGAGGTGACATAGGTGTGTGAGTGTGTGAGAGGGAGAGAGAGAGAGCTCGAAATGCCTGATTCCTAGATCAGCAGCAGTGATTATACAGTTGGGTTTCCGATGGGCTGTTTTTGGAATGAGCCACCCCACACTTAGCCAGAAGAGCAGACAGGCGCCTCTTGGTATTAGCTATCTCTGTGCCTACTCCCTGCCTGTCTCTCTTCCCCCCACACATACTTTCTGATACACACACATGCACATAGGCACACACGCTCACACACTCTCACCTCCCCCCACACACAGACACTGGGCCTCCCCTAGTGGTCAGCATTCACTGCTCTCTTGGGCTCTGAAATAGAAATCTCCTGGTCTTCGTATGTAAGAGATCCTGTTTTGCTAAGGGCATCAACCCCGAGTCTAGCATCCTCCCCCTCTGCTTTTCTGATTTTGCAGGAGAATGTGTCAGGAACAAAGAGGGGGTAGGATATGGCACCCCTCTGCCCTCCAAGGAATGGTGTGGCCACTCCCTGATGTGCGGGAGGGAAGCTTGACTTGGGAATGTGGGGAGTGAGTGCGAACCATGAGACTGAAGGCAAACGCCACGGTGCTGGCCTGGGTTCTCTAGTGCCATCTGCTTTCCGTCTACCTTTGACAGCAAACAAAGATGGAGAAGCTGTGCTCCTTGTCGTCCTTGCCCTGACCGCTTTTTTGATGGCTGGATTTGTGATATCCACTGCATGGTGTATTTCACCAATTACTTGCTTGCATGACTGTCTCTGAATGTAAAAGCAGACTTGTTTCTTAGGCTAATTTTTCATTTGAATTTTCTGATTTTTTAAAAAATTTATATTTATGTCTAAATTCAAGTGAGAGGCTGGGTAACAACTCAAGCCTTAAAAAAAAATAAAGCAGATATTTTTCTACCTTCCTATAGATGTTTGCGTGTCACTCAGGTGGTAGTCCGTGATGTGTGTCCAGGAGGGCTTACCTTCTACTTCATTCATTTATCTGGAATTTCTGCTCTGTGCAGACTTGAGGGGGTTAAAGTGCAACCAAGAAGTGCACATGCAGTGGGGAAGACAGACATGTGAAAAGGTCATCAACTTGGTGGAAAGTGTGTGCAATAGCAGAGGCATAGCTAAGTGACAGCTTTCTCTGCCTGCTGTCGGCTCAGTTTAAGAAAGTGGTTCTCAGACTTTTGGGTCTCAGGACCTTTGTACACTCAAAAATTACTGAAGATCCCAAAGAGCTTTTGTTTTTGTGGGTTAAGTCTACTGAGGTTTACTGGATCAGAAATTGAAATGGAGGGACTTCCTTGGTGGTTCAGTGGTTAAGAATCCACCTGCTAGGCTTCCCTAGTGGCTCAGCAGTAAAGAATATGCCTGCCGATGCCTCAAGGCAGGAGACTCGGGTTCAATCCCTGGGTCAGAAAGATCCCCTGGAGAAGGAATTGGCAACCCACTCTAGTATTCTTGCCTGGAGAATTCCATGGACAGAGGAGCCTGGTGGGCTACAGTCCATGAAGTCTCACAAAAGAGTCAGACACAACTTAGAGAGTGGCGTGGATGCATGGGTGAGCACTCAGTTGTNCAACCCACTCTAGTATTCTTGCCTGGAGAATTCCATGGACAGAGGAGCCTGGTGGGCTACAGTCCATGAAATCTCACAAAAGAGTCAGACACAACTTAGAGAGTGGCGTGGATGCATGGGTGAGCACTCAGTTGTGTCCAACTCTTTGCAACATCAACAAAAGAGAATCCACCCGCCAATGCAGGGGATAGAGGTTCAATCCCTGGCCTCAGAGGAGTCCACATGTCACGGAGCAACATGCGCCTTAACTACTGAGCCCGAACTCCAGAGCCTGGTAGCCACAACTACTGAGCCCACACACTGCAAGAGAAGCCACCACAGTGAGGAGCCCACGCACTGCAGGGAAGACCCAGTGCAGCCAAAATTAATAAATAAAGTTTAAAAGAGAAATTGACAAGGAAAACTACAAAAATATTAATTAATTTAAAAATAACAGTAATAAACACACAGGGTTTCCCTGGTGGCTCAGCTGGTAAAGAATCTGCCTACAATGCGGCAGACCTGGGTTCAGTCCCTGGGCTGGGAAGATCCCTTGGAGAGAGGAAAGGCTACCCATTCCAGTATTCTGACCTGGAGAATTCCATGGACATAGTCCATGGAGTCGCAAAGAATTGGACATGACTGAGCGACTTTCACTTCACTTCAATAAACACAAAACCTGAAGCATAATGCAAATAAAAATATTTGTATAATAATACTTTCAAAATAGGAGAAGGCAATGGCACCCCACTCCAGTACTCTTGCCCGGAAAATCCCATGGACAGAGGAGCCTGGTAGGCTGCAGTCCATGGGGTCACTACTAGTCGGACACGACTGAGCGACTTCACTTTCACTTTTCACTTTCATGCATTGGAGAAGGACATGGCAACCCACTCCAGTGTTCTTGCCTGGAGAACCTCAGGGATGGGGGATCCTGGTGGGCCGCCGTCTATGGGGTCACACAGGGTCGGACACAACTGAAGCGACTTAGCAGCAGCAGCAGCACTTTCAAAATAAGAGAAGAATGGAGGATTTTACATTTTTGCAACTCTGCTTAATGTCTAGCTTAATTAAAGACACCTGGATTCTCCTTTCTCATCCATTCAGTCTGTCATGAAATACTGTTTGGGTTGTGTTACTTGAAGAAAATATGGCCTCACACAGATATGTAGTCAGAAAAAGGAAGAACTTAATCGTAATAGCCATTTAAATGAGTATGGATATTCTTCTTTGACATGACACCAAAACTTGACAGATGATAGTTTCTTCAAGATCAATAGTAGTGTGGACTCTAAAATCACCTCAGTATACATTTTGAACTATATACACACGTAAGAGAGAGTATAAAAGGCAAACATTAGTGTTGTTACAAAAATAGTTTTGATTTCATGGACCCTCTGGTGGGGGTCTCCAAACCCCATGTTGAAAGTGGCTGGTTTAGGGAGCATTCCAGGGAAAGCTGAGACCGCGTGGAGCTGGGAGGTGAGCTGCCAGGAAAGGAATGAGGATGGAGCCTGGAGGTGGGGGCTGGTGAGGGCATCAGGACCACCCAGAGGAGGTGGGAGCCAGGGAACTTAGGTCCCTGGGGGCACCAACAGAAAGTCTGGGCTTTGTGCTGCAAAGGCGGGAGCCCCGGGAGACTCGAAGCTGGCAACAGTGGTGATCACTGCTGATTCCCGTTCTACCCACTGTGCCCTCTGGACAGCCTAGCAGGGTGTGCTGCGTATGTGTGTGTGTCCAGCTCTTTGCAACCCTATGCATTGTAGCCCACCAGGCCCCTCTCTCCATGGAATTCTGCAAGCAAGAGTACTGGAGTGGGGTGCCATTTCCTTCTCTAGGGGATCTTCCCAACCCAGGGATCAAACCTGGGTCTCCCACATTGCAGATAGACTCTTTATCACCTGCGCCACCGGGGACACCCAGGGTGGGCTATGTGCAAAGCTAAGCTCATGCGAGCTGTTAGATTCTTCCCTCTGAACCTCTCCCACCTCAGTGCCACCTGTCCCCTCCCAGACTCCCTCCTAAGTTCCCTTCAGAGTGGTGCTAGCTGCAAGTAATGTTGCTCCCACTCCTAATTACCGCCTGCTCTGCGTCTGCACACTTTTCTCTTTATTGTATCACAGTCATGTGGGGATGGAGCTGTCACCAGGGCCACCAGTGGGGGCANTTGCTTTTTCCATGATCCAGCAGATGTTGGCAATTTGATCTCTGGTTCCTCTGCCTTTTCTAAAATGAGGTCTTAAAGCCCTTTTAATCAGCACCTCATAGAATTAGTTTTATATTTTTATTTTAATGTCAGCTCCCTTTTGTAAAATCTTCAGTGCGGTAAATACTTTGATTTTACTGTTCAGAATCCCACATGGAAGATAAAAGTACAAGTTTATGATTTTTTTCAGGATAACTCAAACTGGATGATTTTCATAATTTATCTTTTTTTTCCCTTTTAGTTGTTATAGCTGCTGATGGGGTGTTGAAGGTAGGACTATTAATTTTTTAATTTTAAGAAATGTGGTTAATTTCAGATGTAGATTTTATGACTGATGCTTATTTTATTAGTCAGTAAAAAGAAAGCTGATACTCCTTTCTCTTTTCTCAGATCTGCGATTTTGGCGCCTCACGGTTCCACAACCATACAACACATATGTCCTTGGTTGGAACTTTCCCGTGGATGGCTCCTGAAGTTATCCAAAGTCTCCCTGTGTCTGAAACTTGTGACACATATTCCTATGGTGTGGTGAGTTCATTTCTCATTTTGTGTTGCCAAAGGGCATTAAAAAGCAAACAATGTACAGAAGCAGGGTATAACAGTTTAACATGGTTTTAAAGCAATGATACTGTTCCTGGTAGAATATCCAGAGCAGTGGCAACAGAGAGAATATTTTCTATTAGAAGGTTTACTCTGATCATTTTTGAGTTATTTCGTCCTGTGTTGAGAAGAAACCAGTGCCATTTGCAAGGAGCAAATTAGATGGATCCTCAAATGGTATTAGATCTGATGCCCTTCTGCTTTCCTGGGTGGACATATGACTGAAGAATATCTCTATAAGTCAGTGGAAATGTAGACCCTTTAGAATGGGACTTCATTGTAGTGTGTTGCTCCAAAACCACCCATAGATATGCTAAATGAGTTAATTAACAGGAAATTTTTGCGTGTCAGCCATTGAAGTGATGAGTGAGTTTCCGGAGAATGCAGAAGAAAATGTACTTATTTGGTTCGTGGCCTTGCCCATGTCTGCTGCAGGTCTCATAGAGTGACTGTCTGAAACCTGAATCTAAGGTGTCACAGAAGAAGACTGGCCGAGCAGCTTAGTTATAAGAATAGAATCCTGTGGGGATTGGGGGTGGGAGGCTCAAGGAATAGAGACCACAGGAACCAATCAGTGAAGAAGCAGAAGGAGGAGTTGCTAGAGGAGGAGTCTTGAGATGGATCATTCTTGAGGAATAAGTTGTGTCTGAATTAGCAGCGAGGAAGAAGTAGGGCAACAGGAGAGTGGAGGGGTGGGAGCGGGGAGTGGGCAGGGCAGCTGTTTATGGAGGAAGGAATTCACTGCAGCCTTTTTTGAGGATAAGTTTTTTATCCCTAAAAACACTGTGTATGTGTATATATATATATATATATATCCTTTACAAAAAGCCCCAAATAGCATTTGGAGGGAATTCCCAGGCAGTTCAGTGGTTAAGATTCTGCACTCCCCATGCAAGGGGCACAGCTTCCATCCCTGGTCATGGAATAAAATCGTACATGCCTGTCGCAGCCAACAAGGCTTTAAAAAGTATATATATATAGTATTTGGAACCCCAGTCTTCACCTCTCATCTCTTGATCATACTGCCTCTCTATATTGTTACTTCTTTGAAGGACATTTTCATAGTAATGGGGGGAGAAAGCTGTCTAACTTTAGACCAGATCAATATGCCTCTTCCTCCTGACTTTCTGTGTTTTCAGCTAAGGCGATAGCTGATGGTACAGGAGGATACCAACACCGTCAAGCCCATTCCTGTTTCTTTAGAGTCAGTCGGGCTCTAGGTACTTCCTGCTGGCCTCAGTAAGTTCTGGGCTGGTTTCAGTTCACTAGCTTTTTCTGTCATACTACATCTTATGTACACCAAATGTATCTAATATCAGTTTTATTGGCTATTGAACAAAATCATGTCATAAATGAAATACAGGTTTTTGGTGAAAGCCTGGAATTGTAAAGTTTGGAAGACGGTAGTAGCATCAGGCTAAATATCTAATTTTCCTTAATTCTGTGTGTCTCTAAGAATGAAGGCTATAACGTCTTTAAAAAATTAGTATCTTTTTCTTTTAAAATTATTATTATTTTATATTGGGGTATAGTTATAACCTATTTTAGACCTTGATCACATCGTTCTTATCAAAAGAAGAGGAAAAGCCCAGAAGTTCCTGAAGAAATGTATGCTAAAGCTGGTCCTGTATGTCAAAAGTTACTACATTCTGGGCTTCCCTGGTGGTTCGTTCAGTGGTTAAAAATTTGCTAGCCAAAGCAGGGGAAACAGGTTCAATCCCTGCTCTGACATACAACTAGTTCTATGGGGACCTAAGCTCATACATCACAACTGCCAAGCCCACACACAGCAGCTCCTGAAGCCTGAGCACCTCGAGTCCAGGCTCCACAAGGGAAGCCCATGTTCAGCAAAAAAGACCCAGCTCAGCCAAAAATAAATAACTAAATATATTTTAGAAGTTACTACATTCTAACCATCCTGCAAATCAACTGCTAGGGAGTATGAAAATGGAGAGATTTGTTGCAATTTAAGACTTTTTATGAGATTATTCCTTCTAATGAAGTTATGTTCCTTCATTTTAAAGTAAAAACCTATTTATTGTGTCAGGCACCGTGCTAGACACCAACTTGCTGCTGCTGCTAAGTCGCTTCCGTTGTGTCCGACTCTGTGCAACCCCATAGATGGCAGCCCACCGGGCTCCCCCGTCCCTGGGATTCTCCAGGCAAGAACACTGGAGTGGGTTGCCATTTCCTTCTCCAATGCATGAAAGTGAAAAGTGAAAGTGAAGTCACCAACTTAGGGCAATTTAAATTTTACTTTGCCTGCTTCTTGGGTCAAGCATTTCATTTTATCCTGTGGAATCAAGGAACCATCAAACTTTTTCTATAAAGGACCAGATAGTAAGGGTCACTTACAGTGTCTCTGTTGTATATTCTTTTGTTTTATACAACCATTTAAAACTGTTAAAAGCACTCAGCTATCTGTAGGGACCATAGTTCTCACTCTTTCCCCTTGCCTATGGATGTAAACATGTATAAATAAATTTCGATGGCTAGAGTTTTTAAGTTACATTGCACATTTATGTGAATTAGATTTTTAAGGCTCATTTTAGCACTCTACAAGTTCTCGTGTGCTGCTTTTACTTGTAAAAGTCTCCCCCCGTCTTAGAATCTCCCTCCCCCTGAAATCTTTGACTGGAAAGACACAGCTGTGAGTTCTGTATAGAGTGAAATTTGGGGTTCATTATTGTCTCATTTATGAAAGCACAGTTCACATTGCCTTTTCCCAAAGCTTTACAATTGCCCAGGACTTTGTTTAAGTGTACCCACCTGCTTTTCCTTAGCTGAAATGGAGTTTTGGTTCCAGTGACCAGGAGCAAATTCCCTTCCACATAGAAATTACAAAAGATGTGAAGAGATGACCTTGTGGAGTTTAGGGTCTTCACTGTATCTTTTTATAATCCATTTCACTCATTCCACATTAAATGCACCCCCCCCCACCACCATATTAAAAATATAGTTTAAATCAAGACTTCTGAACCTGCGAATGTACAGCTTATTTTATTAAAAAGCTTTCCTTTCAAGGAACTGCTCACCACCACTCAGTAGATGGGCCTTGAACCTTTCTCTTTATGAGTTAGGTTTTCAATCTACTTATTTACTGATTCTACTTTTGTTTTGAGCGATTGAAAAGTGCTCATTCGTATCCGACTCTTTGTAACCCCATGGACTGCAGCCCGTCAGGCTCCTCTGTCCATGGGATTCTCCAGGCCAGAATTCTGGAGTGGGTTGCCATTTCCTTGTCCAGGGGATCTTCCTGATCCAGGGATCAAACCCGGGTCTCTTGCATTGCAGGCTGGTTCCTTACTGTCTGAGCTACCAGGGAAGCCTTGCTGCTGCTGCTGCTAATTCACTTCCGTCGTGTCCGACTCTGTGTGACCCCATAGACGTCAGCCCACCAGGCTCCCCTGTCCTATCAAATGCTTAACAACTCTTTCATCAAGTAATCAATCTTACAGCAAACCTTAGAGCCAGTCACTGAAACTTTCCAGGGTTGCTCTGTATTTACAGATCTGGTGTTGCTCTTCAGAACTTGTTGGCTTCAGTCACATGCTTTTGAATATCAATTCTATATTCCTATTAGAGTCTTCTTCTCACCGGGTGGGGCAGGGGAGGGTATGCCTTTTCAGTAAATCTGTTAGTGTTAAAATAGCGGCTGCTCGTTTACTCTCTGAAAGAGGCTCACTCAGAATGCTGGTTATGCTCACCCCGTGGCTGTGTGAGCCAAATTCCATTCAGAAGAGTACACATGTGCTAATTTAGTTATAAACAACAAATCAGGGTTTTATTTAATCATGACTCTTTCGCGTTTTACTCTCAACAACATTAGTGAAAGGAAAAGTACAAAGCGTGCTTTACGGATCCTGTTTGTTTAAACCATCACACATTTTTTTAAAGTCAAGAAAGCATCACACGCCCAAGGTAGTAGTCCAGGAGAGGATAGCTGTTAAGGTAGGAACCA
This sequence comes from Neotragus pygmaeus, assembly GCA_006410875.1. Classification (NCBI taxonomy): domain Eukaryota; kingdom Metazoa; phylum Chordata; class Mammalia; order Artiodactyla; family Bovidae; genus Neotragus; species Neotragus pygmaeus. The sequence continues at coordinate 1,015,332 of SJYV01014911.1, forward strand.
TGTTAGTTTTAGAAGTTTATAATCCATCAGCTTTGAAAATGATATCTATCTAAGGAAGCAACGCAGATATTGAGAGTTTTTCATGTCCTTTCAGAACAGGTGAGTAAGCAGGACTTCTTTGTCAATAGGTATATTTGCTTGCAGAAGACATCCCACAGTTCGTTAGAAGTCTGTTCCATTCACTGAGCCCCCCTACTCACATAGCAGTCACATGAAGACCAAAAAAGAGTTGTCATTTTTGAAACCCAACCAAAAAACCCCAGTGTATTTTTGCTTTTTATTTTTCTTTCTCAGACTTGCTGTAAGAATTTAGCCCCTCGTAGTCTTAAAGTCCCTGGCCCTCTGCAGCTTAATTAACCTTTGTCTCTTCTTAACACGTTGTGAGACTAGCCAGCCTTGTACAGCCTTAAAATAAACATGCTGGTGAAATGCCAGAAATAGATCTTGTGACCCTTGCTTGTACGCTGGTAAACTTCACTAGGCAGGCCATTGTTGGTATTTTACAAGGAAGTAGATTTTTTTCTGTCTCTTCTGATGACTTCTCTTGAAGGAGTGTTTAGGATATTATCCACAAAAGAGAAAAGAGTTCAGGAAAGCCAGAATCATTGAAGAGTAAACGTTCTGAGAACCCAAGGCCTAACCACTCTTTAAAAACAAAGCTCTCTTAATGGCAATGCAGAAAGGATTACCTGCTCCGACGCTTTTCAGCCAAAACCAGTTTTGAAAATAAAGCAGCTTCAGAGTGAGCATCACTGCTTTGCTTGTCTGTGAGTCCTGTTCCAGAACCGCCCAGCTCAGGTAATGGCTTTCCATTGTTTGTAAAAGAAAAGGCAGGAAAAGTACACAGCTTTGTCCAAGTTTCTCTTCTGTAAGCCCAAAATAGAAATTTTCCTTGTAAGCCCAGTTTAAATGTAGAGATGTCTCAATATAACATGAGTTGGAAAATATTTTTAAGGTGAAAGATCACAATAATGTTTGGCCTGCATCCCCATAACTGATATTTTCAGGCATAGTTTAATTTATTTTTAGACCTCCAAGTGACTTCCTCAACTAAGTTGCTTTTTTTGTGCCAAATGTGATTTTGCTCAGTAGAAAAAGCTGTTGTCCTATCTCACATCACCTACCTTTTGATACATTTCTGAAGTTGGCAAATAAATAGTAGGGAATCATGAGATGTGCTGACCCTGGAGTTAACCTCAAGATCTCATTTGGGCTTCAGGATCCGGCAGTTCAGGACGCCACTCTTGCCGGTTTCACATCCATCAGGTGGCTACTCCCTGTGGTAGGTCTTTAGAAATACAGGAGGGAATAGAACGAAACTATCTTATTTTTTCCAGGGTTGGAACCCTTAGAGAAATATTCTGATCCTATTAGATTTTTGGACACTTTCCAGTGGAATATTTTGGGATAAAGAATGGCATAAATGTTTTTCTGGTGTCATTCCCCAGGCTCTTAGTTCTGCATCTTACCCCACAAAAAACCAAAGCAGCTTTTGTGTGTTTGTGTGTGTGTGTGTCTGTGTGTGTGTGTGGTGTGTATTGTGCAGACAGGTCAGAAGGCCAGACTCTGAAAGGAGGGGCACAAGGCTGCTCATCTAAACATTCTGGTGTCCTGGACATTTGAGGCAGAGTCATTCTTTCCAAAGAATGCCAAACCCCTTCATTTTCTTGCTCTTTATACCCCTTCCCCTCCCAACCCCAACACCAGGAAGTAGTGATTGCGGTAAACTGAGGGGCTTCATTTCCTGCTCAGCCCTCTTGCTCCTGCCATTTCTCCACCCCTCCTCCACCACCACCATCCCCGCCCACTGCCCAGTGTCAGGTGACCACGTACCTGTTCTGGTTCCCACCTTTCCTGTACTTCCAGCATTTGCTCGAATCGGCCCGTTCTGGGGTGCCCCTTACCTTTTCCTAATCACTTCTGTGACTTGAATAGAATTATTCAGTAGCTCTTCTAAAGAAGTACCTTACACACTTGATTAAAAGCCCAAAGAAGCTTCAGGGAATTATTTTTCTCCTGCTTGAGCAGCATCTGCCAATTTCCCTGATTTTCCTGCTAATTACCTTAGTATATTAGCCAGAACTCATTTAACATGTTATGGCTGGAGTAAGACTGAGCACTGGCTAAGGAAATAGTGGGTATCGGATTTGCTTGAATAGAGTGTATATTCTCAGTCTGCGTTCTTATTTAGAAATAAGTTTTTGTTTTTAGAACAACAGAAATGTCAAACAGAGGTGCTGCGTGTCTTTGTTTCTGCCTTGGCTCCAAACCTACCTAAATTAGGGCCTGTTGCACTCTCGTCTTCCATCTCTAGTTACCTATTGTTGAGACCTTGACTTTCAGGGTGAGACAGCAAATTCACATTCTAGCTCTGTCACCTGATAACTGAATGCCTTTGGGCAAGTTTAACTTCCTTAAGCTTTAGTTTCCTCATCTATACAATGAGATCAATATCTATCTGATGGGACTGAGATTAATCATGAGAGCATACCTAAAGGCTTAACAGAGTACCTGGAACATATTCACTCAATAAATGATAGTGGCTGTTATTATTATGCTATTATTGATAAAATTGTGATTGTTTTTGCACTTCACAAAAGTATCGGTAGACTCAAATCTGGATACTCATTTGTATAAATAAAGTGACTGAATGTAAAACTCTCTGTTGTGGTTGTTGTTTACTTGCTAACTTGTGTCTGACTCTTTGACCCCCTGGACTATAGCTGGCCAGGCTTCTCTGTCCATGGGTTTTTCCAGGAAAGAATACTGGAAAGGGTTGCCATTTTCTGCTGCAGGGGATCTTCCCAACCCAGGGATTGAACCCATGTCTCCTGTATTGACAGGCAGATTCTTTACCATTGACTTACCTTGGCAGCAAAAATCTCCATGACTCAGAATTTAAAGAGAATACAAAATCATTGGCTGTTTTCGGCATTTCCCACATCAATTTGCTTTGTTTCAGCATTCCAGTGCAGATTTATTAATCAAGCTAATCTCAAGGATTGCAGAGAGATAACATATACATACATTTGCACACACATGCACATGCATACAGCCTATGTATGTACATAGGTGTTTATTACATTTTAGAATATAATTAATAGATTATATCATAGGTGGATGAAAATAAATCCCGTAGACTGACTCGTCTGGAGAGAGAGTTCTCCAAACACAAAATCTAAATGTTAGTTTTGAGAGTATCTACCATTGTGGAGTAAGTGGTTTAGCCAGTGATTTGGATTTGGGGCTCAATTTTTTTTTTTTTAATGAGACTGTTATTGAAGCTTTGAAAATATGTTTGAATTCCCAGTTATTTTCATATAGAGAAATTTTTCAGAGATTGAAAGTGCAAAGAGTTTTGACTAACAAAGTGTAAAATCTAGTTTCTGGTGATCCATGGGAATTCTGTTAACTTACAAAATACAGTTAAATCACTTAGGCACATTGGTTTCATAAAATTTTAAGCCCGGATGTAGATATTCTACTCCCTAAAGTGGTTTTTTTTAAATAAAAAAGAACAGCAGCAACAACAAAATATATGTATATGTATAAAATATATGGAAGAAGCTCTATGCATGAATATATATGTTTTGCCCAAGTTTCTACAGATGGAGTTGGTTGTGTCTGGTAATTGGATACAGTTAAATGTTAAAGTTTCAGTAATATACCAAAAATATAAAGTACAAGAATAAAAATTCCATTTCCTTTTTGTTCCAGGTTCTCTGGGAGATGCTAACAAGGGAGGTCCCCTTTAAAGGTTTGGAAGGATTACAAGTAGCTTGGCTTGTAGTGGAAAAAAACGAGGTAAGACTACGATTCCCCATTCAGGTACATAGATCAGAAAACAGTATTGGGGTTTTGCAAAAGACTTTTTCATCTTCTTCAAATTGAAAGTAAGTTCACGCTTATGGAAAGATTAGCAGTAGGAGCTAACACAAAGGGTCAAAGTGATGTTATTCCTCATGAATGGACCCTTTACATCTAATTGTTGCAGCTTCACGTCGTGATGCTGTAGATCAAAAATTGTACAAGTACTGTACTAGTTTCTCAGTCTCAATTGTAAAACCTAGGGGTTTGTTCTTAGTGATGAAAGAAGCCATTGCGTCCAAGGTAGGGGAACAGTTTAACTCCATCTCCTGCGTTTAGGACATCTTTTTTACTGTCCGGGAGTTGATATATCTGTAAGAGACCTTCAGCTACTTCAACTTACCTCTCCCAGCAGGAGTCACTATAGTACAAGAAACTGTCGCTTAGATGAGAATTTCAAAAATAAAAGAAGAAAAAATAGTTTCAAAAAAGGGAAAAATTACAGTTTTGCCACCTACGTTGAACACTACATTGAAGATGAGCTCCTCACTGGAATTGGCGAGGCAGTGGCATGACTGTTCCCTTCTTCATGCAGAGCCTTTCCATTTCAAAAGAACTTCAGTGGCGTAAACAGCGTTTGTGCTGTGTCCCCAGCCTCGCTTTTCTTCTTCCCACAAATTGAGGCTTTCAGTTAGTTGGACCTATGAGCCTACATCAGAGAACATGGTACATTCATATCAAAGAGAGCAACTACATTTTGAAAGGTTTAAAATTGTGACTGAAACGCACAGCCATGGAGATTCTCAGCATAAAGATGAAGCATCCAATATCAAGGTATTATGAGAACTTAGATCAAGTGATGGAAGCACGCAGTTGTCTTTGCAACAGTGCCAAACAACTTTATTTCACAAAACTTCTTCATTTCCACATCTGTATCTGTGCCCTCCACAAAAGGGAAGGGTGCAGCCTTAGGATAAAATAATTTGCCAAAAGGCAAATATGTAGTAATATTCCCTTTTTAATGCCTTAAAAGAATTAGATTGATCTGCTCTCCATGGTTAGTGCAGGAACAAACTAGATCAATCAAAAAGCTGCTATTGACTGAGAGAAGCCAAGTTTTCATATTTAGATCACATAATCCACAGTTACCTTATTAATTTGTCCTCCTGAGCCATTGAGATTGGATGAAATGATCATGATAGCTGAAGTTAATGGGAGAGAGCTGCCAATTTAAAGAAAAATGAAAAGGTGTAATATTTAAGAATGTGTCTTACTCATTGTTTCACAGAGGCTGTTCTGTTTTAATTAAATGTGGTGGTTCTTCCTGGTGTGCTATTCAATCAGACCTCACACACAGTATAACTGATTATTTTCATGGTATGAGAACCCACTTGTTTCTGTTCAGTTTCTTTTGCCAGTGAGATGATTAGACATTTAGTTCTGGGTTGACAAATAGAGCAAAGAAGGTTTTGACCTTCTGTTGACTTTGGAGCAGAACACTCAATGTCATTTTTTTTTCTCTGTATCATTTCAAAATAAAGTAGGAGGAAATTTTATTTTAAAGCTGACTGAACTCTCCAAGTATGTATAAGACAGAGTAATTAATATTTTAAAATAATATTTCATTTAAAGGAGGGCAGAATAGCTGTGAATCTAAAGCACTTTGAAAATATTGGAGTATCCATCAAGGATTTTTAAAGCTGAAGAAAAAAATGAATTTAGAAGCTGCCTTTGAGTAGTTGACTTGAGGCTTGAGAATCCCCTATAAATAGCCTTCAGGACCTCCTCAATGGGTACATGAGGAGGCCATCTCCCTGTTTGTCCCTAGGGAATCCCCTAGAGTGTACTGTTTTATCCATGGGGTGATATGATGATCAGCTAATAACAGATGGAGACTATTCAAATGTCTCCCCTATTGTATTTATTAAATATAATAGTCAGTTGAAAGAAACCCACATGGTGAAATATATTTTCTCAACTTTCTAGTGAACCAAATGCAGATTGGGTGCTACAAGGGTATTTATCCATTCTCATTCTGCACATTTATCAGAAATATGGAAATGAAGTTCAAATGTCATTTCCATTATCATCATTCAAGAAGATGTCTTCATTTCACCTCATAAATAGTGGCCCTTAAATTCTGTTGAGATAGCAATTAAAATAATTCCCAAGGATTTATTTTATAATATTGAGACTTTGACTTAAATATAATTTATAAAAATCCCTTCAATTTCTAATTATTTATTTTTGCTCTAGAATACCTTGGGTTATTGAATTGAAAAGAGAAAGCTGTAATTGTTTTTCAAAGGCCTCATTTAAATAAAGAATGACATGTTTAAACTTTTAGGAGATATTTTAAATGTGAGCTAGTCATCCTAGACTCATTGGAAGTTGCAAAAATATTACAAAGAATTCTGTGTACCCTTCACTCTGCTTCCCCCACTCATGAGACATATATATATATATAATATCAGTATATATAATATTGGAACCAGAAACTTGACACTGATATATTACTCTTAACTAGACTCTAGAGCTTATTTGTTTTCACCATTTAGAATTGCTTTTTGCATCTATGGGAAAATCAATACTTTCTAAAAATTATATCTGAAGGCCTTTGATTCCAAACCCCAATAATGAAATAAGGTCATCAAACAATAACTGTTTCTATTATTAAATTCTATTAAAGCTATAATCCACAAAATGCTGTTAAGCTTGACAAAGCAAACAATGAACCATTATAGAAGAGAGTATTACTAATTTTTAAATCTTACAGGTATGTCTGTATGCCATTGGACTTTCCATAAAACTCAATTAGTAGCCATTCAGAATGTCCTAGTGGTATAACTCCATCTTTTCAAGTACATAAATGTGTTTTATTCTAAGTAGCAAAACAACTATTAACATGGAAATCCTCAAAAACTTAATCCAGTTTTCTTGACTACACTTTAGAAAAAGGTAATAAACTTGACTTAAAAAATAACTATTGTGTCTTATGTAGAAAATAGTGCAAAAAAAGAGAATATAATCTTTAAGAAAAATGTTATGCCTGATTTAATGATTGGGAATTGTTTTTATTTTCAGTTTGAAACTTTTATTTTTAAATATTTAAGTTTTAATTAGTGTTTCAAACCTGGTGCTTATATCTGGTTGTTTCAGGATGTTTTAATAGAATACCCACAGTTATATAATCACACTTAAATATTTTAGATTCTCTTTTAAAATACTTTTTAGTGCATGAAAATAATCCCTTACGTAGTGTCTGAGTCTCGATTTAACTGATATTTGAACATGTCAGATAGTTTAACATAATTATGTCTCCTTTTATAATGTCTCACATGTGGTATCTAAAAAGTCTGTCAGTATGAAAAGATCAACATCTATATTCAGCCAGTTCACATTTCAGTTCTTGGAAAATGTGCTGCAGTTACGTTGAAAATGTTACCTGTTAGGAAAACTTGTTTTTCATTACGCATGATGTGTGTTCAGTCACATAATTGCAGTCACCGTCTGTTTATACTAGTTGCCACCCCAGCGATCTTACTTTTTTTTAAGTAAACTCTTGATTTTCTTTACTTTTCATGAAAAGTTTTCCAGTTCTCATTACAGTAAAATAATAGTGCCATTTACTACATCTTATTCTAGTCTATGAAATCACAAAACCAGAGGTTTAAAAATGCTTAGTGTAGTCTCTAACTTCCAGAGTTGCTTTTTTTTTTTTTAGCTTTGCTTTAAAGTTTTATTTATTTTGGTTTTCTGATTTTAATTCCAAATACAGATTGTCTGTTTTCTTGCCAAGACAACTATTTTTCTAGTTTTATATGTAGCCTCCTCCAAATCCAATGAAATTGTTTTAAATTTTTTATCTGCAAAACTTCTTGGCAAACAATATTGCAGAAAAAATCTTCCTACTACAGGGGTTCTCAGCTCTGTCACACCTGTGAGTGCATGCTCAAGTCATCCAGTCGTGTTCAGCTCTTTGTGAGCCCATGACTGTAGCCCACCAGGCTCCTTCATCCATGGGATCCTCCCAGCAAGAATACTGGAGTGGGTTGCCATTTACTCCTCCAGGAGTTCTTCCCGACCCAGGGATTGAACCCCAGTCTCATGTCTCCTGCATTGGCAGGCAGATTCTTTACCACTGAGTGATCTGAGAAGTCCCCTTCATACTCAATACTCTATTTATAACAATTATTTAATATTCCCTCTTTTTCCCTGAAAGAAAATTCAGTGGTAATACAGCCTACTACACACATTGTATTTTAAGTCAACATAATGCTTTAAGTGTAATATAAGGAAGAAATAAATATGTATTGCAGTGTGTGCTCAGGCATGATGACAGTAGAGGTGAAAATGGAACACTTTTAGATGCTTGCACCTATAAATAAATAGAATTCAACAGCTACAAATGCAGAATAAAGATGGGTTATTGTGAGTATTAATGATTCCAGTACCCTGAGCAACACTATATTGTAGGTAAGATTTTCCCAATATTATGGTAAGGTTATGAATAATGCAAAAATCAATCTACCCTTGATTTATTTCATTTAGTAGTTACATTCAAAGAAAGTTCAGAGTACTTTTTAAATATTCAAAAAATACTCTACTTAGAAATCAAAGTTAGAGTCTAAGCTCAGAAAAGTATAAAGCTCATTGTTTTCTTGTCTTACATGAATGCACATGGGGCATTTGAAGTTTAGTGGAATGCAGGAGAGTTTTTAATCAGGCTTTATGATACATTGAAAGATGGTCAGCATTCTTGACCTGCTCTAGGTACAACCCCCTAGACTTTAAAACAAAAATGTCTCTGTAGATTTGTAAACTGCCTCTGGGAGAGTTACATGTTCTATGAGAACCACTGCTCTAGAATGTTAGAACAAGACTAGTCTTCACATTATATTCTTTGTTCTATCAAGTCCTTATATTTTATGGGTTTGGCCAAAACTAAGCCACGATGAGTCATCCATTCAGAATGTCTCATTTGCCACTGAGAAAATACTTCTATAAAGTTATCTCTGTGCTCACGATGTTTTCAGAAGTTGTATACCTATTGCCAAAGCTGAACTGGTTTCCCAGTTACCTGGTCTATTTGCAGTTTTCATAGTTACCTATAAAAATACAGTGATAGGTTCATGGTTTAGGTTTGTGTAAGTTCCAACTTGCCCCTCTCCTCCTGTAGTTTCTTTTGACCAGATTCTACATGTTGTTGCATTTGTTGTTCTGAACCTGATTTCTTCATCCACCATGATTCCTCTTTGGAGGAAAAGGTAAAGTGTCATTAGAGATTAGATACTGAATCTAAACACAAATTCTCTCCAGTCACATATTAATCAAAGGATGCCTTAAATTTCATGTCTTGTTTATGCTACTAAATTAATTCTTTCGTATCTTCCAATTAGTATTTCCTTCCTTTAATGAGAAAATGCGTGCATTTTGTTTTATTTCTGCTTATTTTGCCTTTCTGTCTTATAGAGATTAACCATTCCAAGCAGTTGCCCCAGGAGTTTTGCTGAACTCTTACATCAGNGATTTTCTTTACTTTTCATGAAAAGTTTTCCAGTTCTCATTACAGTAAAATAATAGTGCCATTTACTACATCTTATTCTAGTCTATGAAATCACAAAACCAGAGGTTTAAAAATGCTTAGTGTAGTCTCTAACTTCCAGAGTTGCTTTTTTTTTTTTAGCTTTGCTTTAAAGTTTTATTTATTTTGGTTTTCTGATTTTAATTCCAAATACAGATTGTCTGTTTTCTTGCCAAGACAACTATTTTTCTAGTTTTATATGTAGCCTCCTCCAAATCCAATGAAATTGTTTTAAATTTTTTATCTGCAAAACTTCTTGGCAAACAATATTGCAGAAAAAATCTTCCTACTACAGGGGTTCTCAGCTCTGTCACACCTGTGAGTGCATGCTCAAGTCATCCAGTCGTGTTCAGCTCTTTGTGAGCCCATGACTGTAGCCCACCAGGCTCCTTCATCCATGGGATCCTCCCAGCAAGAATACTGGAGTGGGTTGCCATTTACTCCTCCAGGAGTTCTTCCCGACCCAGGGATTGAACCCCAGTCTCATGTCTCCTGCATTGGCAGGCAGATTCTTTACCACTGAGTGATCTGAGAAGTCCCCTTCATACTCAATACTCTATTTATAACAATTATTTAATATTCCCTCTTTTTCCCTGAAAGAAAATTCAGTGGTAATACAGCCTACTACACACATTGTATTTTAAGTCAACATAATGCTTTAAGTGTAATATAAGGAAGAAATAAATATGTATTGCAGTGTGTGCTCAGGCATGATGACAGTAGAGGTGAAAATGGAACACTTTTAGATGCTTGCACCTATAAATAAATAGAATTCAACAGCTACAAATGCAGAATAAAGATGGGTTATTGTGAGTATTAATGATTCCAGTACCCTGAGCAACACTATATTGTAGGTAAGATTTTCCCAATATTATGGTAAGGTTATGAATAATGCAAAAATCAATCTACCCTTGATTTATTTCATTTAGTAGTTACATTCAAAGAAAGTTCAGAGTACTTTTTAAATATTCAAAAAATACTCTACTTAGAAATCAAAGTTAGAGTCTAAGCTCAGAAAAGTATAAAGCTCATTGTTTTCTTGTCTTACATGAATGCACATGGGGCATTTGAAGTTTAGTGGAATGCAGGAGAGTTTTTAATCAGGCTTTATGATACATTGAAAGATGGTCAGCATTCTTGACCTGCTCTAGGTACAACCCCCTAGACTTTAAAACAAAAATGTCTCTGTAGATTTGTAAACTGCCTCTGGGAGAGTTACATGTTCTATGAGAACCACTGCTCTAGAATGTTAGAACAAGACTAGTCTTCACATTATATTCTTTGTTCTATCAAGTCCTTATATTTTATGGGTTTGGCCAAAACTAAGCCACGATGAGTCATCCATTCAGAATGTCTCATTTGCCACTGAGAAAATACTTCTATAAAGTTATCTCTGTGCTCACGATGTTTTCAGAAGTTGTATACCTATTGCCAAAGCTGAACTGGTTTCCCAGTTACCTGGTCTATTTGCAGTTTTCATAGTTACCTATAAAAATACAGTGATAGGTTCATGGTTTAGGTTTGTGTAAGTTCCAACTTGCCCCTCTCCTCCTGTAGTTTCTTTTGACCAGATTCTACATGTTGTTGCATTTGTTGTTCTGAACCTGATTTCTTCATCCACCATGATTCCTCTTTGGAGGAAAAGGTAAAGTGTCATTAGAGATTAGATACTGAATCTAAACACAAATTCTCTCCAGTCACATATTAATCAAAGGATGCCTTAAATTTCATGTCTTGTTTATGCTACTAAATTAATTCTTTCGTATCTTCCAATTAGTATTTCCTTCCTTTAATGAGAAAATGCGTGCATTTTGTTTTATTTCTGCTTATTTTGCCTTTCTGTCTTATAGAGATTAACCATTCCAAGCAGTTGCCCCAGGAGTTTTGCTGAACTCTTACATCAGTGTTGGGAAGCTGATGCCAAGGTATATATATATGTATATATTTGTTGTTGTTGTTGTTGTTCTGAAGTCTCACTTGTTTGTCTGGCTTTGAGTTTTTAAAACGTGGGTTAATCAAATTCATTACAGAGCAAAACAGGGTTGCTGCTCTTTGAGCCCCAGATTGACTGTGAGGGCTTTCTGCTGACATTTGCTTGGCATGAAACCTAAAATCTCATTACTGGCTCTTTCTTACAGCACCCCAGCATTCTTGAGTCAGTAAAAAAGAATTTTGTTCCTTGTTTTTAATCTTCAGTAATAAGTCTTGCACCTTCACATTATATAAATACTAGCACACCATGCTTATTATAATCCAGGCACTGTTCTGAACACTTTAAGTATATCAACTCCTTTATTTCTCAGAACATCTCTGTGCCCTGGGTATTGTTATTATCCTCATTTTACACATGAAGAACCAAGCCTCGGTTAAGTCATGAGGTCAAGGCCACACAGCTTGTAAGTGGTGGAGCTGGAGGCTGAACCCAAGCTGACTGACGTGAGTCCCTGCACTTAACCCTCCACACCACATTGCCTGTCTACACTACAGGTCCAGGGCGCTATCCACTGCGCTACAGAGCCCGACCGCCACATTGCCTTTCTAACCAAAGACCAGGCAAAAGTAGCACTTCTAGAGAAGCTCGATACACACTCCCTGTGGAGTTTCAGTGATGTTTTTTAAGCTATCACAATAAAGCTGGAGAAATTCCAAAATTGAGGCTTTCATGTGGTTATCACATTCAAGCACAAATGGCCCATTTCCCTTCCCTGCAAAGACTGGTTTAAAAGACTGTCACATACATATGGAAGTGTTTATAGATAAAATGATAGGCGAGTCTTGGATTTGCTTCAAAATACAGTGAAGGGAAATGAATAATGGTATAGATTAAATAGGATGGGCTGTGATGATTTTTGGAGTGAGAAGTATATGGAGGGTGTTCTCTCTACTTTGGTGTATGTTTGGAATTTGCTGTAATAAAAAGTTGAAAAATAAAGAAGATCCTCACAGATGAAATATTAGAGAGATAGACTTGAGAAAAGAACTAAAATTTTAAAGTTTAAATGTCTGCAGTCTTTCATGGAAATAAGTGTATCACAAACTGACCTTTTAAAGATAGATCTAGCTAGAAAGAAGAAAAAAAAAAAGACTTGAGAATGGAATTTCTTCCTTAATTTAAACCCAGTCCCTATATGACTTTCAAGAAGAATGAGTGGTAATAATGTACACAGCCATTCCCGTCATCTCCTCGGGGGAGGTTTCAGGACCCCAGTAGAATTCATGGATGCTCAAGTCCCTTATATATCAGGGGTGATTCAGTCACGACCCTTCCCTTCACCCCAGCTGTGGTTACACTTCCTCGCATTCAACCACCAGCTTGAACCCTGGCTGATCGAATCCATGGATATGGAAAGCTGTGGTTTGTCTAGGTGAAGTAACTCAGAAACACTTGGTGAGTGTGGGAATCGTGTTAGTATCACACAATTCAGGGGGGACTGTAAGTAAAGCACACTGTTCCATTCCACAAGTGAGCACAACTGAACTCCAGGCACATCAGTGCAGCCGGTAGCGTAGCAACGGACGCAGAACCAAGACACCCCTTCTCAGCCGTGTGCATTTCACCTTTGCCCTGATAAAGCAGCAGGCTCAATCGGCTTTCACCCCTGTTCATCAAACGACTTTCACCCTTTTTAGAATCCTGTATTTACTTAGTTTTTTTTTTTTTTAAGAATTTAACAATTTTTAAACTGTTTAGTACTTTTGTTTAGGATTACTATAGTTTTATGAATTTTTTTTGACAAAGTTGATAGGTTTTGAATGGTCTGTCTTGCCCCTCTGTGGGCCCTGCTTTAGTGTGTGATTTTGCAGAATGTGCGGCTTTTTAAGCATGAAGAGAAATGCCTGCACTTTGCAACTAATCTGGTGGAAATTATAAGTGGCTATTTACAAGCTTTCTGTAGAATATTTATTTTATATGATTAAAATACAGTCTTTTCATGTGCTACCACTTATATATCCATTGTGGCATATTTGGTCATTTTGGTTGTATTTTTCTCTCTGATGTGAAAGTAGAAGTCGCTCAGTTGTACCTGACTCTTTGCAACCCCATGGACTATACTATACAGTCCATGGAATTCTCCAGGCCAGAATACTGGCGTGGGTAGCCTTTTCCTTCTCCAGTCCCAACCCAGGGATCAAACGCAGGTCTCCTGCATCGCAGGTGGATTCTTTACCAGCTGAGCCACCAGGAAAGCCCAAGAACACTGGAAGGGGCAGCCTATCTCTTCTCCAGGGGATCTTCCTGACCCAGGAACCGAACAGGGGTCTCCTGCGCTGCAGGTGGATTCTTAAGCAACTGAGCTATCAGGAAAGCCCTTTCTCTCTGACACTCAAATAGAAATTTCACTTGAAATTATTAGTGCTGAATTAGATGAATGCAACTAGATCACTGTAATTGTAATTATATTTCAGTATGCAAAGCAGGTTTTTAATTTATTAATCTGTAACTCTGTACTATATTAAAATTCTAAGAATCTATGTTTATGCTATATTAATTAAATGATAGTGTAAACACCTACACAATAAGGACATTAGGTCCAGAGTTGATGCCATGAAGCTGGCACGTCTTTTTAACAGGTAGTAAGCTGACGCTTCTTTAATATCAGAGAAGTCTTGTTCTTCTAGTACTGTGAAGTGAGAAGAAAGTTTAGATCAGTTTTTTTTGTTTCCTAAATTCATGGCATTTTATTCTAATACAACTAATATATGCCCTCTATATTTGATCTGATTATGCCTCCAGCTCACATTTCTAAGTCATTGCTCTCTCCTCTAGACATACCTTACACACCTTCTTTTATTCCCGAAACATATTCTTTTCCTTCTTTTCTTTCCCCTCCTGATTACCTCGTCATCAAGCCTTCCCCAGTTATTCTGTTTCCCCTGCCCACACTAAGTACTCCTTTTCCTGAACCACAGTCTGGGCTACTGCCTCATTTTGTGCTGTTGCATTTTAAAAAATATCTTTTCTTCCTAAATGGATTACAGGCTCCACGAGGAAATAGAGTTAGTTTTTCTTTGTTTCCCTATAACATCTTCTGTAAATTTAGCAAGTAGATGTACAATTTGTTGTTGACTAAAGAGGCCAGACCAAGGTTTATTTCCTGAGAGGCCATGTTTTAGTTTTCTGGCTAGAAGGAAGGAAGGACTAGTCGTTCAATCGTGTCTGGCTTTGCGACCCCATGGACTGGGGCTTGCCAGGCTCTTCCGTCCATGGAATTCTCCAGGCAAAAATACTGGAGTGGGCTGTAATTTCCTTTTCAACCAAGAATACTGGAGTGGGTTGCAATCTTCCCAACCCAGGGACCGAACTCAAGTCTCCTGCACTTCAGGCAGACTCTACCATCTGAGCCACCAGGGGAGCATTTCTCTGGCTAGTATATAGCAGTTCAAACAGAAGTTGGTGCCAGTCCTAAGCAGACAGATACAGCAGTAGTTGGTTAAAGTATATTTTCATTATTTTTATTTTCAGTCCTTAGATTCTAGAGTATTAACACAGATTAAAATGTTCAGCTCACCTGTAGAAATATGTTCTTTTGCAACGAGGAGGTAGACATGTGTACAAGAAAAAAAACTGCTCTTGTATTAGATAAGTGTTGGGTCATGCCAATTGGTTTGATCAGGTGCTCGAAACCCCCCCACCCCTTTTTTTTTTTTAAGAAAAGAAGGAAGTAAAAGTGGGTATTAGTTCAGGTTCTAAAATGACATTTCTAAAAAAGGACAAAGCAATAGTTAAAGCTCCAAGTTTGATAGGAAATAATATCTTACCGTCATGTGATAAAATATTTTGAAGGATTTAAGAGAATAGTCCCTGGTTCTGTAACTTGCTACCTGTGTGATACTGGGAAATTCACATTTTTCTGAGACTGATCTTCCTTACCTATAATATAAAGATAACAAATAATGTATACAGATGCTTAATAAATGGTTCTGGTTGTGCCTTTTTAAGTAGGCAGAGCCTACATAATACATAAAAGGAAGCTAAGCCCCTTTGGAGGAAGATCCTAGACCACATGTTGTATTCTGTGATCAAAATACTCATGAAATATTAACATATGATTCTACATTGCTGCTGTGTTCTGAATGTTCACTTAGATAATTTCCATCTGGGAGCATATTCTAAATATGAAATAGAGATTTTTCCAGGGATACTTGCCATCCAATTACAAAAAATGTTTTACCTTATCTTAAGAATGATTAAATGTAGGGAAAAATATTATTCTTTGAAAATTTATCAGCTCTTCCTGCATCTTTTCCATGAAAAATGAAAATCCTCTATGTATTATATACTTAGCTCCTGTACAAACAAAACATTTTTCCTGTTGCTACCTGACACATGGATGGAGAAATTAAAATGGAAACACATTCAAAGAAGACAAATATAATTTTTTCAAACAACTTAAGGCACTTTCTGCTTATTACAAGGCTTAATGTACCATCAGTGACATTTAGCTATCTACGCCCTTTTTTTAAACACACACACACGCACAGCCTTGAAAGAGGACAATAACGGCAGAACTCAGAATAAATATTCCAGTTTTATATTCCTAAGAAAAAATTACCTTTCTTAATGTAGGAAACACTCAAGTCCTAAGAGCAAGCCACCTCAACATTCTTTCTTCTTGTTTTTGTGCTCCTAAATTAAAATGCATGTTTTAATTGCTGCAACCGTAATTTGTTCAGAAATGGTATAATTATGAGGCGTGATGAAGAGAGAATGTGCATCACCCTTTTATTATCTTTCTCCGTTTTTGCTTTAACCTTTTGTCTCCACTTTGGCTAGAGTCTAAAGAGATAGACTAGGGTAGTTTTTGCTAGCTAAAGAAATACACCTAACCACTGCTTTTTCAATTTCTGGTATACGTACCTGAGAGTTTCCCAGCACCAAAGCTAGTTATATTGTGGAATAACCATTGAGAACAGTGAAGTTATGATGGCTTTAAAACTGGGGAATTTTTTTCTCTGAGCAATTGGTTTAGGAAATTGTATAAGTTCTGCTAGATTAATAAGTAATTTTCCTCCAACAGTTTATTATAAAAATTTTCAAACATATGGAAAAGTTGAAAGAATTTTGCCGTGAGCACTGGTATACCTGGTCACCCAGTGTGCATGCGTGCATGCTAAGTCATTTCATTCGTCTCCAACTCTTTGCGACGCAGTGGACTGTAGCCCACCAGGCTCCTCTGTCCATGGGGTTCTCCAGGCAAGAATACTGGAGTGGGTTGCCATGCCCTCCTCCAGGGGATCTTCCTGACCCAGGGATCAAACCTGGGTGTGTCTCTATGTCTCCTGCACTGGTGGATATGTTCTTTACCACCAGCGCCACCTAGGAAGACCCCTATCACCCAGACCCTACCGATAACTTTTACTGTGCTTGCTTTATTACATAGATGACTTTTTAAAAGACTTAACTGTTTCCTTTCAGGAGTGTTTAAACATACCTCAAAGAAAACTAATTAGTACTTTCCTTACCTGGAAAAATACTATAATCATTCCAACCTTAGACAACACAATAGAAAAATGACATCTGAGCCTATTATGAATAATTGATTGAAAATAAGTATGGTGCAGTGCGACAGTTGTGAAAGAACAAAATCAGGATATTACATCATATCTTATTTTGTTATTGTGATTGGGCCTTATTGCTATGCTTGTGGATTTTTTATTGAAGATCTACTTTGCTAAGTCCCGACAAGTGATTATTTTTTTCTTCTTCAGAAACGGCCTTCTTTCAAGCAAATCATTTCAATCCTGGAGTCCATGTCACTCGATTCGAAGCTTTCTGACCAGTGTAATTCATTCCTGCACAACAAAGCCGAGTGGAGGTGGGTGCCTCCCGCCCCCGTTCACATCAGCTGGCTTCAGGGGGTTGTGGGTGGCTAGCTTCGGACAGGACGAGAGCCTTGGGGACTTGATGACAGTCCCAATCTCTTAGCAATTGGGGCTTTTTTGTGTGTTTTTTGTGTTAAAAAATTTTGGAGATTGAATAAGCTCTCCCTCTCATATGTAAGCGGTGTTCCTCTAAGCGTGTTGCTTTCTCATATATCTAAGTATTTAGGAAGAATATTGAAGCAGTATCTTCTGAGACAAAAGGCAGTCAGCAGACATTCCTTCTGTATACACTCCCTGTTAGGAAACTTTGGCCTCTGTGCAGTGAGAAATAAAAATACTGTCTGCTTGGAAATAGGTAGAGTACTTTTTCTGTTGATGAGAGAGAGGTAGGGAGACTGTAAAAGCACTTTGAAAATAACACTTTCAATGTTATAAATCCTATTACATTTTGTCAAATGTAAACAAACTAAGTAATGAGAGAATTGTATTGTGTGAGGGGAAGAACTAAGCCAGAGATGAGACATTTGAGCCAGGTCACATGATATACGAATATAAATAGCATGTTTGGGCTCTGACATTATTTCTCCCTGACTCAGCAGAGATTTAAGTAACTCACCCCTGCTCTTGATAGCTATGGGTCGTAACATGACGCCTCACGCCACCTGCCGATAGCAAATGAATACTACAGGCGCTCAAAAATGACGGAGTTGTTTAGTCCTGTGATTGCACATTTCTTTGGGCTTTCTGTTTGGTGTTTTACAATAACCTTCTTTATTTTTTATTCTTGGAGAATCTCTAGGACCAGTGAGTTAAAATGAATTTTTACTTAGTAATACAAAAGTAATACTGTTTGCTAGAGTCTAGGTATGGGGGACTTTGTTCTGGGCTCAAAAATTAACAACACATGTTAGTTATGTTTCCTGCAGTAAGAGGTCAGCACACATCTAATCAGATCACTTCCCTTAAATCAGTACAAGGAGCTCCCGTAACTCTAGGACAAAGGCCAAAAAACAAGATTCATGACACCCTCTGTGCTCCTGCTTTATCTTGAGCGTCATTCTACCCCTTAATTTTTGGCTTTGGTCCTTCAACACGTGTCTATTTCTCCCTCATACAGAATCCTTTCAAATGCAGTTTCTTCTGTATAAAATTTATCCCATTTCAGCAGCATACCAGCCCTGATGCCCAAACCCAACTTGGCTCTGACTCATATTGCTTCAGATAGCGGCTGAAAACAGCTCCCCTTCAAGCAATTGTGTCCTGACCCCAGACCCACTGGGATTCCACTTTATATGCCCTGAGAGCATCTCCTTCACACCCTCTGTTGAAATTAATAAGCAGTTCTGCAGTCTGTTGTTTAATAATGGCGTGTCTTGCTGGCTAATATGTAAGAGAGTCAGATCATCTCTTCTGTTCATCACTGTAACTGCAGTATCTAGAACATGTCTTAAACACTGTGGTTGCTCAGCAAACACTTGGAGAAGGAAATACCATAGCAGTAATAGTATTAAAAGACATCGCCATATTACACAAGACGATAGAAACAGGTAAGTTGATTTGTTTGCTTTGACAGATGTGCTTATATTCATTCATTCAGATATTCATTAAACCTTTGCGAAAAGTTCTTTAGGTATGGGCTCTGGTGATGAACAGAACAGGAACAGTGCACTTGGAGTTTAATATTAGGTTACTAAATACAAGTATACAAATAACTTTTTCGTTACTGTTTTGGTAAATACTATGACAGGACAGTCCTGGATGTCTGAGACTATAAAACCGTGAAATCTAATCTAGTCTGAGGGTTTAATAAAGGGATTCCCTGAGGAACTGCTGTTTGATCTGTTAGCCAAAGGATTAGTAGGATTTTAATACTACTATTAATATCCATGAGCTAGGGAGCCTTTAAAGTATGTCAACACAACCAGAAAATAGGGGAGAAGTTGGTAAGTTTTCTGTATTAAAATGCAAAACCTCCATAAGACCAAAAGCAATAGCCACCATCAATAAATTTCCTAGACAAATGCCATACTGTTACAGCCTTTTTTTCCTAGTTGATATGTCAGTTGTTCTAAAAGTTTCTAGTCTCAGGACTCCATTACACTCTGAAAAAATCATTGAGGACTCCAAAGGACTTTTGTTTAAATGAGTTACATCTGTCAGTATTTACCACATTCAAAATCAGAACTGAGAAAAAAGTTTAAATAGGTACTGATTGATTCATTTGAAAAACAATAATTAATCCTGCTTCTGCATTCAGCTTGTGGTGCTGTCCCATGTCAGGAAGCATGTGGAAAAGTCAATACACTTGTGAGAATGAGAGTAGAAGGGTAAATCATGCCTTAATGTTATTCTGGAAACCAGTCTAATATTTGAAAAGCTCTTATAAGTCCGCAGATTACACTTGGAAAACTACCACTTATGTCTTTAAAATAACATTTTAATTAAAATATCACACTAAAGGACCTGAAATGGAATTTCAGAAAAAAAGTCAAAGGGTTAATAAACATGTGAAAAGTATTCAACCTCATGTAGCAACCAAATAAAAGGGAACACAGTTTATTCATCAGATTGGCAAAAATTCATATCAGGAAAATACCTGGTGTTGTAAACTTCCTCACACTTTGCTGGGGGAGAAATACCTTTCTGGAGGAGTGTGACTGTATAGATCAGACGCCTCTCCCACTGCAGTTTCATCCCTAAGAAAATAAGTGACAATGTGTGGACATTGGTTTATCACAGCCTTTAGAATGGTAAAACTGGAAGTGAGCTTCAAGTGAAACAAGATTCATTTGGTTTTGTGTGTGTGTGGTTTTTATGACTTAAAAAATTACGATAGCTCCATACACAAAACAGTGTTGAGTCTTATATACAGATCTGATAAATGATTTTAAGATCAATGCTACAGTCCAGTATGTTCAGAATGATTTCATTTGTTTTAACATATTTACATGTTACATATATGTGCACATAGAAAAAAGTAGAAAAAGTTCAGTATTATCTTTTTCTCTACAATAACCGTGGATTAGTTGAATAACAAATATTTTTTTTAATGCTTCAAGCTAAAAAGATGAGAGAAATAAAATTGGTAATACATTAATGTATTTTAATAAAAGGCAAGCAGTTGCCCAGAGGGCTTCCTCATTGACTCTCTTTCAGGAGCTAGTTAATCCTGAGAGCTGGAGAAAGGATATATATATCTTTATCAGAAACACTAAACTACACTTTAAGAGGCAGCAGAGCTGTTTTCATTGAATCTGGCAATTGATTAAAACCGTGGGGAATAATAATACTAATGAGTAACAATCATGAACACAGCTATTGTTATTGCATTCTTAACCCGATGCTTGTACTTTATTTGGGTTATCTTTTTAAATCCACACGGCAAGCCTAACTTACATCACAAGTGCAAGAACCAAGACGTGGACAGGTGGGGCAACCTGCCTGAGATCACGCGTGTGAGACAGAACCGGTGCTGGAAGCCAGGGGCCTTGTCCCCGCCCTTGTGGCCGTTGTCAGGCCACCTGCTCGTTAGCGTGCTGTGTTCACTTGACTCGACTGATTCCCATTGAACAGCGAGAAGCATCACAGGGCAGGATGGGTTTAGGTGATGACTAAGGGAAAACAACGACCCCACTCAGTGTGCCAAGGGTTGAAAAGAAGAAAATGTTTCTTCAGGTCACCTGGACATTTCAACGGACTGCTCCTCTCCTTCCTCTCACTTTCATTTGGTGCCTGAAACCGAGCGTCTAGGGTCCAGAGTATGTGTAGCAAGTTACGAATCCCAGTGAAGTTGGACTCCTGTCCTGCTCTAGTGTTTCTGGCAAATGCTTGTTTGCTGATGGAGCTTCCTCTACGCCTAAACCAGATGAAACATCTAGTCTTAGAAAATTAAATGATTGTTCTGAAAATTCTTTTTGAGACTAGGTTATTAAAACCACATCAACCATGCCCTTTCCTTTAACCTAATAAATGATAGGGAAGAAATCTAATGTCCAGTGAACCTTCCCTGTTCATCGCACGTTCAACTTGTTTCTCCTCCTGTGATTAGCAATAGTGGCCACCAACATTAAGAACAGAAAGTGTGGCCCTCCTGGTCACGTTTCCAGGTCTCATTGCCCCGTGTGATTATCTGCAGGCCTGTGGTCACCTGCACTGAATGAGCTCTGTGGTGCTTGGTAGAGAGTTCAGGTCCCTGTCTCTTAGCAAAACCCTCTGCTGGCTGCACTCTTCCTCAGTGATCAGTACTCACTCTAGCACACCTTCCTAAAAACAAAATACAGGGACTTCTTGGTGGTCCAATTGCTAAGACTCCGAGCTCCCAATGCAGGGGGCCTGGGCTCTCTCTCTGATGAGGGAACTAGATCCCACATGCCCCAAAGAAGATCTGGCACAGCCAAATATTTTCTTAAAAAACACAAAGATTAAAAAAAATTAACCTTTGAAATTTGCATTTTGCACCAATCATTTAATATATAACACTAAACGTAATTCAGTTCAGTTCGGTCCCTCAGTCATGTCCAACTCTTTGCGACCCCATGAATCGCAGCACGTTATCTATTTATCTTGTAACGTATATAATATAGCTGCTTTTCTGAATTGATCTTTTATTTCAAAGTAAGTTTCTATTAAAAGAAGATAATTATAGTTCATTGCCTGTTTCTGACAGAGGGAAAACTGATACTGGTTGAAGTCAACCTTAGTTGGATTCGGTTTAAGAGAAAAACCATAATCTCCATCAACTTAAAACATACAAACTTTATTTTCAGAACAGAGAGATTACAACAATGCATCAACCAATGCACCTGATGCAAAACAATACATCAAGAAAAAACAGAGGGGCGGCCGGAGGGGCAGCTGTTTTGTGCTGCCCTCCGGATTGGGGTTACATCTCTTGTGGCATAAGATCGCTGCTGTCAGGCTCCTCAGGCTTCTGGGAAAGCCGTGTGTGGGAGCTGACCCTGAAGACAGACTGAGGAGGCCTACTTAGTCAGTGCTTTTCTGCAGCAGCTCTCGGCTTACCTAGCTTACTTAACTGTTGGTCTCTTTTCCAGAAGGGCTCAGAATCAGAGTGGGCTCCCAGAGCTGTAACTTGAGATGAATCTTAGGCTTAACTTACAAGAGAAGTCAAATGTGCTGGCCACTTTGCCCTCTTCAGAAGGGACATCAGTGAGCTCAGCCCTCCTGGCAGGAGAGTGGGGACTGGGCTTGCAGAAGCCAGGCCCCTGCCATCTCCCACAGCCCTGTGTGCCCAGCTCTGCGCCGCCTTTCTCATCCTCATTTACTGAAGATGGCTCATTCTTTCTTTCCTTTTTGTTGCTTAAGTTTAACCTTAGATCTTCTACACTGAGTTTGGTTTTTTTTTCCTCCGTCGTCCATTTGAAAAATAAAAACATTGATGAATGGGCATAATGTTATGTCTGAAATACAAAATAAAATTTGGATTTTATGATACAGTCATAATTCTGAAAGATTGTCGATTTGCTGCCTTTCTTTAGGGACTCTAGTGTGACTTACATGGTTTTATAACTTTCAGATGGCACCACTAAAAGGGACAGAGGGTTGACAACAGATGCATTTACACTTACTTTCCTGGCGTCCCTTGCTCTGCAGACAGCCTGGGAAGTAAAATGTGTGACCCAAGTCCAGATCCACTTCAGCAGCTGTTCCCTGAGTTGGATTTGGTCAGTTGACAGCCACACCTTTTTGTTTTCATGTATTTACTTCTCATCTATTCTGATTTTTCCCTGGACATGAAAAGGCAGACTTGGGCTATTAACTTTGATCTGGGAGCTTCAGACTTCTGTAGTCAAGGCCTCAAACCAAATCGCACAGTCTGACATATAAGTATATCTCAGGGCACCTAGAAGCAGCTTTTGGCCCAGCAGCTCACCTCTTCCCAGTCCCTTTCTCATTCTCCGTGCTCCTCTCCCTCTTCCTCTCTCCCTCCCTGTCTCTCCTTGCTCTCTGTCTCTCGTTTCTGTTCCTTTTCTCACGAGGCCTGCAGAAACTCACGGGGAAGAACTTCCAACTCTCGGAGCATAAGTTTAGACCTAAGCATGACAATAGCCCTGAAGGAGAAAAAAAACTTAACACTGAGCCATCTTACCAGCTTTAATTTCTGTCAAGGACTGGTTTCTGTAACTGGACTTATTATTCCAGGTGGTGAGGCAGGTCAGCCCATAGAGTCTGGGAGGGAACTAACTTGCTTTTAAAATTATTAGAGTTAAAATGAACCTTAGAGTTCATCTGATCCAGGATTTCTCACACTTGCCTGACTGTAAAAAACAAACTCTTATCAAATAATGGAAATTCCTAAGCCCTACCCAGCCCTGCTCAATCATGAGCTCTGAGGAAGGTCTTAGTAATCTATGTTGTGTGGTATGTTTTGCCCAGACAGTTAATTATTAGGATCAGGCAGGTTGCGGAATCCCAATAAAAGGTAACCACCACCCCATACAGCTGAAGAAACTGAGTCAGGTTAACCCGTAGATTGCTGGAGTTACTCAGCCAGTAAATAGGCTAAGGTGAATTTACTAGTCGGATGACAGTAATCATCTAACCAGAGTGTCGTTTTCCCATCTCTCTCTGCAAGATTAATACCTGTTTCTTGGGGCTGTAATGAATATAAGATGAGCTGATATACAGTAGAGCCAGAGGATTATGAGCATTTATTAAATGGCTGAACCAAGACACCAGTTCCATGGCTCAGGCCCCAGAGAGTGGTTCTTCACTGCTTTGAGAAAGTATTCCAAACTTCTGTTTCCAAGCTAGTTTATATGTTGATCTTGAAGGATATGAAAGATGTCCTCTTCTTTGCTACTTTGCTGTTTAATCACTAAGTGTTCGACTCTTTGTGACCCCATGAACTGCAGCACTCCAGGCTTCCCTTTCCTTCGCAATCTCCCAAAGTTTGCTCCAACTCAAGTCCATTGAGTCAGTCATGCCATCCAACCACCTCTTCCTCTGTTGTCCCCTTCTCCTCTTGCCCTCAGTCTTTCCCAGCATCAGGGTCTTTTCCACTGAGTTGGCTTTTTGCATCAGCTGGCCCAAGTATTGGAACTCAGCTTCAGCATCCGTCCTTGCCATGAATATTCAGGGTTGATTTCCTTTAGGATGGACTGGTTGGATCTCCTCGCTGTTTACTGTTTGGTTTCAAAGCACAGGTTTTAGCCTTTTCCTTCGATTAAGCATTGTGATGGACCCCTCAGCACATAACACCTCTTGAGCAAAGTTGAGATTTAAACCAGTCATGTCCTCCTGCAGGTGTGAAATTGAAGCAACTCTTGAGAGACTGAAGAAGCTAGAACGTGACCTCAGCTTTAAAGAGCAGGAGCTCAAAGAACGAGAAAGACGGCTAAAGATGTGGGAGCAAAAGCTGACAGAGCAGTCCAACACCCCGGTGAGTACTCCCTGCAGGGCTCGCTGACACCCCGCGCCCCCACTCGCCCAGGAGACTGGCTGAGCTCGGCAGCATGGCGCCGCCTCCCCTGCCGCCGCCTCACTTGCTGCCTCGCGCCTGACATGCAAGGACCTGCATTGACACTTGAGCAGTGCTTCTTACCTCTTTTCAATTAACAAAATTCCAGAAATTTAGAAGAAAAGCTTATCCTGTTTCTGGCTCTTTCCCTGAGAACTGTTACTCTGTCAGTGTGTTTGCATGTTAGAATTACAGAAATGAAATTCAGTGTATTTTTGCACCACCTGCAGTGTGTTTTGCACCATCAGGTCCCCAGAGCCTGTGCCTTGAGGCATTAACTCTTTAGAGTGAGTCTATCAGTAAGTCATAAACATTACACCAAGGCAGTCAGCTGTCCCAGAAAGTCATTGATGTGTCAGAACTTAACCAGTTTTCCTTCTAAAAGCTAACTTAATGATCTATAAATGACGAGTATTACTATTCCTTACTCCATGTAGGGTCATGATCATGGGCAGCAAAAAAGGGGGAAAATAGTTCTCTCAGGACAAGCGTCAAGTATTTACTGTGCCAAGAAATAGCTTGGTTTTTTCCAAATCTTGTATTTGGATTAAGATAAAAATTCTTCTTAAGAACTTCATTGTTTATACACTTAACTTGAGCTCATATGTTGACATGATATATTAAGGTCTAGTCAAATTTCACCATTCTTTCCTGTTTTATGTTTTTCACTACTAAAAAATAAAAATTCTGTATTGCAAAAATATGACATTCAAATAAAAACAAACTAGAAATTCATAAAATTAAATATTTAAGACAGAAATATAGAGAGCTCACAGAAATAACTTAAAAAAAACCTAGGACACCATGGGGAAAGACTATAGGTCCATAATTCACAAAAGAAGAGGCACAAATAGCTAATAAACATAAGAAAAGTTACTCTAGGAAACAAGGAGAACATTCTTCCCTATTTTAAATAATTTATTTTTTAAAGAATTAGGCATAAAGTTATCATTGGCTTTTCCAGGGTTTTAAATGTGCAATATATGTCCACCTTAAGATCACAAGAAATAATGATTAAAAGTACACTTGTTATATATTTTTAATTCATATTTGATAGTTACTTTGGCGATTTTACCCCCCAAATACTTAAATGTCCTTCAATTTGTGATCTTCAAAAAACTTTCCTATTTTTAAAAGTCTTAATCTCCATTAAGCAGCCAGTGCCCAACTGCAAAGTATTTAACAGAGAAGGAAATGGCAGCCCACTCCAGTACTCTTGCCTGGAGAATCCCATGGAGGGAGGAGCCTGGTAGGCTACAGTCCATGGGGTCACAAAGAGTCAGACACGACTGAGCAACAAACTACTACTACTAAACAATAAAATAGTTTCCTCTTTTTCCGATTGACGTGGAGAAAGAAGCTGATATCCAAAAAGGAAACTACAGTGAAATTAAATGTTTATTATCAGATTTAACTTTTTAAAAAATGACTTTGGTTATCCAAGGAATCCCAAAGGAAGGAACTGTGTAACAATAAACTTACTTGTCATGCGTAAGACTGTCTTGTGGTATTAAAACAGTACCACATTTTGTAAATTCGGTGAATTTTATCTTGGCTTTCAAGAAAGAAATTAAGGAATAGCTTTATTAGCTATTCGTGCCTCTTTTGTGAATTATGGACCTATAGTCCTTCCCCTTCTGTTGGTGTCCTAGGTTTTTTTTAAAACCTGTTATGGTTGAACTGGCAGACTCAGAAAGCATTGCGCTAAGGATCTGCAAGGGAACATTACTTCTCCCAGAACTGATGAGAAGCAAAAATATGGCCACCTTCTGAAGAGAGTTGTGGGGGCTTTTAAGTACATTGAAATCTTAAGCTATAAAGCGCCGCATGGCTTGACTCTTTCTAAATGTAGCGTTGTAAGGGAAAAAAAACTTTAAAGGACCCCTTAAAGTATGCTTTAGAACCTCTCTTTGGTTTACGGGCATTAGTTTTGCTAGGAAATTATGGGCTGCCTTGCACACATTATTGCTATTAGTAACGCAGCTGTGTAATAAATCATGAAACCTGAGTGCACAGTAGGTTGTATGCTTGTGTTTTAACTGCAGAAAACTTTCTGTAAAGGAGCTGCTCTGAGGGCTACCATCTAACAATGGGCAGCATGCAGCACAATCTCAATGAGATTTTCTTCCTTTTTTTTTTTTTACCTATGAGGCTAAGTTTTCTTTCTGTACAGTACTTGCTTTTAACGTCTCTTTTGCTTAGAGCTGGTATTTCTGAAGGAAAGGTTTGTGCTCAGGTATTTTATAAGTAGGTTTTTTCTTTTATCCTCACATCAGTTTCTAGTTGACTTTAAATGAGGTTTCTGAAAGATGGATAAAATAAACCTTTTTAAAAGGAAGTGGCTAGAGACTCAGTAGCTAAGACTGTGTAGCCTCGTTTTATAACTTGATATTTAAGTACCATCATAAAAAAATGTATTATTGTATTTATTTCAAGGAAGAACAGTCTTTTCTTTCCTGAAATTAAAACATTAGTTAAAGATATTTGGGAAGATGGATTCTCCATACACAAATATGAACAATGTTTATTTTTAACAATTCTTATAGCTTGATATAGAAATTTTACTTCTTTTAAAAATAAAACTTATTTGAGAGGCATTTTTTGAGATCTTAACATAATGTGAGGAAGGACCTATGAAATAATAAAGTAGATAAGCAACAAAGAGATCCTGAGAGCGTGTAACAATTGAAAAAAAATTTTGAGAGGCTGGGAGATTTGACTGCAAGGAAAAGAATAGCCTGTTTCTGGTCTTAAAGGATTTTTAAAAATTTCTTCTGTGTAGTTGCTGATTTTTAGCTGAATTATGTGAAGTTCTTATTGAACTAATAACTATTGAGGTCTTTTCCTAAAATTCCAAGTTTAATTTAAAAATTAAGAAATTGGCCCTAAAAAGTACCTTTACTTCCAGAATGTTAAGATCATCCCAGAGTTATATTATTTGTACTTTATCATAAATTTACCTTAATTACACAGCATCAAAAATATGTCTTAATTTGTTTCTTTCTCAAAAGAAGAGGCAGTCACTTTTTCTGAGCCTAACAGTTCTACCACTGAAATGTGTATGAATGACATTTATGGAAATATGTTGGCTGTTTAAAATAATTATGTATGATTGAAAATGTCTGTATCCATTATGAGAAGAATTCCTAGAAAAAAATTCTGCAAAAAGAAGGAAACTTGTAGGGATAGAGACCAAGGTGACAATCTAAATTAATACTAGTTTCCTGTCCTCCCAATTTTCAGATATTTACATACTTGTTTATACTTAGATGTCAGAGATGATCTAAAATTTGTGTATAAGTGAATTATTTCATAAATTGGATAACTAGTATTATATATCTGCCTGTATTAAATAATAGAGACAAGTGAATTCTAGACTGCTTTTTAGTACATAATCAGACACTTAGTCTAGCTAAAAAGATAGCTAATGACCCAAATCTCCCTAGAACTGTATTGACTACCGAACTGTTTTTATGCTTCCTCTAAGCTTTTCTTCTTTGGTACAGGGTTTCTTGTTTGTTTTGTTTTTTATTACTCAAGATTAATCTCTACTTAATTTCTTCATTAATATAATAGTTAACTTTTTCCATATGAATTTGGGAAAAATTAAGAGAAATTCTAAAAACTACTTTGTTTTTGCAAAATGAGGGTTTAAAACTTACAAGTTCCTTCCAATTTGAAAATTTGGCTTGCTGTAGTGCTTTGCAAACTTTGATGTGATCTACTCTGTCATTTATAAATCATGATAAACATGCTGGAGCCAAACCTGCCATTAATAAATTCCCAAATAATCCCCTACATTCATTTCACTAATCATTTACTTTCCGTGCAGCACCCGTTAATTTTGTGGTATCTGTTCCCTTGATATAAATTGGTCCTAATTTCTCTTTTTACTTCTGTCCTTTCTTCCCTCATGATAGCTTCTCTTGCCTCTTGCTGCAAGAATGTCTGAGGAATCTTACTTTGAATCTAAGACAGAGGAGTCAAACAGTGCAGAGATGTCATGTCAGATCACAGCAGCAAGTAACGGGGAGGGCCATGGCATGAACCAAAGTCTGCAGGCCATGATGCTGATGGGCTTTGGGGATATCTTCTCAATGAACAAAGCAGGAGCTGTGCTGCATTCTGGGATGCAGATAAACATGCAAGCCAAGCAGAATTCTTCCAAAACCACATCTAAGAGAAGGGGGAAGAAGGTCAACATGGCCCTGGGGTTCAGTGATTTTGACTTGTCAGAAGGTGACGATGATGATGATGATGACGGTGATGAGGAGGATAATGACATGGATAATAATAGTGAATGAAAGCAGAAAGCAAAGTAATAAAATGGAAAATGTCCGGGAAAACAAAAGAAACTTGTTATCTCAGTCTGTACAAAAACCAGTAAGGAGGTAGAAAACCAAGCACTGGGTTTTTAGGCCAATCACATTTAGATAACTGTCATTTCTTTACAATTTTACTTTTGACTTGTCTCTGCTTACAGGAAAAGGGGGTGGGGAGTTAAGCCAAAAAGGTCTGTTCAATGAATCAGCATATGTGGTGCCTGATTATAGAAACTTGTGATTTTACATGCAATATAGCATTTTTTTAACTAATGACATTCTGGCTTTTTTTTTTTTAATGAATGCTTTATAATTTCATTTGATTTATTCAATTGCTTCAAAAAACTTACATTTTGGACAATCACTCGTAACTCCTAATTCTCCTCTGACACTTGATTTTCTTGTAGCATACTACATTTTTTTTCCCTTATGGAAATACACAGTACTGTCAGAAATAATTGATAGTGACTGCAAAATCCAACAGTGAAAAAATTGAGATGAAAGGACTTGTAACAAATACTTCTACAGAAATACCTAAGTGCTAAGAATACTGAGGGTGAGACCCAAGAGATGTTCTCAATTGTATGTTTGCAGGAGAAATACTCTAATTTGAAACCAGCATCAGATATGATACTTTTATACTGGTACTTGCCCTAGAAGCTTCTTAACAGCACACTGTCTTCTAAGATTTAGCTTACACTTTATACAAGGTATATACTTTATACAAAGAGAAAGAGAGGATAAGGGAACTTCCAGACAGTGTGAGTGTTAATATGGTGTCATAGAGGTGTATACATGTGTCTGTTTTCCAGAGGGGTATGAGAATCCTGGATTCTAAATGCATGTAGAGATATTTTAAAGAAGGAACTAAATATTATAAAAAGCTATCCTTACTTAGGCAAAAGTGCAGAATGAAGGATCCTTTTATAGCAGATACAACCTTCCAGATTTGTCTTAAAAAAAAAAAAAAAAAAAGCCCCTGAC